>CM040401.1:57509548-57863381 GCA_022702515.1 Ilyophis sp. 1 JC-2022 | reverse complement strand
TCCAGGGGGATGTGGGTGATCAAATATTAGCCATGCTTCTCGGTAATGATACTCATTGTTCCGGACAGCCTTTTGGCCAGTGGCAAGTTACAGGAGGTAGTTCGTAACAGATGTACACTCCCAGGATAATCACAACTTGTGTCTCCAGCGTGCTTCCAGCTCGTCATTTAAAGGCTATAGGTACAGCATTTCACCCCCTCCAGTGTCTCATATGGAGATTGCATTTCATAACAACACAGCCGGAACAGGAAGCACACAACCCTCAACTGGTTGCCAGATAGACTCGTTACCTCTGCATTTTGTGTACATAACGTTACTCCATCTGTGTGAATAGTGGAGTCTGAGACCGAATCAGGCTCAATCATGTCGAATGTCGAATCTTTTGTGGTTTGGTAGGACAAGTAATTAATTTATAAACAAATTTAGCAAAAAAAAATGCATTACCCTCTTATATTTATGTTACTCTATGTAGTGGTGTTTCAAGATTCATGTGAGCAAAAGCCAGAATCTAGACATCAAGAGGGGTGGAAATCTCAGAAGGAGAGGCGTTTTGAAATAAACATGTCAATTTAGCCCAAGGTAAAGCCTGGGTACATCCTTACTGGTTAAAAAACTTTCACTTTTCAACCATTTAATTTAGCCGGTTTTTCACCTAGATGCGAGACGGCATTTCACCATCTTTTCAACACAAAAATGTTCACTGGGACGGTATAGCTAACGTTAGCTCATGAGTTGGCATGCATCTTGTCTCTGCTAGCTATATGTAAATACCTTTTTTATTAGAGCTATCCATCTATCCTAGGCAACGTAGGTTATTGCCCACAATGGACATATGTATTCATAATGGATTAAGTATTTCTTTGTAATGGATTAGACAGATTGCAAGACGTGTCTTCACCACGGAGGTTGTACGCCATGAAATGGAGCTATAACCAAGAATAATACATTAATAAGCTAAGTAACTTTAAGCTAACGTTACCCAGATAGCACCAAGGTTGACCCTCGTATTGCTCCGGTTCTTGTCATTAAGGACTGGTTTCTTGTGTCTAACATTACTGCTGGATGAGGGCTCCGGTGGTGGAGCCAGGCAATCGCTTGGTATCAGATTCCACCATCACTGTCGAACTAGCTGAATCTGGCAACCAATTGAGACTCCTGATACAGATATGGGTGTGGTATCAACGTCGTAATACTACTGGCTCAGGAGTTTGTTAGAGCCGGGAACCAAACTCTGACGTCTTAGACAGAGAGAAACACTGCACTCTTTTAAGGCCCATAAAAACATTGTTGTAATGATAAATTCATAATCAATATTTATTTTTTGGGAAAAGCAGTACTTTTATTCTGCATCTTTCATCAAGCTCTGTGGATGTATTATATTAAAAAAATTATTTTGTCTCCATATAAATGTTATATCTATAGTCTTTACGTTGTCATTTACGGTTAGTTATATCTTTACAGCAGTCTAAGTAGTCTGTAGATAGTGAGACTGTCCAGGTACAGTCACAATTAAAAAAGACAGTATGGGTATGTCATGCAGGTATCACATTCACACACTAAAGTATTAGGACAGATATAACTGCAAATACTTAAATGGGTCTTTCTGAATGCCTATTGATATCTTTTTTTTTAAGGAAGGGGGATGGTGTCTGTGAGGTCATAGTATATATATGTACTAAACATAATATCACTTCTTGGTAGGCAGCCTATAGCCTCGATAGAATGCTTACCTTGTAGTTAATATTAAAACAGCCCATTTCATGAGCTTGCAGGGCCTAGATCTCCTAAGGGCTTTTCCCCCCGCCTTATGGGCTCCCAAGCAGGTGTGTGTGTGTGTGTGTGTGTGTGTAAATGGGTGCGTATCAAAAACCTTTTCAAATTCTTCCATTACACTTCACGGAACTCAAATTGCGTACTGATCTCCTGAAATTCAAGAACAGGAACGGAGCTCTTGACACACAAATACTCAAAGAGATACATTTTCAAACACAGTGAAAATGTTTGGAAAATCTGAGGGAATTCACACCGATTGTCCCATGAAAAGGTGGCTTGTTTTTGAGTGTGTAGTTGGGATACGGTTTGGAGAGACAGTGGCATCAGTGTGTCCTTCCCCTCTAACCCAGATCTCTATTCCTCTTTTCCCACCTCATCTGCTACCACTAGGTGCATCAGCCTTCCAGGCTATGCAGTACCTTCCTCACCAGCAACAGGGGTATACTGTACACGGCCACTTTACCTCCCAGCCAGGTAAGAGTTTGTGTACGGGCACAACTGTGTGTACAATTGTTCTCACCCAGTATTGTTTTTGTTTTTTAAATTAATTATTTGGCGCCCAATATGGACTGTAGGTATCCAATTCCCACCCTAATTTGGAATGTACAATTATCTGCAACAGGAGCCGCGTATATGCGAAACCACACTGCCAATTTTGGAGAATGTCGACCTCCGTGGTTCTCCTCCGAAATACGTGGTGTCACCAGCTGCTTCTTTTTACACTGCAGACTGCAGCTAAGCTTGCATAGAGTGGAGTCAGAGGAAGACCTTTCATATATAGCTTTAGCATGCAGTCCATGGGCGCAACTTGCTTCGCTAGATAGCGATGAATCGCGGAAGCCTAACCCTTGCTGACTCTTATTGGCTGTCGTCTTCCATCTCCACAGGTTTTATCCCCAGTGCTGGCATCCCCCTCCAAAAGCAGTTGGAACATGCCAACCAACAGTCTGGCTTTACTGATTCGGTTAGTCTATTATCTCTTAACATAAAGTACAGGGGGTGCAGTGGTTTCGGTAGAACTATTGTTTCAGTATCTCTCTCAGGTTTTTAATAATAATAATATATGTATGTTACCTTTCATACATTGAAGCTATAAAAGTTATTTATAGTGTACAGAGATTAGAATTAACTTGTTGTATAAAAAGCAATGTAATGTAAGAAAAACAGTGTGTGATAACAGAGAACAAGGACAACAGTAAGACAAATTAAAATTAAAATGGATTTCAAATAATAAAAAAGCAATGGAAAGAAAAGCTGGAAAATAATAAGAGCTTAATTGAATAAAGTGATAAGCGGGTTCTGCTCTGTAACCGGGATGCCCTTGTGTTCCAGAGCACTCTGAGGCCCATGCACCCCCAAGCACTGCACGCCAGCGCCGCGGGCCTCATCCCCAGCTCCTCTATCGCTGTCCAGATCCCCACAGCCAAGGTATGACCATATCTCCACATACTGAATCCCTCTCTGTCACACACACATCTGCTCTCATCCTTACGATGCTATGAGCCTGAGCAGGTTGCTCACATGGTACTATGAGCTATGAGCCATGAGCAGGTTGTTCACATCCTTACGGTACTCTAAGCCTGAGCAGATTGATCACATCCTTAAGGTACTCTAAGCCTGAGCAGATTGATCACATCCTTACGGTACTCTAAACCTGAGCAGGTTGCTCACATCCTTACGGTACTCTAAGCCAGAGCAGATTGCTCACATCCTTACGGTACTCTAAGCCTGAGCAGATTGCTTTCATTCTTATGGTAGTCTTGAACAGACCGTAAACTCTTGTCAAAAAGTAATCTAAAACATGGTTGCCTCTGTTTGACCATTGTAGAAAATTAAAGGGTTTGTATCCTGTCAGAAGGCTATTGTTCCAAATAGCATAATGTTTATGGAGATGTGACCTAATGCCCAAATGGGTTTTAACATGGTTCCGGACAGAGCGGTGCTGAGGCTCCCCTTCCACCTTACAGAGCGGTGCTCAGGCCCCCTTCCACCTTACAGAGCGGTGCTCAGGCCCCCTTCCACCTTACAGAGCGGTGCTCAGGCCCCCTTCCACCTTACAGAGTGGTGCTCAGGCCCCCCTTCCACCTTACAGAGCGGTGCTCAGGCCCCCCTTCCACCTTACAGAGCGGTGCTCAGGCCCCCTTTCCACCTTACAGAGCGGTGCTCAGGCCCCCCTTCCACCTTACAGAGCGGTGCTCAGGCCCCCCTTCCACCTTACAGAGCGGTGCTCAGGCCCCCCTTCCACCTTACAGAGCGGTGCTCACTGCTCAGGCCCCCCTTCCACCTTACAGAGCGGTGCTCAGGCCCCACTTCCACCTTACAGAGCGGTGCTCAGGCCCCCTTCCACCTTACAGAGCGGTGCTCAGGCCCCCCTTCCACCTTACAGAGCGGTGCTCAGGCCCCCCTTCCACCTTACAGAGCGGTACTCAGGCCCCCCTTCCACCTTACAGAGCGGTGCTCAGGCCCCCCTTCCACCTTACAGAGCGGTACTCAGGCCCCCCTTCCACCTTACAGAGCGGTGCTCAGGCCTTTATAATATGAGTCAACAGCATATGTACCATGTAGAATACAATTAATTAGACCTTCCATGTAATTAGATAAATAAAAAGACAGGACATAGTACGATCCTTGTATGTTGTTTCAGCTAGAAAGTAAATTATTTTTATGATGAGTGAGCCTGGGAAAAATCTTAAGTCAGTTTTAAACTGGGATGTGTCTGCTCCAATGTGCTCTTTACATGTACTTTCAATAAAACAGATTTGAAAACACAAATCATTAGTGCTGGGCTAAAAGAAAAACCTGAACCCACGGCGGCCCTTTTCGGATTCGATTGGACACCCCGGTTCTAGAGATAGCATCTGGAGTGAAGCCATACACATACAGCCAAGCTTTTTAGAGATAGACTACAGCTACCCATTTCAAATCATACTGGATTTACGACCCATTTGTTTGTGTTTTGGGACAGTCCGGTTTGTCGTACAACCACCCTCCTCGCCCAGCCTCTCCTGGGAGTTTTCCCCATGGGACACCCCCACCGCAGGCCCATTCGGTGAGTGGTCCGTCAGACACCCCTCAACTCACCTTGCAATGATTTTTCAGTGTTCAGTTTTTTTTAATCTGAAAAGCATGTGATGCACACACAAACACGTCTATATCTAAGGGGTAAAAAAGTATTGCTTGTTGTTTCTAATAAACTCTAATAAGTTTTACCTTCCACTCCTGTCACTTTGCCCCCTCCTCCCCAATAGGCTACTTTTCAGAGCTCTCCACAGCAAACTCCTCGCCACGCCTACCTTTCTCACAGCCAGTCAGGACAGAGGTTCTTTCACCACAGCAAGTAACCTTGTCACCCGTGATCCAGGTTGGGTGGGGAGAATAATCTCATTGGCTGTTGGTTTTATTCTGATCTTAAGAAGAGATGTGATTTATTTACCTATTAATCAGGTAATGCGTACCCTAAATATCTGCAGGGGTCACTAGTATTTGGCTTCATTGCTGAGCAACCTCTCTTGCTATCATCTGTCAGAGTGCAGAACCTCTTGATGTATGTTGCTTATCAATGAGATGTTTAGGGTTATAAAAATCAGTATTTCCTGATTAATTAGGAAAAATCACATAACTGCTGAAGCATACATCAAGATTTACTTGATTTGCTTTATATTGTATGTATACCTAACTGTTATTGTTCATTGTTTAAGCCCTTTGCTCACAGGGACATGGTGGACATTTTTGCCTATGATTTCAGTCACAAGCAGCAGGTGGTAGATTCAGATCTGCATAGGCCTGTTTAAATTCATATTTACCTTGTAAGCTACAGAAGTTATCCTGGATAATGGCGCTAGCTATGCAATTAAGTCCTGTTACATTTTTTTGGGAGTCCCAAAAAACAACTGTTCTGAGAAGAAAAAAAAGATTTTTAATTTTAAACTAATTTTCTTCATTTGTGGGTGTATATGTACATTTATCTCCTGTATCAATTAAGATATCCAATAATTGATACTGTACAGTTCTCCGAATTCAAGTCGGTCTACCCATGAAGTACATCATGGCACATTTACTCCCCTTCTGCACACACAAAGTAGTGAGAGCCATCATTCTTTAACTTCACATAACAATGACAATTTGCATTTTACAAATTATTCTGTCATGATTGCACTATAAACTGGATAGACAGCAAATTTACATTTATTTTCAATTTGTGATCAACTCATGTATCTACTAGTAAATAAATGATTATGTAAAAAAAGTTTTGTTTTTTAGTTTTATTTTATGCTTGTTTTGGTAACATCCAGTACAATTGTGAAGTCAAACATGTGAAATAAAGTCAAACAGCCAACATTTTCCTTTGTTCCAGAGAAAATGAAAGTAAATTTATTTGAAAAAATCTTTTTTAATAGTTTCAATGGCAGATTAGCCTTAGCCTGTACTTAAAGGATAGTTTGCCATTTTTCAACCCATACCTTGATCGAAAGGTTTTTTCTCATAATTTATAATCAGGCATAGCACAACCACGGCGATAGCTTTATTTTTGAGAAATGTACCTTTTAACTTCAGTTTCCCGTGGGGTTCAATGGGGAATTTAGTTAGGCCTTCAAAAATCACAATAAATATCCTTTTAGAAAACTGGAAACTCACAGTATACTCAGACATGAGTCTGGGTATACTGTGTATACATTGGGATGTAATGCGGCAATTGCAAGAAATAGTTCCAAATAAAATGTGATATTATTGTTTTTAAAAACATGTTCTGAATAAACATAAAATACACAGAGCGACACGAGTATACTGTGAGTTTCCCATTTTCTAAAAGGAGATTTACTGTGGATTTTGAAGGCCTGATGGGAAACAAACCTTTCCTTTAAGGTGCCCGAAGTTCTCTAGCAGTGGGATGCTGAACACCTTGTTTTCTTTTCTTATTTTTTCCCCCCAAAAAGCCTCTTACACTGTTTGGGATTTACGATACAATGATTCTCTCATTTTTCTAAAATAATTTCTGGTGGAAAAAGAACGTAGTTCTCATTAAGAACAGAGAACCATCTTAACGACACAAACACGAAAAGTGCAGCTGTTCTCCAATGTGAATTGAGGAATACGGTCAAATACATCTGTGGTTCAAAGCTTAGGGTGATGCCAATTATATTTATTGGACGATTTGTATTAGTAGGTAAGCATTTCTATTATGGTAATCACACATATAACTAAGTAGAAAATATCCAGAGACCAGTAAAAATAAAATGCACTTAAAAATGTAACCGTGTGCAAGCTGTAGGACATCAGATGTTGTCAAATCAATGAGTGTGGAGTATATTAGCACAAATATAATGTAATTCTCATAATTCTATTGGGTTGTGCTGAGCTGATGGTCTAAATATATTTATTGGTCTAATTTCTTTTTTTAACCACAGTACTACCACGTCAGGAAGGGAGTGTGAAAGTGCTGTAATTTCATAACAAAACCACTTGTTTCCTTCGGCTTATTGCCAGTTTTATTCAACTTATTTGAAAATGACATCAGAGAACTTGTGTTAGGAAAAAAACAGTTTGCCACACATTAAGTTTCTGGAATTTGGAGAAAGAACAAAAACAAGGAAACAGCTGAGCTTAATTGATAATAAACAATACACAGATCCAAAAATGGGTGCTTCTACTAAATGCATCGTACACTGACTGCAGTGGGTGGATCAAAAATAACTGTCTGACACATAGTTCTCACTGGACCCTTGTGTATACATTCTCAGAATTTTACATTTTACTTTGATCTTTTGATTAATACCAGTCTTAATCGCATGTCCTTCCCACTTAATATTTAATGAATAGAAATGTTTACACAAACACAAGTTGTTTCTTTTATTGAATGAAATGTTGTGTCATACAGAGATAATTGCAGTAAATATGAGAGGGATGTATTAAAAAAAAAAAAAAAAAAGTGAGATACCCCAGAACAGTGCAACACTGAAATGTGTCCCTCATCTGCACTTCCTGTGAATAAATAAATTTATACATAAATATAATAATAATACATAAATTAATATAGTCTATTTTGGTGCAGAGACCCTATGGATAATTGTCACTTTAGCATATGCAACGTGTCCTGGTAAAAGCAATATCCCACATTTACATTTCTGGATAACAAAAACTAGCAAAAAATCAGTTTTACAGGATCAGTAATCGAAGGGGAATCATCTCAAAATGATTGTCGTGTGTAACTGTGCTGTCAAAATTGATTGAAACCCCCCAAAATAAAGGACACCCCTCCATATATAAACAGTAGTCTAGTGGCTTGCAATAACACTTGTTAGTGAGGGACCCTTGACTGCATAGCACAATAGTAGCAGGATCTGCCAGTTGGACAAATGGAAGTGAAAACAGAAACATTGGTCAGGTACACTAAAAGAGGAAGCACCCGAGCAGACACTCAACATTCTCTTAACGTTTCTGTAACATTGCCACATCTCTATTTTTTGTTTTAAACAACATTTAAAGAAAATGATACTGCACTGATTTCAACATTATCTTTGATTCAACTACAAATTGAATACATAATTACCTGTTTTTGTCTCACTGAATTGCATAAGGATTTTAATTTTATGCTCTTTGACCCTGATGTACTGAAGCTGATGGAAAGAAGAAAAATGAGAAGATATTTCTCCAACTCTCCTCTCCATAAAAAGGTACCAGTTTTGTGATTTGTACAATTAACATGGGTGAACAGTAGACACTGAAATTCAGCCAGGGTTTAAGAATCCACTAGGCCAAACTTCAGTGAAAACGTTTGGCCAAATTATAGCAGAAGATACGAATAACCAGTAGAAGAAAAAGTTGTAAAAGTAAGAGCAAGACTGCTATTCTGAGGCCTTTGTCCAATGATCCAAAATTCAGGCGTTTTCGTGTGATGTTAATGGCGGCCTCTGTACACCGGCATTTTTTTTCAGGCTTGGGACAGAAATAACTTTATTTTGGGAACAGTATAATAATATGGGAAATATCTGGGCAATATTTACAACTGTTATAGTGAGATCAGAAAATTACTTCTTAATGGTTGTTACCCAATTAGGGGCTAAACAGAGTACCCAAATTGTACGGTCAGAGAAACCCACAAGGTGCTCTCCACAACTGCAACTGTGAGTAATGTTTGCTTTAACCGATAAGGGGAGTTGTAAAGCAAATAAAGTATGCAGTGCGTAGTGAAGAACACTGAAAAATTGAGGTACTGCAACAATGAGTTAGGACAAACTTGAGTAGGTTTTAATTTCACCTTTCTGCAGTCTTTTTTGGCAACTAAAATGCCAAAACTTCCACAAGGAAGTAGAACTTGGCAATTTTTAAAAAATAAAGCCTCAAAGCAAACCAAATGTTTAGTTACCTTCCTGGAACACTAAGTTTATGCTACCATGGCCAGAAAGATTATTTTAATCACCAGGATAGGGTGACACAGAGAATGGGTTTGGGGATAGAAAATTCAGAACCTATTTGCAACGGTTATAGATCTGAACAGAACAAAGACAAGTGTCACATGTAGAAGCCCTTAAAAATCCATACAGAAAAGCCATTCTGCGTTCACAGGAAGTAAATTAGCTTTGTGCCACTCCCCCTGTCCTCCCTACCCCCAGGGGCAGGTTTAGTGTGAGAAAATACAAATCCCTCCTTCCTGCCTTTATCTGTAGTGTGTATATATGTATATATTTTTTTTTTTAAACCATAGCTACCATATATACATATGTCTTGTCTATACCATTTCCAATTATGTATTACATTTATTCAAATTTCACCCAAAGGCGCTAAAAAGTAACGAAAGTGAAAAGGAGAGATTAAGAAAGAAAGAGCTGGAGAATGGCAATGCTGAGGTCTTATTCTCTCTCTTTTTTTGGGTCCAATGCATGTCGCCAACCCCTGGAAAATGAGGAGAGTAGGAGAAGACCAAAAAAGAGGAGACAGAAAAAGGGAAGAGTGAAATAGGGATAGTGAGATAGTAACTTGAATGTATAGATGAACTTGGGAAAACATACAGTCTTTATGCAACAGTAAACAGAACCTGACAAGGATTTAATATGTTACATTTGTGAATGCTGGACACTAGGGTGACTTAACTATTGGCCTGGGGTCCAAATACGGCCCACTGTGGCCTAACGTTCCTGCCTTTACCCAGTGATAAACAACAACAACAACCAAAAACTGATGTAATAATAAGAATCAAAACATGTCCAATGTCAGTATCTGGGTGTTCACAAAACATATTAGTGCTGTAAAATAAATATAATCACTGTTTTCTTCTGAAGTCAAAATTGACTGTTAATTTCACTTAAGCCTCATACACACGAGCACTAAAACCCTTTCAAAACTCGTTTTGGCTCCTTAAAACGGGCAATTCTACACTATCAGGGGCTTTGAAAACTAGGTGTGTGCAATGAATTTGCCTTCATTGTACTGATCTTAAATAGTGAATGCTTAACACATTATGTTTCATCTTGCGGGTTGACCCCTCGTGGTAGACGTATCTGTCACAATTACAGTATTCATGTTTGTCTGGAATTAAAAACTACAGCTTTAAGAAAAGGCCATAAATAAAACGCACGCAAGAAGCATTAGGCTATATTAAATAGGCTATTTATTCAATTGTAGGCCTATTAACAATGAAATTGTGGCAATTCAAGGCAACAATTTACAAGTAACAATTCTATAATATAAAATACGTAGATCAAGAAAATTACATATTTATATGAAATATAAAAAGAACGAAATTTCAAAATACAAGTAGGCTATAATGTGCTATAAAAACACATCTAGGCTATAATCAAAACCGCAAACAACAATAACAGCTGTTTTTCCTGTTTTCAGTACTTTATGCACCTGCCCTTTGCAAGGATATTGTTATCAAGTGTCCTTGGCATGCCAGCGATTTTCGCAGATATTTTTTCAGCTGGAGGTTTGTCATATTTGCAAGTTTGCAAGAAAGAAGACGTAGCCTGCACCGGGCCGGACTCTGGTTGTGTTGTGGATGTTTTTGAGATCATCTTTGTCGAGGTCGATCTGTGGTAGGACAATTTAATATCACAAATATTGCACTGCACTTGATTGTCCCCGATTGTTTTAAATTGGTCCCAGGCTAAGCTTTTTATAGCTTTTTTCGATACGGACATTTCTGCTGGCTTAGTGGCTAGCTAGGAAAGGCTAATACGTCCCCAGCGAGAAGTAGTCTCTTGGTTTTTCTCACTAATAGTTAGACGGAACCACAAACTGAAGTACATAATGGTTCTGTTCAGTGATTTGTATTTATGAAACAAAAAACTCCGGAACCCTGTGGGTGCATCCCAATACTTAAAAAATGCACCCTCCTTTCCTCCACTACCACCTCCTCTCCTCCGTGCTCCGGAAACGGATCTTTGTGTTTTAATTTGATGTTGCTGATATCTTAATTACGTATTAATGGTTACATATTAATTAATGTCTCGATGCAAAAGGCAATGTCAGGTACATTGTATACTGTGCCAGCAAATACTTGTACTCGAAACGTTCAGAGGGAGTGGAGGAAGGGAGGTGGCGAGTGAAGAACATTGGGACGCACCCACAGAGTGTTTCACACTTAGCTTTCGTGTATCTCCAGCACCTGTGGTCTACACAGTCTAGTGTGCAAACTTTTATTTTTATATTTATTTATGAAATATGACATAAGAAATATGAATTGTATGTATTTATTCATCCCCAAAATATGTTTCACAAGAAATAAAATATTACTTATTTTTTAAGTGAAAACTACCTACATAAAAGTCGCCCCCCCCCCCCCTCTCTCTCCAAAATGTGATTCTTGCCGTCATGAACAAATAATCGAATATTCTGACTCACCCCTATCGAAAACGTTTTCATTTAAAAATCCCTCGGCGCTAGGATCATAAACATTTCGCAAACCCTTAACTGGTTTTAGCCGTGAGTATGTACAGGATTGGTTGCAAAACCTACCTATAGAATAATTTTGCTTGCATCATAAATAAATGACGTACAGTTCCATTGGTGGTACTCGCGATTTCAGTGGTCATTTCAAAAATCTATTATTATCTATTCATATTTTTTCTCTACATTGTACATTGTGGCTGCCCATAATGGTTCAACTTGGAAGGAGAAGGAGATGGTGCATTTGAGTAATGTGTATGAGCAGGTCAAGGTAGTGAATACCTTTCAACTAAAAGGTTTCCGGAATGTTCAAAAACTAAAACCCTAGTGTGTCAGAGGCCATAAATTCCTTGTTATTTTGATGTGAGCAGAAATATTGTTTTTTTCTGTTGATTTATTTCAATATAGTTTTGTTTATCAGTACTCAGATGTTCTATTTTGAATATTTACCTCAAATGGTAAAATGACAAATAAAAGCTAATACTTTAAGTGTGATAAGAGCTATGCATATTTTAAGAATATGTCTATGTTTTAAATCACATCTCCATACTGATTGTGTGTAGACTAGTTTATGAATAGGAAGCAGAAAGTGTTTGGCCTGCTTGCACCACTATAGGAGAGGTATATGAGGTCATGAGCCCGATCGTATACTTCGAACAGAAACACTGAACTGCAACAATGATGCAGTGCACAGTCTGACCAGTGGGGACAGTGGTGTTCTATGAGGATGTTATTACAGGAGTGGAATAATTATTATCCCCCAATTTTTTGCAATCTTACTTTCCACACCTAGACAAATACTTATAACTGCAGCTGTGCAAACAGCACTCTTTACTGGTCAGCACCTGGAATTTGTGACCATGACAACAATCATGTCTTCTGTGCACACTGCTTTCTCAGAAAGGATGTCTAGACGAGGGGTGGAGAATTTTCTCGAAACGATTAAACGCTGATTTGTGCTTTCGTGTACTCAAGTACTTTTTTGTGCCTAAAGCCCATTTTACAGCAGCAGACCCGCTTAAAGGTGGCAGAGAGCACTTTTCTGGCTTTACTTCACAGCGAACATCAGGATAGGTCAGCTTTTCTCCTGGTCAGGAGGTGGGTCAGAGGAACAGATGTTTGTGCCAGAGCATGTTGCTACTATGGACAGTGGCCGCCCGAGCCTGCTACAATCATTTTTGGACAGATCAAGTTGAAAGCCTAGGCTATAGGCTATGGCAAGCCATTTTCAGTCTGGTGCCAGGTAGTCGACACGCCTATACAATTAAATGATAGTAGTAGATGATAGAAGTAAATTCAATGATATTGTAAAAATATAGACTCATAAACCGGGAATTAGTTTAGAAACATACGTTTCAAATCCGCTTATCAAATCCTGAAAAACTTATTTTCAGTGGCTTTGGTACCAACTGAAATTCAAATCTTTTTAGTCAACTGCCAGGACCTGCTTTGCTTACGTCTACATTGCTGGTTACTTATGCATAAACATGCCTGTAGAACGCTTAACTTTACAGAATGGCGGACCGGAGCAAAGGTTCAAAAGTGTGGCTGTACCACATCGGCTGTAACAAAGTGTGGCTGTACCACATCAATATTTTGTCATTACAATTAAAAAACAAAAGTAAAACATAGAAAATCGGCAGAGCTTCAACATTGATGCTATTAAATTAATATAAGCACATTATATTATATACACATAATACTAGATACCATCAGATGTAGTCAGTTCTCCTCAATTAGGCTATTAGGCAAGTAATAAAATTATTTTGATTTGCATCATAAAATGATGCACATTTTAATAAACATTATTATAAATTGTGGATACATGTACTCTGCGTTCTCCGTACTCACACTCAGAGAATATTCATGGAAAAGATCTGCAATGCACATATTTTGTCATTTAAATTATCTTAATCATCAGGTAATGTTAGCCTTTAATAGATTGTGCTGAAAGTGGTGTAGGCCATGTTTTTTGTTAATTGTACTAAGTGATTAAAACGGATTTATCCAACTTAAATTTATCGTTTAATCTCCTGACCATGATGTGAAGAAAGACACCATGTATTTACCTGCCAGTGGATTATTCAGATCGTCTGCACATTTGTTAATCAAGGAAAATTTATGAAAAAAGGTTGAGACCAATCATCAGTTTAAAGGTAAGTTTGATACCGGTAATACCGCGATCAACAGTTTTTTAGAGGAAAGTAACATTGGTGTCAAGCCTCATAGTAATACAGCAAAATAGTGTAACCAGTCACAGTCATAATGCCCCAGAATCAGTTAATGCTAGTTTTATGGTGTCAAACTCAGGTAAAAAAAAAAAACTAATATAAAACAGGGAACATCCAAGTTATGCATGGCAAGACACTATTTAATAATAATATTTTGTTATTGTGCAATATTTTCTGTTAGTTCTTGCAATATGTTTTGTTTGTAAATGTTTGAGTTGAACATTGCTTAAAGCGAGAGGACAGTATTTTCTTTGAACTTTCTTTTACTTTTTTACCAAAATGAACTGAAAAATACCTTGTCATTGTTTACTATTTACGGCAGCGTAAATCTGATGAAAATAAAGGTGGTTTTTCTTTCAACACCTTTTGGTTTCTTTTTGTATTAAAAAAATATGACAAGAACCAGATTCAATAAGCAGAGTCGGAATTAGGGATGTTCCTAACGCCTAATTTCCCTGAAGTTTAAACGGAAGTTTATACTTAGACTAGTCGACTAGTCTAAAAGTAGGAAAACACTCAGAAAACAGTCAAAATTGAGCACAATTTAATCTATAAGGTTAAACATTGTCCGAAGAAATATTGCGTATATTATAAGAGCCATTTGAAACCGTTAATCACATTCTTCAATAACCAAATCGTATTTTAAATGCCGGTGAAATGTGTGGCACTTTGCGCCTTGCATTATGAACATTGCACATTATCCTACAAAACATGACAACAATTCACTAAATAAAAGTTAACAAATAACATTTATTGAAAACAATATTCAACATAACAAAACATTTTTAGGAAACGTGCCTGATTATTACGGCATTTTCATTGGATGAACGCGATCGCATAGCAAATACAGTAAAAAATAATAATCGGTCATCATCAAAGCTACCAATAATAGGCCCACAAAAAATAACAATTAGGCCGACTGATCGACGTGACATTAGATTCGTTTTATTGGGCTACTTACTCTTTCCACCTCGCTGGTTTAACTTGCAGGGCGAACAGGCTAATGCGTTTTGTTTTTTTCCTTCGTTTTTTTAAATTATTTTTTTAATCCGCCGTTGTTAACATTAGTAACGGATTCTCGTTTTTTTATAAAGCAACATTTGACCAGGAAAACATGAAATTTCAGTGCAAATTATGTCAATATGTAATTTAAATGTGTACATTAATAAAATAGTAAGTTTAACCGACTAGCATTTCTGGTGCCGACTAGCGAGGGTAGCAACGTTTAATCGGCTAGTCGACTAAACGCGCACATCCCTAGTCGGAATGGGAATCGGATTTGAACAAATTTAAGAGATACCCAACCCTAGGCATAAACTATCTGGGTGTCACATTATTGAGAAACTAAATCACACTGGGAACAAAATCTATAAAAAAAAGAATGATTACTTCAGCTTTTTTGAAAAGTGTGATCTTCATGAATAGGCTACAAACTATCACGCGGTACTAACACAGACAAACTCATAGATACAATCTCAGATAGACCATTATCATTACACATTCACAGTGATTGACTGACACATTCTGCAACAGCTACCAACATGTATGTTATGGCTGTGGATGGGAAGAGGTGACAGATGAGCCGTTTACCTGTAGCATTTTACTTAGCAAATGCTTTGATTGCCACCGCGCATTCCTCGGTCATTGCAGACAGTACAGTGATCTGAGAGGAAGTAAAGACAAAGAGTTAGCCGCTGATGCAGAGAGGCCCAGAGCTCTTCAATGAACATGTACTTTCATCACACCGGTATTTCTCATAGTAGCCTTATGTGGCAAGCTTATACCTCTCCACTACAAACCTGGGCCCCATTTCCCAAAACCATCTTAGAGTTACATAAAACAGATAATAAAAATAGAGGGAGAAACAGACAAAAAACAAATGACGAAAAACAAACAATGAAAGTAATATAAAAAGAAAATGGCCTAAGATGATCTTCACTCTAAGATCCTTTTGGGAAACGGGGCCCTTTCACAAGCAGAGGAGATTAGAGCCATAAACCCACCGTTTTCTGAGAAGTAACTGATATTTTCTAACCAATCATGTAAACTCAGTGAAGGCAGGTCTAATGCAATCCAAACAAAAACTATGAGACACAGGGAAGCGGTTGAATAGTGAGGAGGCCAGTGTCAAATACTTTAAGATTCTGCAAACCGTCCTCTGTTAATCAGCCGTGTCTAAGCTAGCAAGTCCCTGGCATGGCCTATAAATGCTCCAGTAAGAGTTGTTCCAAACAGCAAGACGAGAGGTGAGAAGAATTGGACCATCCGTGTTGCAAGACTACATTTTAACTTCTCAAATAATCTGAGGATGGAGAGTGACTCACCAGCATATCCTCTCCAACGACATACTTGCTGTAGATTTCCTTGCCCAATTCTCCGTCTGGTATCTTCAGGTCGTCCCTCACCTCACCACTGTCCTGGAGCAGAGATAGGTACCCGTCCTGGATGCCAATCAGCTGGGAGAGACCACAGTACAGGGGTAGAAAAACAGGGAGATGTGGGAAGAGAGATGGACACACAGAGAAAAGGAATAATGGATATGAGAATGTGGAGAATTTATTCCAGACATTTGAGAAACTACCCCCCACCCCCACCCATCTGAGCCCCTCCCTCCTTCACTTCACCCTGCATCCATATAGCCACTCCCACTGGGGGGAGTGGCACAAAGCTGCTTTACCTCCTGTGGAAGCAGAATGGATTTTCTGTAGGAATTTTTAAGGGTTTCTACATTTTACACTTGTCTTTGTTCTGTTCAGATCTACAATCATTGCAAATAGGTTCTGCGTGTTCTGTCACCAAACTCATTCAATGTGTCACCCTAACCTGATGATTAAAATATTTTTATGGCCACAGTAGCATGTCCCAGGAAGGGAACTAAACACTACATGAATAATAAGGATTAGACAGTCGAGATGTAATTTTAATCACAGAAAAAACAAAGGCACTCTACTAATCACAGAGTACCTTGGTAACAACCAATAGAACAACTCCAAATGTGCTTGGTGGATACTTTCTGGCTATGCTTCCAAGATCTCTGTGGGAATTACCAAGAAGTAGCCAGAAAATATCTACCATGCACTGTAAACATTGTTCTGTTGCTTGTTACCAACATACATGTGGTTGGTGAAGCTCTTCTGTTTTCAGTGAGTAAGATGACATATCTCTGGGCCATACCTGGTAGTCAATCCGTTTGATATTAGGCACCTCCATGTTATGAGTGGAGGAACAGATATCCTCATACTTCTTCCCAGAAAAGATGTCTATTCCGATCACGTGGACCTGTAAATGTAACGCAAACAAAACCCCTCACACGTATGAAGGCAGGGAGACCATTCCAATGTTCCCACCCAGGTAACAAGATGTCCCTCTTGGGAGTCTGCAGTCCTGGTTTCTGGAGATTTTGGCCCATGAAATCAGGTGAATTGAGTTCAATGAACTGCTTTAATTGATCAATCACATGCTGAGTAACAAAAACCAGCATCAAGCAGCTCTTCAAGATCAGGGTTGTAGACCTCTGTACTGGAGAGAAGCACATATTTTCATTTCAGTTCAGGTCAATTCAGGAAAGGAACTGAAATTCAGTTTGTAAAATTAAAATTGCTCTTGGAGACAGAACAATTATGGGCATTTTTTCCCTGAACTGACAGAACTGGCCCTGAACACCGACACCCAATACATTTGATTACACATTTCTCAGCTGATGACAATTAATTATTTATATTTACAAGTCTTACAGAAAACAAACTAAATATTTAAGCATTCACGTGATAACAAGTATTATAAAAAGGGGTGAAGGAGTAATTCTTTGTTTAATCCATTTGGGGTTACACAGTTCAACTCATAAATCCTTTTGGCTTCTAATTTCAAAATCTCTTCTTCCATATTACACGCTCTACGGCTTATTTTTAATTCATCAATGCCAATACATCTCAGGTCTTCTATCTTATGTCCTTTTTCAGTAAAATTACATGCTACAGGAGATACTATAGCACCATCTCCTGATACTACGTCTATGTTCTGTTAATCGTACTTTCAGTTTACTTCAAGTCTTTCCAATATAATACAAGCTACAAGGGCATGACAATAAATAAAAAGTATGATCACAGTTGCACGTTTTGCATTCTTTAATATTGTATGTTTACCGTTCACATAGAATACCCTAGTGCGGACTATATATTTACATGAAACACAGTCTCTATTCAATTTGTTTGCAAAACAAAATCGATTAAGTAGCAAACCAATCATCTCAGATACAAATAGATAGGTAGCTAGCTAGCTGCTATGGGATTGTGCTGTCACATGTCATTTGGCTTGCTAGCTTGCCACTGTCCAGTAGCTATATTTATTTACCGAGTTTAAAGGAATTTGTTTTATATATAACTATATAGCTCGCTAGCTGAAACCGCAGGCATTCAAGCATTGCTAACTATTATATTAACCGGCTTCTGCTTCATTCCATTTAGGCTGCACATGATGAGAAACTAATAGTGATTAAAAATCTACTTATTCAGATACTATTTTTGCCAATTAGGCTACATAACGTACGTCTACAGCAAGTTGCAACCGTATCATATGTTTCAGCCACTGAACTAAAGAAGATCCGTTCACATGATAATACTAACGTTAAGCTCAGAGACCCACGTCTTTCAAATAATAACGTTACCGGTACAGCGTAGCATGTGTATTAGCTAACCTTAGCTAGCTAGCTATCTGGGCTATATACAGCTAGAGCTAGACCCTTCTCCTTTCAGCAGTCAATCGGACTAATGCAATGACTTCAGCTTCGAAACATACCTCACGGAAATACGCGAATGTGGACGCTTCGAGCTACGCAAACAGTTTTTCTTTTGTCATGACATTTGTGAAAGACAAACCAGAAGAAAGCACACATCAAACAAGAACGTTGTTTACTGTTGTTGCCTGCTATAGCATCCCTCGCTGCAACGCTCTGGTGAAGGGGAGGGCGTAAAGAATTTCCGGATAGTTTATCATTGGCTGATAGGACTTTGATGACATCATGAAGTCAGTTTTAATCCCGCCCACTCAAAACCATGCCTGATCAATTACAGGCAATGGTGAAAAAATGCATATCTTAATTTAGGCACATCACTTAGTACTGATATTTGGGTTATGTTTATTCCACCCCAGGATGACAACAATTAACCATTGAAAAGCTGAATCATTGATTTGAGTTGGCTGTCCCTTTAATTTGTGGCTGTGCTGACTATTGTCACTTGAATTTAAGGTGTTTGAATGCACCGTGTTGACCTGTGTGCCACGGAGGTGTAGAGTGAACCTGGACATTGGCATTTCCACCCTCTACAGCAGGGTCGACAACTCCAGGCCTCGCGGGCTGGTGTGTATGCATGTTTTTACTGTTACCAGTTACCACGGCTCAATCAGCTAATTAGTCATACGCACAATCACCGACCGATTCACTCATAAATTACACAACGATAAAAGCTACAATACACGCATACTGGCACAAGAACATTAATCAGCTGCTGTTCATATCGTGAATATGTAGATTAAAATATCATATCATGTAAACGATTGGGCTAATTAAATAATTAGTAACTGGTGGCAGGGTACATGCATACACACCGGCCCGCGAGGCCTGGAGTTGCCGACCCCTGCTCTACAGCATTTTATGACATCTTCATCCACCCACAAAACTACATCCTTCTGCCTGCAAACTCTCATTCAGCCCACAAAATCCCTTTTACCTACCAAACGCCCTTCTTCCGCTAATCCACTGATGGTGGATTTAATTACGTTTCTTACATTTCAATAACTTATACAACTGGGTTTGAATATATTTTCAATTAACACTTTAGGAGAGTTGTGTTTTTGCTGCTTTTCAATTCTGAACTGAGTGTAAAAATGTCAAATACAGACTTTGTGATGGATTTAGTAGCGGATAATCAAACGCGGAGGTAGGGGGATCAGAACAAGTCACTCACGCAAGTGAGAACCACTAAGGGAGTACTACCTATAAATACAAAGAAAGAAAAGACAGGAAATAATTCCTTGTAGCTAACCAGGCAAATTAAAATCAATCCAAGAAAATAGAGTGAACTCGAATATACGAGTGAACACAAACTAAGTCTCCCGAACTCAATACTGAAGCCAAAACGGGAAACTTAGAAAAGTAAAGAACACCTTCGGGTACGTACCACTAAGACGGCCGGAAGAAGGTGAAACAAAAACGAAACCACCAAAGAAAAACTGTCTCAGTGAGAACAGCAAAGGAAAAAAAAATAGCGCAGTAACGCTAACAGGAGGAACAAATCCTATACCTGAAAATAACGCTAGAAGCAAGTCCCTTGTGAACATAAAACAAGTTTAATATCACGTGGTCGTACCTGGCTATACCTGGCTCAATGTGATAATGAATGACAAAGAAGCACTGGGGAAGCGGAAGTGAGGAACTTAAATACCCCGCAGGTAGTAGCACAGGTGAATAGAATAATCAGCGAGGTGAGGCAAAACCCCGGAACGGAACATAGAAAAATCTGATTGATTCTCAACCGAAAATAATTGACGAGAACCGCAGCAGAAAAGGAAACAATAACCCACGAACCATGACAGACTTAGATTACACAGCTAGTGTTAGCTACCATGTATCCAGGAGCATACTTATTAATACAATTAAATGCATTTAATAAAATTAATTAATTATTAATATGCTATATTCTGCCTTTATATTATAAAGTTCTCTGTCTCTACAAGGTCTCTTAATTTACAGCTTTAGTCCCTCTGAAATATGCCACTTAATTTGGATTGATAGATATCTTTCTAAATCAGCCTGAGGATGCTTGATAGGTTTAAGACAGCCCAAGAGGTGAAAGCTCTGTAATGCATGGATTAGCCAGAATACATGAAAATATTCTTTACCAGTGTTGGGTACCCAAAACATTGAAACTAAATTGTTTGTGGAATATCTGCACATGGTCAAAAGCTGCAGCAAGGACACCAGATCGAAAGCAGGAGGCATGTTCATGTTGAAAGAGCCATAACTGATGTCGGCAGAAAATATTTTTAGGTGGCCCCCGTTAACTGGACATGTGCAGTGTACGTGGAATTTAGTGCATACAACATGTAGGCTTCAACTTTTTTACAATGCTAATAACACCCATAATAATTACTCCTAATAATAATCTTTCTTTCTTGTGCTGGACCCCCAGCAGCAGTGAAAGTAATGGTAATATTCTGTACCTTGGCATGCTCAAGTCATGTCCTCAACAGCTGTTACCGGCTAAAATACAGTTAGAATGTTGATCATGTTCTTCAATTTAAATTACATTATGGCATTTAGCAGATGCACTTATCAAGAGAAATGAGCTGTCAAAAGCTCATTCCATTTCATCAGACAGTTCAAATACTGCAATGCTCATTGAATAATAAGTCGGAACTGATAAAATGCACAATTTAGCCACTTCCTTCCAATGCCCAGAATTAGCAACAGAATTAAGCAACAATTTAGGATGGTAGTGTAGCACAATGGTTCAGGAACTAGGCTTGCACACCAATGGTTGTGAGTTTAATTCTCAGGTATGGTGCTGCCATTGTACCCTTGAGCAAAATGCTTAACTTCAACTGCTTCAGGGAAATATCCAGCCGTATAAATGGATAGTATGCCAAATAAACCATTTGTTTTAATGCAAATAAAATACCTCACACTAGTATTAGAGTTCTGGTGTTAACTGTTCTGATAACATTATCAGTAGTTTCCATGTCTGTTTCTTTACTCATTGTTTTGCCATTTTAACTTGCTAGAATTAACTAGCAAGCTAAATTATAAGGACTGCACCATTCCAAGCTTGAGTTCATTTTCCCTAGAATCCAAAATAATTAGTGAAGCTGACTCAGTGGGAGGTGTGTCTGTTGAAAAGTGAGGGGAAGGTAGGCCTGTCACAATTATTACATAATCGCCTGATCGCTATTATTTGAGCTGACTGCAATCATTTTGCATAATCGTTAGAATTATTTCCATTAATCTGGATGAAACTAACAGAAATGTGATATTTCCATATCGTTTTCCACCGTTTGAGGTTTGACTGGCGCTCTTTTAATGACGTCATCTCCTTGCGCCCCCTTCTATGGAGGTAGATTTCTATCAAAAATAACCAAGCACAAAAGTATAATCCACAATTGTATTTATCATCCACACACACACCTCTCAATTTGTGTTTCGTAAAAATAATCCACAATCGTATTTACCATCCACACACACACACCTCTCAATTTGTGTTTCGTAACACTGGCGAATCTACATTTGCCGATCGAAGGACACGCTTGATGTGCTTGGATTTACGGACAGAATTTTGAGACAAATATTCCGCTGTTTTTCACCGTGTCGTTTCACGCTCGCTTAATTTGCAATTCGTAATCGTAAACTAAACTTCTTCTTCTTTGGTGCTACATAACACGGCGGTGGGTCTGTTCGGCTCATCAGCGCCACTTTTAGAACAAGTGGCCAAAATTGCACATTATCTTTAAGAAGCGGATTCATGGTAAATTTAATTAAAACAACCGAGTTGTGAGTTTATTTAGGTTGTAAAGTTAACCCCACGCTAATCTTGCAAGTTTTTTAAACAGTCATTGCACAAAACTCCAATTTTTGCACGCCTCCTATCATTACATTACACAGGGGTAGGTCCGTACATTGATAGGAACTAGGAAGTACAACACTATGAGCTAAAATAAGGAGAGCACTCCATGCAATTTGAATTCTCATTATCATTTATGTGTCTTATCTACTAGCTAGCTAGCTGAACAAATAAAATATTTCATAGGAGACATCGGTATCAGTGAGAATAGCTGTCAAATTAATTTAATTGGCTATAATACTTCACATGGTTGAGTTTGTTTTACATAATATTTCCCATGAGGGGCGAAAGAGTTATGTAGCTACTGTGTACGGACCTATCCCTGTGTAATGTAATCTAGCTAGCTTGCTACATGCAATCTGATAGGAGTTTTGTGCAATGACTGTTTAAAAAACTTGCCATCGCAAGATTAGCGTGGGGTTAACTTTACAACCTAAATAAACTCACAACTCGGTTGTTTTAATTCAATTTACCATGAATCCACTTCTTAAAGATAATGTGCAATTTTGGCCACTTGTTCTAAAAGTGGCGCTGATGAGCCGAACAGACCCACCGCCGTGTTATGTAGCACCAAAGAAGAAGGAGTTTAGTTTACGAATCGCAAGTTAAGCGAGCGTGAATCGACACGGTGAAAAACAGCGGAATATTTGTCTCAAAATTCTGTCCGTAAATCCAAGCACATCAAGCGTGTCCTTCGATCGGCAAATGTAGATTCGCCAGTGTTACGAAACACAAATTGAGAGGTGTGTGTGTGTGGATGGTAAATACGATTGTGGATTATTTTTACGAAACACAAATTGAGAGGTGTGTGTGTGTGTGGATGGTAAATACGATTGTGGATTATTTTTACGAAACACAAATTGAGAGGTGTGTGTGTGTGGATGATAAATACAATTGTGGATTATACTTTTGTGCTTGGTTATTTTTGATAGAAATCTACCCCCATACCCTTCTTCTGCTATATTTTAATGGCACATGAGTGGAGAATTAGCGCCAATCGTTTATCTCGAGGCTTCCCTTAACGGTTACCAACAAAATAAAAGATATAATCAAAATGTGTTCATATTGTTCCTGAAAACAATCAGTCACATTAGTAGACTCCTATGTAATGAAACCTAGTTTACTAGTCCAGCAAGTAGGCCGACCCTTAGTAACGACCTAGAAACAGAGACGATTTCTCGCCCCTGTTCAGTCAGCCAGGAGATCATGGGATTTGCCAAACTGAATAAATACCACAAATATAAACACACAACTGCCTTGCTAGCTCAATCTTGTTGTAACTAAGATATCTGTTGGAATATTTTTTTTCCATGGACAGATTTAGCTTCTACGTCCACGAACTTCACATGCATTTTTAAGCTAGTAGCGGCGTGTCACCAGCTCTGCTCCTATAGTGGCAGTTACAATGTTGCCATGGAAATATGTATAGTTCTAATCAATGGTGGAGTAATATAGTGGCATTTTTCATTTGAGCACAGCTAGGTGTGCTGTCATGCTGATTTGATAACGTTCTAAATGTCTAGTTGACCGATCAGATTGCTTGGTTGGCACTACCTGTTGTACAATTTCTAACATTCTACGACCGCATTTCGATGAGCATCTATTGACATTAACATCATGGGTTTAGTTGCAAAGCCAAACACCACAGCACCGCTGTGGGCACATTTTGGTTTTAAGCCAAATGAAAAAGGAAACCCCAATAACTTCATATCTGCCCTGTGCAATTTTTGTTTACAAAGCCTAAAAGGCAAACATAAATGTAATTGTTATATGTTCCAATGTTCAATGCCAATAAATGGCTGGAGCTGCTTTTGCCAGCCTCACCTGGGCACGGTCAAAAACTTAACTGCCTGCTGTAGAAACAGGAGGATGACTTACCTACCTGAGATAAGCCAATGGAAATGTTGCAACATGCACACACACACCTATTATCATCCAACCACCGCCTTACTTTAGCACTGACTCTCTTCATTTCCAAACAGATACTCTCCACCACAAGCAACTGTACCACTTCTTCTGCCTCAAACTGCACAAACCTTAGCATGACCATGTTTGCCGGTCTTAGAAGTAGACATTTCCACAATCTTGCAGGGCCGGCCATTCAGGACGACGTATCCGTTCTTGCGCAGGGCAGAGCACTGCATGAAATATGTAGCAGAAGCCCCTGCATCGCCTGTCTGGAAGTCAACATCTTCGTCTGACATAACAGCACTGAGGAAGTAAAAGGTGAAGCACGACTGGTCATTAAGATGAATTATTGTGTAGGTGAAACAAACCAATTCTCCAAATTATGACATCTCAAATTTTACTTGACTGGGCAATTTAAAGGGTAATTCCACCCAAAAAATTATGTTTGATTTGTAGAAAAGTAGTTCTCCTCCTGATTAAAATTAACTCTCAGCAAACTTTATACCTGTAGTGAGAGCAGAGATATAGCCCCAAACTACTGCAAATGTACCAGGTACCTGGTTTATAAACTGCAACGGCCAAGACAGTTCAGACAACAGGTTGCCACGCCCACTGAATGACGTTACCGAAGCGGAGGCCGAGGGGCTGGGCATTTTACTCCTAGTTGTAACTCTAGTGCCTGCCTGCAGGGCAGCGTCTCTTCGAGACTAGAGAGGCCACGTAGCTTGCTGGCAAGTTAGCCACTAATGTAACAGTTCTACTGAAAAAAATACCACCACCATTAGCTCAGTATCCAAAAAAACGGGGGAAACACGGCCATTAATTTAGGAAAACTTGCTTTTGTATCGGCCAACATGCTGATACAGAATGATAAACATATACAATTAAAATAATTAAAACATTGTTGTAGTTGTTAGCTGTTTTAGCTGTTTGCTAGCAAAGCCAAAACTTTCCCCCGTTGTACAACTCCAAACGCACTGATGACGGTAATAACATGGAAATGACACGTTTACTACCTTCGATATCCGACCTCCTGCCATGAACGAATGCAGGGTTAGCTACTATAGCCTACTGCATGGCAAACAGATTTAAAAACCAATTTGTTTTATGCCAAGAAACCGTGGCTAACAACAATGACTTAGAAATTACATTGTTAAAATTGCTTTTGTAATCGAATGCTCAAAACAAAACCGTTCAATTATGGTCAGCTCGCTAATGTTAGTCTACCTTTCATGGTCATGGATCATAATTAGGGGTGGGACAATGCACCGATGCATCGCGATGCATCCTGAATGTGCAAATACAACTGCATCGATCTGTAAGATTAGAATTGATAAGCATCGATTAATACCGCATTTTAAACGAATGTGCACATGTATTCATTTATTCAAAAAAAATATTCATTTCATTTTTTAAAATATATATTTCTGAGACACTACTTTTAAAACTATTTTGACCAGCTTCAATCCATGTTTCTGCTCAAATCCCCACGTAAGCGTGAGTTGAAAGCAGGGACAGGCGGGAATCAAGCGACAATGAGACGGACAGATCTGAGCGAAATGGCTAGCTGCGTGCTCGCTGAGTGCGACAAAAGAGACAGAAACTTACGAATGTTCCGGACAGTTAATTGTAAAGTGCTTTCTGATATTTAAATTTAAACCATTTTCTATTCAAAATCAAGTAGACGTTAGAGACCAAATACAAAAATATTTCCAATGTCTTACGTTTAATTAATTATTACTACGTTAACTGTCCGATTCACTTACTGAATGTCGTGGAACCTAGATACACCATACCATGCAGAAAACATTTTAGTGAAAAATGTATACCTGTTCTGTATGAAGAGGTGAAGAAAACGGTTCGACTCCTTGCAAAATGCTACGAGAGTAGCTTTAACTACGGATGGATGGGCATCTTGCTCCACCGAAGGTCTAGATCGTACTAAGATTTAGGAAAGTACTATGCATGACACTAACCTATAGGCTATTTCATTTTTATTGGCCCAGTTTAGTAATTGTTATACATTTTGCCATTTTCATTTTTGATTGCATCCACTCTGTGGGGGAAAACCAGAGGCTGCGGAGTGACCTGAAGCTGTGGTATGAACCACCCGCCCCAGCTCTGATCTACAGCCAAGATCCCACACCAGAGCACTTTTTCGACCACAGGCTCCTGGTGTGGATGCTTACCACCAGCGGAAGGTCAGGTTACTCTACCCAGAATGTGCTAACTGGGAGTGGCATTCATAAGAGAGTGCAGCAGGTCCTGGACATTGACCAATGCTACCTTATGATTACCCGCAGGTTCACTGACTGCAGAGTAGCCCACCTGTCATCCAGAAAGAACCTAACAGCACATTAATGCAGAAAATTTGGGCAATTTCAGAACTGAGGCAACAGGGCACAGCCCATACAAAGGACAGCGGCTGGAAAACATTAAAAGAAAAACCTGATATTAAAATGGAACTTGCATTGTTTATACCCATTTGTAAATATTTGTTCATAGGTTTTTTGTATTCAATCTCGATTATATAACAAATCTTTTGTACATAACCCTTTTTAATAGTTCCTTTTTTGAATTGTTTGAGCATAATCTATGTATTAATATTTCATGTAATTTAATCAAATCTGACCCCGACTGGCAATTACTATGAAAAAAGGCAAAAAAGAAGGAGCATTTCTAGAAAGTATTTAACCAGATGATGTTTATTCAATGCAATAATTTAATGCTTAAGCTGTGAACACAAATATATCAGGTTTTTTGTGGAATCACTGTCCACAATTCAATTGAGTAAATCTAATGGATTTCTTTTCAGTGTATACTGTGTTTTCTTATTGAGTTTTTCAAAGTTAATTCAATAAAAGTGTTTAATTTCTCATCCAGTTGTCTGAATTGTTTAATGAAAGAGCCATTACTAATCAAAGCAACACATTGGGGCTACTTCATTAGAAACTACACATTATTAATTTCTTATTTCTACACCATTTACATAGATGAAAGTAATAAAGTATGGAATAACAGGCAAACAGTTGGTATGATCCATCTAATCACATTTCTATATGTCCCAGATGAGGATCGAACTTGCGACCTTTGCCTCCCCACCGATGTTCCCCTAAAATGGAAAAATGTTCTGATTTTCAATAATTCATTGTGATTTTTTTTCTAAAATTGCTTCACAAAACACCAGACATGTGCACAAGAAGCCTAAACTTTTTCAATTTTTCTTTCTTCTCCCTTTTTTCCTCTTTTTTTCCCTCTTCCCCCTTCTCCCCCCCCTTCTCCCCCCCTTCTTCCCTCCATTTTTCCTCCTTCCCCGTGCGACCCAGCCTATTGTTCCCCAGCCCCATCTTGCTCCACCGAAGGTCTAGATCGTACTAAGATTTAGGAAAGTACTATGCATGACACTAACCTATAGGCTATTTAATTTTTCTTGGCCCAGTTTAGTAATTGTTATACATTTTGCCATTTTCATTTTTGATTGCATCCACTCTGTGGGGGAAAACCAGAGGCTGCGGAGTGACCTGAAGCTGTGGTATGAACCACCCGCCCCAGCTCTGATCTACAGCCAAGATCCCACACCGGAGCACTTTTTCGACCACAGGCTGCTGGTGTGGATGCTTACCACCAGCGGAAGGTCAGGTTACTCTACCCAGAATGTGCTAACTGGGAGTGGCATTCATAAGAGAGTGCAGCAGGTCCTGGACATTGACCAGTGCTACCTTATGATTACCCGCAGGTTCACTGACTGCAGAGTAGCCCACCTGTCATCCAGAAAGAACCTAACAGCACATTAATGCAGAAAATTTGGGCAATTTCAGAACTGAGGCAACAGGGCACAGCCCGTACAAAGGACAGCGGCTGGAAAACATTAAAAGAAAAACCTGATATTAAAATGGAACTTGCATTGTTTATACCCATTTGTAAATAATATTTGTTCATAGTTTTTTTGTATTCAATCTCGATTATATAACAAATCTTTTGTACGTAACCTTTTTTAATAGTTCCTTTTTTGAATTGTTTGAGCATAATCTATGTATTAATATTTCATGTAATTTAATAAAATCTGACCCCGACTGGCAATTACTATGAAAAAAGGCAAAAAAGAAGGAGCATGAAAGTATTTAACCAGATGATGTTTATTCAATGCAATAATTTAATGCTTAAGCTGTGAACACAAATATATCAGGTTTTTTGTGGAATCACTGTCCACAATTCAATTGAGTAAATCTAATGGATTTCTTTTCAGTGTATACTGTGTTTTCTTATTGAGTTTTTCAAAGTTAATTCAATAAAAGTGTTTAATTTCTCATCCAGTTGTCTGAATTGTTTAATGAAAGAGCCATTACTAATCAAAGCAACACATTGGGGCTACTTCATTAGAAACTACACATTATTAATTTATTATTTCTACACCATTTACATAGATGAAAGTAATAAAGTATGGAATAACAGGCAAACAGTTGGTATGATCCATCTAATCACATTTCTATATGTCCCAGATGAGGATCGAACTTGCGACCTTTGCCTCCCCACCGATGTTCCCCTAAAATGGAAAAATGTTCTGATTTTCAATAATTCATTGTGATTTTTTTTCTAAAATTGCTTCACAAAACACCAGACATGTGCACAAGAAGCCTAAACTTTTTCAATTTTTCTTTCTTCTCCCTTTTTTCCTCTTTTTTTCCCTCTTCCCCCTTCTTCCCCCCTTCTTCCCTCCATTTTTCCTCCTTCCCCGTGCGACCCAGCCTATTGTTCCCCAGCCCCATCTTGCTCCACCGAAGGTCTAGATCGTACTAAGATTTAGGAAAGTACTATGCATGACACTAACCTATAGGCTATTTAATTTTTCTTGGCCCAGTTTAGTAATTGTTATACATTTTGCCATTTTCATTTTTGATTGCATCCACTCTGTGGGGGAAAACCAGAGGCTGCGGAGTGACCTGAAGCTGTGGTATGAACCACCCGCCCCAGCTCTGATCTACAGCCAAGATCCCACACCGGAGCACTTTTTCGACCACAGGCTCCTGGTGTGGATGCTTACCACCAGCGGAAGGTCAGGTTACTCTACCCAGAATGTGCTAACTGGGAGTGGCATTCATAAGAGAGTGCAGCAGGTCCTGGACATTGACCAGTGCTACCTTATGATTACCCGCAGGTTCACTGACTGCAGAGTAGCCCACCTGTCATCCAGAAAGAACCTAACAGCACATTAATGCAGGTCCTGGACATTATTTCCTTCCAGTCCCACATCAAATCCATCACCAAGTCCGCCTTCTACCACCTCAAAAACATTTCCCGTCTCCGTCCCTCACTCTCAGACTCCGTTGCAGAAACCCTCATTCACGTTTTCATCACCTCCCGGCTCGACTATTGTAATGGAGTCCTGTTCGGGGTTCCAAGCAAAGCCCTGGACAGGCTCCAATACGTGCAGAACTCAGCTGCCAGGGTTCTCACTCACACCAAGCCCTGGCAGCACATCACCCCCACCCTCATCCACCTCCACTGGCTCCCGGTCAAGTTCCGCATCCTGTACAAACTCCTCCTTCTCACCTACAAATCCCTTCACGCACTTGCCCCCCAATACCTGTCCGACCTCCTTCACCAACACACTCCATCCCGGAACCTGCGGTCTTCAAACGCGGGTCTGCTATCCATCCCCCGTACTAGACTCAAAACCTTTGGGGACAGAGCCTTCAGTGTGGCTGCCCCCACCCTCTGGAACGCTCTCCCAGTCGAAATCTGTAATGCCCCGACCCTGGACAGTTTCAAAACACATCTCAAGACACACCTCTTTTCCATGGCCTTTCCACACTAGTTAATTCAGTTTAGTCCTACCATCCCTGTTGTTTGTTTTGTTTGTTCTGTTTGTTTTTCTCCTCCCCTTCTCTCCCCTATCTGCATCCCACTCTTGTGAAGCGACCTTGGGTTTTTTGAAAGGCGCTATATAAATTGAAGTTATTATTATTATTATTATTATTATTAATGCAGAAAATTTGAGCAATTTCAGAACTGAGGCAACAGGGCACAGCCCGTACAAAGGACAGCGGCTGGAAAACATTAAAAGAAAAACCTGATATTAAAATGGAACTTGCATTGTTTATACCCATTTGTAAATGTTTGTTCATAGGTTTTTTGTATTCAATCTCGATTATATAACAAATCTTTTGTACGTAACCTTTTTTAATAGTTCCTTTTTTGAATTGTTTGAGCATAATCTATGTATTAATATTTCATGTCATTTAATAAAATCTGACCCCGACTGGCAATTACTATGAAAAAAGGCAAAAAAGAAGGAGCATCTCTAGAAAGTATTTAACCAGATGATGTTTATTCAATGCAATAATTTAATGCTTAAGCTGTGAACACAAATATATCAGGTTTTTTGTGGAATCACTGTCCACAATTCAATTGAGTAAATCTAATGGATTTCTTTTCAGTGTATACTGTGTTTTCTTATTGAGTTTTTCAAAGTTAATTCAATAAAAGTGTTTAATTTCTCATCCAGTTGTCTGAATTGTTTAATGAAAGAGCCATTACTAATCAAAGCAACACATTGGGGCTACTTCATTAGAAACTACACATTATTAATTTCTTATTTCTACACCATTTACATAGATGAAAGTAATAAAGTATGGAATAACAGGCAAACAGTTGGTATGATCCATCTAATCACATTTCTATATGTCCCAGATGAGGATCGAACTTGCGACCTTTGCCTCCCCACCGATGTTCCCCTAAAATGGAAAAATGTTCTGATTTTCAATAATTCATTGTGATTTTTTTTCTAAAATTGCTTCACAAAACACCAGACATGTGCACAAGAAGCCTAAACTTTTTCAATTTTTCTTTCTTCTCCCTTTTTTCCTCTTTTTTTCCCTCTTCCCCCTTCTCCCCCCCCTTCTCCCCCCCTTCTTCCCTCCATTTTTCCTCCTTCCCCGTGCGACCCAGCCTATTGTTCCCCAGCCCCATCTTGCTCCACCGAAGGTCTAGATCGTACTAAGATTTAGGAAAGTACTATGCATGACACTAACCTATAGGCTATTTAATTTTTCTTGGCCCAGTTTAGTAATTGTTATACATTTTGCCATTTTCATTTTTGATTGCATCCACTCTGTGGGGGAGTGAGGCTGCAGAGTGACCTGAAGCTGTGGTATGAACCACCCGCCCCAGCTCTGATCTACTGCCAAGATCCCACACCAGAGCACTTTTTCGACCACAGGCTCCTGGTGTGGATGCTTACCACCAGCGGAAGGTCAGGTTACTCTACCCAGAATGTGCTAACTGGGAGTGGCATTCATAAGAGAGTGCAGCAGGTCCTGGACATTGACCAGTGCTACCTTATGATTACCCGCAGGTTCACTGACTGCAGAGTAGCCCACCTGTCATCCAGAAAGAACCTAACAGCACATTAATGCAGAAAATTTGGGCAATTTCAGAACTGAGGCAACAGGGCACAGCCCGTACAAAGGACAGCGGCTGGAAAACATTAAAAGAAAAACCTGATATTAAAATGGAACTTGCATTGTTTATACCCATTTGTAAATAATATTTGTTCATAGTTTTTTTGTATTCAATCTCGATTATATAACAAATCTTTTGTACGTAACCCTTTTTAATAGTTCCTTTTTTGAATTGTTTGAGCATAATCTATGTATTAATATTTCATGTCATTTAATCAAATCTGACCCCGACTGGCAATTACTATGAAAAAAGGCAAAAAAGAAGGAGCATCTCTAGAAAGTATTTAACCAGATGATGTTTATTCAATGCAATAATTTAATGCTTAAGCTGTGAACACAAATATATCAGGTTTTTTGTGGAATCACTGTCCACAATTCAATTGAGTAAATCTAATGGATTTCTTTTCAGTGTATACTGTGTTTTCTTATTGAGTTTTTCAAAGTTAATTCAATAAAAGTGTTTAATTTCTCATCCAGTTGTCTGAATTGTTTAATGAAAGAGCCATTACTAATCAAAGCAACACATTGGGGCTACTTCATTAGAAACTACACATTATTAATTTCTTATTTCTACACCATTTACATAGATGAAAGTAATAAAGTATGGAATAACAGGCAAACAGTTTGTATGATCCATCTAATCAGATTTCTATATGTCCCAGACGAGGATCGAACTTGCGACCTTTGCCTCCCAACCGATGTTCCCCTAAAATGGAAAAATGTTCTGATTTTCAATAATTCATTGTGATTTTTTTTTCTAAAATGTGCACAAGCCTAAACTTTTTCAATTTTTCTTTCTTCTCCCTTTTTTCCTCTTTTTTCCCCTCTTCCCCCTTCTTTCCTCCATTTTTCCTCCTTCCCCGTGCGACCCAGCCTATTGTTCCCCAGCCCATTTCTTTTTGGAATTTACGTTAGTCTGGTAAGTGATTAGACTGCATGTCTAGCTTGTTAGCTAGCTATGTAGCTAATAGTGTTATCGAAATAACTTTTTTAGTTTGCTGTAGTCAGCTTGCCAATTTACGAAACGTTAGTTCATGTTTTTTGGTAATTGAAGCTGTGAAATTTAATGCATCTTTTGCTGGAGAAAGTGTGCTAGTTTGTGCAGTCTCGACGACTGTCGAACCGTATTAATCTAACGTTACTTGCCTTGCTGCAGCTATGCTAATGGAGGTCGCCACCTATCCAGCAGCCGCTTTTGCTGGCGAGCAATGCTTTGTTGTCAGTTCGGTAGCTAACGTTATACTGAGTGCAGTTTAGTTTTAGAATGCAATTTAAAAAGCGTAACGTTGTTCGCTTAGGAAAATTTAATATCAAGTTACTGTTAGTCGTTAAGTCTTTTATATTTTAAATTTTTTGCAAGTGTTTGAAAACTTGTCCCGGTTATGCATTGTACCTATTTTTGAAGTGTGTACATCATGTAAATATCCTTTGATATTGGTGTAGAAGTATGTGTTTGTATACTGAACACTTGCACGAAGTCGGATCATAGCTCTTATAGCTGGTAATGCATAAAAGTAAACATTTGTCCTATGAACTGTCAAGATAATGTAATGTCCTCTGAAAAGATAAAAAATAACAAGCCCTGGTTTGTTTTTGTCTCATGTTCCCTCCACAGTTGGCCCATCCTTCCAAATCATCATGCCTGCACTTCTTGAGAGACCCAAACTGTCCAACGCCATGGCGCGGGCCCTTCACAAGCATATCATGAAAGAGAGGGAGCGGAAAAGACAGGGTGAGCCCCCAACCCCACCTCCAATGACCTGTTCTTAAAAACCAGAATGTTCACGTACCTTATCAAAGACATTATACTGTAGTTTGGAGAACACTGCACCATAATAAAGTGGAGTAAAACTCGCTACCCAGTGTATTTGGATGATGAAACATTTTTTAGTCACGCAACATTCTCGTCTATTTCTGACCTTCACCGGGGCTTTGTTCTGGTTCAAGAAACATGCTCTGTTGTTACTGCCACTCATTTTATTTTCCCGGTTTCTTCTGCATTGATCTGGAGCGTTAACAACAGTCTCCTATAACACCACTCATGGGCCCTGCCAGTGACAATTTCATTCTGTTTGCTCCACAGAGGAGGAAGAAGTGGACAAAATGATGGAGCAGAAAATGAAAGAAGAGGAAGAAAGGAAAAGGAAAAAAGAGATGGAGGAGAGGATGTCCCTGGAAGAGACAAAGGAACAGGTGAGAGAGAAAGGTAAAAAGAGCAAGTGCTATTGACTGTACTGAGCAGTTAAAGTGAATTGTTCTTTACCCACTCCTGCACCCTCATTGGTCTGTCTGTCTCTCTCCTGTATTCGTCTCCCCACGCTCCCATGGTCTCTTACCCCCTCCCTCTGTGTCCTTTAGATCATGAAAATGGGAGTGAAGCTCCAGGGCCTGCAGGAGGAGAAGCACCAGCTCTTCCTCCAGCTGAAGAAAGTCCTCCATGAGGAGGAGAAGAGACGGAGAAAAGAACAGAGGTAAAGAGAAAGAGAGAAAAATGAACGGGTAAAGAGAAATGGAGAAAAATGAACAGGAAGCGAATGAAAACTACAGAGCGGAGAGAGAAAGAACAGAAGTTACCAATATTTACTGTGAAAAGAACAGAGATTTAAGATTAGAGATGGATAAAGAGTGGGCGTAAATCGGAGAGACTTGAGAAAAGAACAGAAATAAGAATATAGACAATAACAGTAGACAGATGGAAGAAATAACAATGGTTCAGAAGATCAATAAAGAAAAGAACAGATTAAAGAAGAGAAATTTTAAAAACAGAGGTAAAGAGTAGAAAAACAGATAAAATGGAAAGAGAAAATAAGAACCGATTAAAGTTGAGAAAAGAACAGGTAAAGAGGAGAGATGGAATGGGGTTGTGCCTTTGAACTACACAAATGCAGGTGATTAATTAATAAGTCAAGTCACAGCAAATTATCATGGAGCATTAGCCGTTTTATCCCCTGGGTTTTGTTCATTGCAAGTGGCTAAATGGAGTGCCTGTCTTTGCCCTGTTATGTAGCGTATATGTGGTGTGGTAGGTTTTTGCAAAAACCTAGCTGCAATTAATTTCTATGACTGAGGACTGGCTTTTTCAGCCAGTATATAGTCTGTCCTTTCATAAATTCATGTATATGATGTCATAACATCACTCATTAATGGTATCTCTCCCTGCCTGTCCTTCAGTGACATGACAACTCTGACCTCTGCTACTTACCAGCCCAGCATGGCCATCCACTCAGGACAGCACCTGCTACGCATGCAAGGTCAGATACACACACACACACACACACACACACACACACACACACACACACACACACACACACACACACACACACACACACACACACACACACACACACACACACACACACAGTCACACTCACATACAAAACTCTGCTCAGTAGCAATTTCCCTCAGTCATTCACAAGCTGTTTTAACAGTTCTGACAATGCTCACAAGACAAATAAGCTACTTTGTCTTAAAATAGGCCCACAAAAATGTAGGCCAAAACACTATTATAATGTTTTGATCAATAGCCAAGCCACTAGCCATAAAAATGTCAAAAAAAATAAAAAGCTTTTTCATCCGTACCCATTACGATAGGATATTCACATCAATTATAAGGTCCAATGGGTGGGGATCTGGTTCGAGTGGGGGTCCGTGGGAGGTGAATTACCCCTGATAACAGGTGGTATTGACTGAAGGGTAGTGAGTGTATTGGGAGCAGAATGTGTCGAGTGGACGATTGTTCCCATACAGATATATAGGATACGGTTTTCCCAAACAAGCAACCATATTTTTGAGTCCAAAAAACTGCAACCTTCAACTCAAGTGACCTATGAAAAAACAAGCTCAAAGTTTGTTATTATATATGGACTTCGTAACACTAGCTTTGAGAAACTACAGTCAGGATCTTCTGTTATAATGATTAGTGGGGTGGGGGTTGTTAAAATCAAATATCTTCCAAATGCCTGTCCTTCTCTGACATCTCTCTCTCCCTCCCTCCCTTCCACTAGGCAGTCCTGTGAGTCATGGTCGGCCTGGGGCTCTATTGGGGGAACGCAGTAAGCAGCTGTTTCAGTCCCCTGTTGTTCCGGTAAGTTCAGAGCACAATATGGACTGCTGGGTGCATACTATGTATAAATAAGATTTCTTTACCTTTCTGAGTACCAGATAATAAGATATCAAGAGTCTTTTGATGTTGTTGGGTCACAGACATCAGGAAGTCATGGCATGCAAAGGATATGCGACCAAATATTAAAAGTGATTACTTTATTCTATATATAAATGCAGGGGTGCCAATAATTGTGGCACACGTGGTTTTGTTAAAAATTATTATTTCTTGATGAGGGATATTTTTTTATAATAAATTTACTTCAATTAAAGGTTGGATTTATCTCATTTTTTCAGTGTGACATTAAGCAAATTCACCAAACGGTGAATTTTTTATAACCCTTTTTACTCATCTTTACCAGGGGTGCCAATAATAGTGGAGGGCACTGTCGATTCCAGCTATGGTTGTTGATGTGTGCGAGAGCTGATTGGTGGGCAATGTCACCTGACAGGTGATTGGTTTGAAATGTTTCCTGACAGGGTCGCCACTTCCAGACCCAGCCCGGCTTCAATGCTGGGAGCTCTGAACATGGGCAGTATTCAGCCAGCCAGGCAGGGCACGGGCCGTACGGAGTCTCCCAGCCTCAGCACACCTCCCCCTATGCACCCAGCCAGCCTGTCCCAGTCAGCTATGCCAGCAGCTCCCAGCTTAGAGGTACACCTGCTTGTCTATGAGTGCAAATCGTACCAGAGTTTTTATTATTATTATTATTATTATTATTAATAATAACTATGAAGTGTAGTCACGGTTATTATTATGATTACCACTTGACTGTCATTTTCACGAATATTACATTCTTTTTTTATTATAATTATTACATTACAATTTTTATTATTACTGGATCTATTAAATGGGAGAGATCTGAGCTGCTTTTTGTATATACCGTGGCGCCTGAAAGTATTCATACCCCTTCACTTTTTGCACACTTTATTGTGTTGTAGATACAATTTTAAATGGATGAATTTTTGCCCATCAATTGACAGTCGATAACCCGTAATGACAAAGTGAAAACATGTTTTTAGAAATTTTAGCAAATTTATTAAAAATCAGAAACTGAAATCTCTTAGTATTCATACCCTTTGCTTTAATGTATTTTTAAAGTATAATATTTAATATTTGGTCGCATATCCTTTGCATGAAAATAAGATTTTTGATCTGTTCTATAGTTTGATATATTGTTCTATAAACAGTATTGAACACAGAAACATTCAGTGAGGTCTTTGGTTCTTTTTGAGATGCAGCACATTTTAAGTGTGGGAATGAGTCTATCAAACAATGAAAAGAACAAAATATATTTCGGATGTAACATACATTTATTTAGATTTTATATCCAATGCAAAAAGAAATGGAAAAACAAGAGAATATAATGAACAGAACAGGCCATTAAAGCTAATCTAAGCTCAACATTTGCCTACAACTAGAGTATCCAGCACTGCAGCAAGCCTTGACTTTAATATCCAGAGAGTCACTGGCTCTACTACATGACCTAGCAAGCTTTAATACAGTATATCAACAAATGTATCGAAAAATATTTTGTTGTTGACTTTGTCAATCCCCTTTTATGAATTTAAGGTTCTCAATCAAATCTCCCCCACCCCATCTCTTCTTGCCCAGTTTTAGGAACTGGTAGTAAGAACTATACATTACGTAAGTCCAATGACTTGAGCACCATTTTTACAGGATCAATATTCCAGGGGGATGTGGGTGATTAAATATTCTCATATATTTATGTTACTCTATGTAGTGGTGTTTCAAGATTCATGTAACCCCAGTGAGCAAAAGCCAGAATCTAGACATCAAGAGGGGTGGAAATCTCAGAATGAGAGGCGTTTTGAAATAAACATGTCAATTTAGCCCAAGGTAAAGCCTGGGTACATCCTTACTGGTTAAAAAACTTTCACTTTTCAACCATTTAATTTAGCAGGTTTTTCACCTAGATGCGAGACGGCATTTCACCATCTTTTCAACACAAAAATGTTCACTGGCACGGTATAGCTAACGTTAGCTCATGAGTTGGCATGCATCTTGTCTCTGCTAGCTATATGTAAATACCTTTTTTATTAGAGCTATCCATCTATCCTAGGCAACGTAGGTTATTGCCCACAATGGACATATGTATTCATAATGGATTAAGTATTTCTTTGTAATGGATTAGACAGATTGCAAGACGTGTCTTCACCACGGAGGTTATACGCCATGAAACGGAGCTATAACCAAGAATAATTCATTAATAAGCTAAGTAACGTTAAGCTAACGTTACCCAGATAGCACCAAGGTTGACCCTCGTATTGCTCCGGTTCTTGTCATTAAGGACTCGTACCGGGGTTTCTTGTGTCTAACATTACTGCTGGATGAGGGCTCCGGTGGTGGAGCCAGGCACTCGCTTGGCATCAGATTCCACCATCACTGTCGAACTAGCTGAATCTGGCAACCAATTGAGACTCCTGATACAGAGATGGGTGTGGTATAAACGTCGTAATACTACTGGCTCAGGAGTTTGTTAGAGCCGGGAACCAAACTCTGACGTCTTAGACAGAGAGAAACACTGCACTCTTTTAAGGCCCGTAAAATTCATAATCAATATTTATTTTTTGGGAAAAGCAGTACTTTTATTCTGCATCTTTCATCAAGCTCTGTGGATGTATTATATTTAAAAAATGATTTTGTCTCCATATAAATGTTATATCTATAGTCTTTACGTTGTCATTTACGGTTAGTTATATCTTTACAGCAGTCTAAGTAGTCTGTAGATAGTGAGATTGTCCAGGTACAATCACAATTAAAAAAGACAGTATTGGTATGTCATGCAGGTATCACATTCACACACTAAATTATTAGGACCGATACAACTGCAAATACTTAAATGGGTCTTTCTGAATGCCTATTGATATCTTTTTTTTTTAAGGAAGGGGATGGTGTCTGTGAGGTCATTGTTGAATATATGTACTAAACATAATATCACTTCTTGGTAGGCAGCCTATAGCCTCGATAGAATGCTTACTTGTAGTTAATATTAAAACAGCCCATTTAATGAGCTTGCAGGGCCTATCTCTCCTAAGGGCTTTTTTCCCCCACCTTATGGGCTCCCAAGCAGGTGTGTGTGTGTGTGCGTGCGTGCGTGCGTGTGTGTAAATGGGTTCGTATCAAAAACCTTTTCAAATTCTTCCATTACACATCACGGAACTCAAATTGCGTACTGATTTCCTGAAATTCAAGAACAGGAACGGAGCTCTTGACACACAAATACTCAAGAGATACATTTTCAAACACAGTGCAAATGTTTGGAAAATCTGAGGGAATTCACACCGATTGTCCCATGAAAAGGTGGCTTGTTTTTGAGTGTGTAGTTGGGATACGGTTTGGAGAGACAGTGGCATCAGTGTGTCCTTCCCCTCTAACCCAGATCTCTATTCCTCTTTTCCCACCTCATCTGCTGCCACTAGGTGCATCAGCCTTCCAGGCTATGCAGTACCTTCCTCACCAGCAACAGGGGTATACTGTACACGGCCACTTTACCTCCCAGCCAGGTAAGAGTTTGTGTACGGGCACAACTGTGTGTACAATTGTTCTCACCCAGTATTGTTTTTGTTTTTTAAATTAATTATTTGGCACCCAACATGGGACTGTAGGTATCCAATTCCCACCCTAATTTGGAATGTCCAATTATCTGCAACAGGAGCCGCGTATATGCGAAACCACACTGCCAATTTTGGAGAATGTCGACATCCGTGGTTCTCCTCCGAAATACGTGGTGTCACCAGCTGCTTCTTTTTACACTGCAGACTGCAGCTAAGCTTGCATAGAGTGGAGTCAGAGGAAGACCTTTCATATATAGCTTTAGCATGCAGTCCATGGGCGCAACTTGCTTCGCTAGATAGCGATGAATTGCGGAACCCTAACCCTTGCTGACTCTTATTGGCTGTCGTCTTCCATCTCCACAGGTTTTATCCCCAGTGCTGGCATCCCCCTCCAAAAGCAGTTGGAACATGCCAACCAACAGTCTGGCTTTACTGATTCGGTTAGTCTATTATCTCTTAACATAAAGTACAGTGGGTGCAGTGGTTTCGGTAGAACTATTGTTTCAGTATCTCTCTCAGGTTTTTAATAATAATAATATATGTATGTTACCTTTCATACATTGAAGCTATAAAAGTTATTTATAGTGTACAGAGATTAGAATTAACTTGTATAAAAAGCAATGTAATGTAAGAAAAACAGTGTGTGATAACAGAGAACAAGGACAACAGTAAGACAAATTAAAATTAAAATGGATTTCAAATAATAAAAAAGCAACGGAAAGAAAAGCTGTAAAATAAAAAGAGCTTAATTGAATAAAGTGATAAGCGGGTTCTGCTCGGTAACCGGGATGCCCTTGTGTTCCAGAGCACTCTGAGGCCCATGCACCCCCAAGCACTGCACGCCAGCGCCGCGGGCCTCATCCCCAGCTCCTCTATCGCTGTCCAGATCCCCACAGCCAAGGTATGACCATATCTCCACATACTGAATCCCTCTCTGTCACACACACATCTGCTCTCATCCTTACGATGCTATGAGCCTGAGCAGATTGATCACATCCTTACGGTACTCTAAGCCTGAGCAGATTGATCACATCCTTACGGTACTCTAAGCCTGAGAAGATTGATCACATCCTTACGGTACTCTAAGCCTGAGCAGATTGATCACATCCTTACAGTACTCTAAGCCTGAGCAGATTGATCACATCCTTACGGTACTCTAAGCCTGAGAAGATTGATCACATCCTTACGGTACTCAAGGCCCCCTTCCACCTTACAGAGCGGTGCTCAGGCCCCCTTCCACCTTACAGAGCGGTGCTCAGGCCCCCTTCCACCTTACAGAGCGGTGCTCAGGCCCCCTTCCACCTTACAGAGCGGTGCTCAGGCCCCCTTCCACCTTACAGAGCGGTCCTCAGGCCCCCCTTCCACCTTACAGAGCGGTGCTCAGGCCCCCTTCCACCTCACAGAGCGGTCCTCAGGCCCCCCTTCCACCTCACAGAGCGGTGCTCAGGCCCCCCTTCCACCTTACAGAGCGGAACTCAGGCCCCCTTCCACCTTACAGAGCGGAACTCAGGCCCCCTTCCACCTTACAGAGCGGAACTCAGGCCCCCTTCCACCTTACAGAGCGGTGCTCAGGCCCCCTTCCACCTTAGAAGTAATTTCCTGCATTCTAATACACAAAAAAACCATTGACATACACAGAGATGTGGTTTATAGTACCTTTGATATTGATCGCAGATATAATATGTATTTTGTTTTATGGCTCGCACCAAGGGTTCTGAAGAGCAAACAAAAAAGGGAATGAGGGCAACCATGTCTTGTACCTCTTTGTACCTCGATATCAAATTCTTAATTAGGGTTAAGAATCAGAAATCATGACATTTAGGCTGGTGATAAAAGTAATATTTCTCTGAACAGATAATAATCATTTACAATGGGTGTTTGTCTCAGATAAATCTTTATCGGGGTGTATCCCCTTCAATAGACTCTTTACATACTCATTAACACAAACTGGTCTCCAGTATTTGGCAACACTAATTATTTCTTTATAATACGAGTCAACAGCATATAGAATACCATGTAGAATACAATTAATTAGACCTTCATGTAATTAGATAAATAAAAAGACAGGACATAGTACGATCCTTGTATGTTGTTTCAGCTAGAAAGGAAATTATTTTTATGATGAGTGGGCCTGGGAAAAATCTTAAGTCAGTTTTAAACTGGGATGTGTCTGCTCCAATATGCTCTTTACATGTACTTTCAATAAAACAGATTTGAAAACACAAATCATTAGTGCTAAAAGAAAAACCTGAACCCACGGCGGCCCTTTTCGGATTCGATTGGACACCCCGGTTCTAGAGATAGCATCTGGAGTGAAGCCATACACATACAGCCAAGCTTTTTAGAGATAGACTACAGCTACCCATTTCAAATCATACTGGATTTACGACCCATTTGTTTGTGTTTTGGGACAGTCCGGTTTGTCGTACAACCACCCTCCTCGCCCAGCCTCTCCTGGGAGTTTTCCCCATGGGACACCCCCACCGCAGGCCCATTCGGTGAGTGGTCCGTCAGACACCCCTCAACTCACCTTGCAATGATTTTTCAGTGTTTTTGAATCTGAAAAGCATGTGATGCACACACAAACACGTCTATAAGGGGTAAAAAAAGTATTGCTTGTTGTTTCTAATAAACTCTAATAAGTTTTACCTTCCACTCCTGTCACTTTGCCCCCTCCTCCCCAATAGGCTACTTTTCAGAGCTCTCCACAGCAAACTCCTCGCCACGCCTACCTTTCTCACAGCCAGTCAGGACAGAGGTTCTTTCACCACAGCAAGTAACCTTGTCACCCGTGATCCAGGTTGGGTGGGGAAAATAATCTCATTGGCTGTTGGTTTTATTCTGATTCTAAGAAGAGATGTGATTTATTTACCTATTAATCAGGTAATGCGTACCCTAAATATCTGCAGGGGCCACTAGTATTTGGCTTCATTGCTGAGCAACCTCTCTTGCTATCATCTGTCAGAGTGCAGAACCTCTTGATGTATGTTGCTTATCAATGAGATGTTTAGGGTTATAAAAATCAGTATTTCCTGATTAATTAGGAAAAATCACATAACTGCTGAAGCATACATCAAGATTTACTTGATTTGCTTTATATTGTATGTATACCTAACTGTTATTGTTCATTGTTTAAGCCCTTTGCTCACAGGGACATGGTGGACATTTTTGCCTATGATTTCAGTCACAAGCAGCAGGTGGTAGATTCAGATCTGCATAGGCCTGTTTAAATTCATATTTACCTTGTAAGCTACAGAGGTTATCCTGGATAATGGTGCTAGCTATGCAATTAAGTCCCGTTACATTTTTTTTGGGAGTCCCAAAAAACAACTGTTCTGAGAAGAAAAAAGATTTTTAATTTTAAACTAATTTTCTTCATTTGTGGGTGTATATGTACATTTATCTCCTGTATCAATTAAGATATCCAATAATTGATACTGTACAGTTCTCCGAATTCAAGTCGGTCTACCCATGAAGTACATCATGGCACATTTACTCCCCTTCTGCACACACAAAGTAGTGAGAGCCATCATTCTTTAACTTCACATAACAATGACAATTTGCATTTTACAAATTATTCTGTCATGATTGCACTATAAACTGGATAGACAGCAAATTTACATTTATTTTCAATTTGTGATCAACTCATGTATCTACTAGTAAATAAATGATTATGTAAAAAAAGTTTTGTTTTTTAGTTTTATTTTATGCTTGTTTTGGTAACATCCAGTACAATTGTGAAGTCAAACATGTGAAATAAAGTCAAACAGCCAACATTTTCCTTTGTTCCAGAGAAAATGAAAGTAAATTTATTTGAAAAAATCTTTTTTAATAGTTTCAATGGCAGATTAGCCTTAGCCTGTACTTAAAGGATAGTTTTTCAACCCATACCTTGATCGAAAGGTTTTTTCTCATAATTTATAATCAGGCATAGCACAACCACGGCGATAGCTTTATTTTTGAGAAATGTACCTTTTAACTTCAGTTTCCCGTGGGGTTCAATGGGGAATTTAGTTAGGCCTTCAAAAATCACAATAAATATCCTTTTAGAAAACTGTAAACTCACAGTATACTCAGACATGAGTGAGTATACTGTGTATACATTGGGATGTAATGCGGCAATTGCAAGAAATAGTTCCAAATAAAATGTGATATTATTGTTTTTAAAAACATTCTGAATAAACATAAAATACACAGAGTGACACGAGTATACTGTGTTTCCCATTTTCTAAAAGGAGATTTACTGTGGATTTTGAAGGCCTGATGGGAAACAAACCTTTCCTTTAAGGTGCCCGAAGTTCTCTAGCAGTGGGATGCTGAACACCTTGTTTTCTTTTCTTATTTTTCCCCCCCCAAAAAGCCTCTTACACTGTTTGGGATTTACGATACAATGATTCTCTCATTTTTCTAAAATAATTTCTGGTGGAAAAAGAACGTAGTTCTCATTAAGAACAGAGAACCATCTTAACGACACAAACACGAAAAGTGCAGCTGTTCTCCAATGTGAATTGAGGAATACGGTCAAATACATCTGTGGTTCAAAGCTTAGGGTGATGCCAATTATATTTATTGGACGATTTGTATTAGTAGGTAAGCATTTCTATTATGGTAATCACACATATAACTAAGTAGAAAATATCCAGAGACCAGTAAAAATAAAATGCACTTAAAAATGTAACCGTGTGCAAGCTGTAGGACATCAGATGTTGTCAAATCAATGAGTGTGGAGTATATTAGCACAAATATAATGTCATTCTCATAATTCTATTGGGTTGTGCTGAGCTGATGGACTAAATATATTTATTGGTCTAATTTCTTTTTTTAACCACAGTACTACCACGTCAGGAAGGGAGTGTGAAAGTGCTGTAATTTCATAACAAAACCACTTGTTTCCTTCGGCTTATTGCCAGTTTTATTCAACTTATTTGAAAATGACATCAGAGAACTTGTGTTAGGAAAAAAACAGTTTGCCACACATTAAGTTTCTGGAATTTGGAGAAAGAACAAAAACAAGGAAACAGCTGAGCTTAATTGATAATAAACAATACACAGATCCAAAAATGGGTGCTTCTACTAAATGCATCGTACACTGACTGCAGTGGGTGGATCAAAAATAACTGTGACACATAGTTCTCACTGGACCCTTGTGTATACATTCTCAGAATTTTACATTTTACTTTGATCTTTTGATTAATACCAGTCTTAATCGCATGTCCTTCCCACTTAATATTTAATGAATAGAAATGTTTACACAAACACAAGTTGTTTCTTTTATTGAATGAAATGTTGTATCATACAGAGATAATTGCAGTAAATATGAGAGGGATGTATTAAAAAAAAAAAAAAGTGAGATACCCCAGAACAGTGCAACACTGAAATGTGTCCCTCATCTGCACTTCCTGTGAATAAATAAATTTATACATAAATATAATAATACATAAATTAATATAGTCTATTTTGGTGCAGAGACCCTATGGATAATTGTCACTTTAGCATATGCAACGTGTCCTGGTAAAAGCAATATCCCACATTTACATTTCTGGATAACAAAAACTAGCAAAAAATCAGTTTTACAGGATCAGTAATCGAAGGGGAATCATCTCAAAATGATTGTCGTGTGTAACTGTGCTGTCAAAATTGATTGAAACCCCCCAAAATAAAGGACACCCCTCCATATATAAACAGTAGTCTAGTGGCTTGCAATAACACTTGTTAGTGAGGGACCCTTGACTGCATAGCACAGTAGTAGCAGGATCTGCCAGTTGGACAAATGGAAGTGAAAACAGAAACATTGGTCAGGTACACTAAAAGAGGAAGCACCCGAGCAGACACTCAACATTCTCTTAACGTTTCTGTAACATTGCCACATCTCTATTTTTTGTTTTAAACAACATTTAAAGAAAATGATACTGCACTGATTTCAACATTATCTTTGATTCAACTACAAATTGAATACATAATTACCTGTTTTTGTCTCACTGAATTGCATAAGGATTTTAATTTTATGCTCTTTGACCCTGATGTACTGAAGCTGATGGAAAGAAGAAAAATGAGAAGATATTTCTCCAACTCTCCTCTCCATAAAAAGGTACCAGTTTTGTGATTTGTACAATTAACATGGGTGAACAGTAGACACTGAAATTCAGCCAGGGTTTAAGAATCCACTAGGCCAAACTTCAGTGAAAACGTTTGGCCAAATTATAGCAGAAGATACGAATAACCAGTAGAAGAAAAAGTTGTAAAAGTAAGAGCAAGACTGCTATTCTGAGGCCTTTGTCCAATGATCCAAAATTCAGGCGTTTTCGTGTGATGTTAATGGCGGCCTCTGTACACCGGCATTTTTTTTCAGGCTTCGGACAGAAATAACTATTTTGGGAACAGTATAATAATATGGGAAATATCTGGGCAATATTTACAACTGTTATAGTGAGATCAGAAAATTACTTCTTAATGGTTGTTACCCAATTAGGGGCTAAACAGAGTACCCAAATTGTACGGTCAGGGAAACCCACAAGGTGCTCTCCACAACTGCAACTGTGAGTCATGTTTGCTTTAACTGATAAGGGGAGTTGTAAAGCAAATAAAGTATGCAGTGCGTAGTGAAGAACACTGAAAAATTGAGGTACTGCAACAATGAGTTAGGACAAACTTGAGTAGGTTTTAATTTCACCTTTCTGCAGTCTTTTTTGGCAACTAAAATGCCAAAACTTCCACAAGGAAGTAGAACTTGGCAATTTTTTTAAAATAAAGCCTCAAAGCAAACCAAATGTTTAGTTACCTTCCTGGAACACTAAGTTTATGCTACCATGGCCAGAAAGATTATTTTAATCACCAGGATAGGGTGACACAGAGAATGGGTTTGGGGATAGAAAATTCAGAACCTATTTGCAACGGTTATAGATCTGAACAGAACAAAGACAAGTGTCACATGTAGAAGCCCTTAAAAATCCATACAGAAAAGCCATTCTGCGTTCACAGGAAGTAAATTAGCTTTGTGCCACTCCACCTGTCCTCCCTACCCCCAGGGGCAGGTTTAGTGTGAGAAAATACAAATCCCTCCTTCCTGCCTTTATCTGTAGTGTGTATATATGTATATATATATTTTTTTAAACCATAGCTACCATATATACATATGTCTTGTCTATACCATTTCCAATTATGTATTACATTTATTCAAATTTCACCCAAAGGCGCTAAAACGTAACGAAAGTGAAAAGGAGAGATTAAGAAAGAAAGAGCTGGAGAATGGCAATGCTGAGGTCTTATTCTCTCTCTTTTTTTGGGTCCAATGCATGTCGCCAACCCCTGGAAAATGAGGAGAGTAGGAGAAGACCAAAAAAGAGGAGACAGAAAAAGGGAAGAGTGAAATAGGGATAGTGAGATAGTAACTTGAATGTATAGATGAACTGGGGAAAACATACAGTCTTTATGCAACAGTAAACAAGGATTTAATATGTTACATTTGTGAATGCTGGACACTAGGGTGACTTAACTATTGGCCTGGGGTCCAAATACGGCCCACCGTGGCCTAACGTTCCTGCCTTTACCCAGTGATAAACAACAACAACAACCAAAAACTGATGTAATAATAAGAATCAAAACATGTCCAATGTCAGTATCTGGGTGTTCACAAAACATATTAGTGCTGTAAAATAAATATAATCACTGTTTTCTTCTGAAGTCAAAATTGACTGTTAATTTCACTTAAGCCTCATACACACGAGCACTAAAACCCTTTCAAAACTCGTTTTGGCTCCTTGGATAAAAGCGTCTGCTATATGACTGTAATGTAATGTAATGTAATGTTAAAACGGGCAATTCTACACTATCGGGGGCTTTGAAAACTAGGAGTGTGCAATGAATTTGCCTTCATTGTACTGATCTTAAATAGTGAATGCTTAACACATTATGTTTCATCTTGCGGGTTGACCCCTCGTGGTCGACGTATCTGTCACAATTACAGTATTCATGTTTGTCTGGAATTAAAAACTACAGCTTTAAGAAAAGGCCATAAATAAAACGCACGCAAGAAGCATTAGGCTATATTAAATAGGCTATTTATTCAATTGTAGGCCTATTAACAATGAAATTGTGGCAATTCAAGGCAACAATTTACAAGTAACAATTCTATAATATAAAATACGTAGATCAAGAAAATTACATGAAATATAAAAAGAACGAAATTTCAAAATACAAGTAGGCTATAATGTGCTATAAAAACACATCTAGGCTATAATCAAAACCGCAAACAACAATAACAGCTGTTTTTCCTGTTTTCAGTACTTTATGCACCTGCCCTTTGCAAGGATTACACTGCTGTTATCAAGTGTCCTTGGCATGCCAGCGATTTTCGCAGATTTTTTTTCAGCTGGAGGTTTGTCATATTTGCAAGTTTGCAAGAAAGAAGACGTAGCCTAGGCCGCCGCGGTGGTACAGCGGTAAAGAGCGCTGACTTTCAGTCAGCGCAGTTGTACTCCGAGGATCGGGGTTCGCGCCCCGGTCCTGCCATAGCCGAGCGTGGCCGGTGCCCTGTGGAAGCGACAATTGGCGGTCGCTTCCGGGTGGGGGGAGGGGCTCGGAGAGAACCGCTGCGCACAGTAGAACCCAGGGCGTGTCACGGTCAGGAGCTGCGCCCTGTAGAGGACGTAGCGCCCTCCCTAAATATACCGATTGACGGGGTTGTGCAGCGGTCGTTCTCTAGCGGTTGCTACATGGGGGGGAATTGAATTAGAATAGGGGTTCAATTGGCTACTAAATTGGGAGAAAAAGGGAAAAATCAGAAACAAATTTAAAAAAAAAAAATAAGACGTAGCCTGCACCGGGCCGGACTCTGGTTGTGTTGTGGATGTTTTTGAGATCATCTTTGTCGAGGTCGATCGGTAGGACAATTTAATATCACAAATATTGCACTGGACTTGATTGTCCCCGATTGTTTTAAATTGGTCCCAGGCTAAGCTTTTTATAGCTTTTTTCGATACGGACATTTTTGCTGGCTTAGTGGCTAGCTAGGAAAGGCTAATACGTCCCCAGCGAGAAGTAGTCTCTTGGTTTTTCTCACTAATAGTTAGACGGAACCACAAACTGAAGTACATAATGGTTCTGTTCAGTGATTTGTATTTATGAAACAAAAAACTCCGGAACCCTGTGGGTGCATCCCAATACTCAAAAAATGCACCCTCCTTTCCTCCACTACCACCTCCTCTCCTCCGTGCTCCGGAAACGGATCTTTGTGTTTTAATTTGATGTTGCTGATAACATCTTAATTACGTATTAATGGTTACATATTAATTAATGTCTCGATGCAAAAGGCAATGTCAGGTACATTGTATGCTGTGCCAGCAAATACTTGTACTCGAAACGTTCAGAGGGAGTGGAGGAAGGGAGGTGGCGAGTGAAGAACATTGGGACGCACCCACAGAGTGTTTCACACTTAGCTTTCGTGTATCTCCAGTACCTGTGGTCTACACAGTCTAGTGTGCAAACTTTTATTTTTATATTTATTTATGAAATATGACATAAGAAATATGAATTGTATGTATTTATTCATCCCCAAAATACGTTTCACAAGAAATAAAATATTACTTATTTTTTAAGTGAAAACTACCTACATAAAAGTCGCCCCCCCCCCCCCTCTCTCCAAAATGTGATTCTTGCCGTCATGAACAAATAATCGAATATTCTGACTCACCCCTATCGAAAACGTTTTCATTTAAAAATCCCTCGGCGCTAGGATCATAAACATTTCGCAAACCCTTAACTGGTTTTAGCCGTGAGTATGTACAGGATTGGTTGCAAAACCTACCTATAGAATAATTTTGCTTGCATCATAAATAAATGACGTACAGTTCCATTGGTGGTACTCGCGATTTCAGTGGTCATTTCAAAAATCTATTATTATCTATTCATATTTTTTTCTCTACATTGTACATTGTGGCTGCCCATAATGGTTCAACTTGGAAGGAGAAGGAGATGGTGCATTTGAGTAATGTGTATGAGCAGGTCAAGGTAGTGAATACCTCTCAACTAAAAGGTTTCCGGAATGTTCAAAAACTAAAACCCTAGTGTGTCAGAGGCCATAAATTCCTTGTTATTTTGATGTGAGCGGAAATATTGTTTTTTTCTGTTGATTTATTTCAATATAGTTTTGTTTATCAGTACTCAGATGTTCTATTTTGAATATTTACCTCAAATGGTAAAATGACAAATAAAAGCTAATACTTTAAGTGTGATAAGAGCTATGCATATTTTAAGAATATGTCTATGTTTTAAATCACATCTCCATACTGATTGTGTGTAGACTAGTTTATGAATAGGAAGCAGAAAGTGTTTGGCCTGCTTGCATCACTATAGGAGAGGTATCCACTATCATGGATATTGCCAGTCAGTTTTGACCATGCTGGTCATTAAGATCTAGACCCTGAGCCGACCTGAGGAGAATGGGTTTCCCCCTTGAGTCTGGTTCCTCCCAAGGTTTCTTCCTAATTACACCAGTGAGTTTTTCCTTGCCACTGTTGCCTCTGGCATGCTCTTGTGGGGGTTTAGGCTGGGTTTTTTCTGTGAAGCGCATTGTGACAACTTGTTGTGAAATACGCTATATAAATAAATATTGATTTGATTTGATTTATGAGGTCATGAGCCCGGTCGTATACTTCGAACAGAAACACTGAACTGCAACAATTATGCAGTGCACAGTCTGACCAGTGGGGACAGTGGTGTTCTATGAGGATGTTAACACAGGAGTGGAATAATTATTATCCCCCAATTTTTTGCAATCTTACTTTCCACACCTAGACAAATACTTAGAACTGCAGCTGTGCAAACAGCACTCTTTACTGGTCAGCACCTGGAATTTGTGACCATGACAACAATCATGTCTTCTGTGCACACTGCTTTCTCAGAAAGGATGTCTAGACGAGGGGTGGAGAATTGTACAATTTTCTCGAAACGATTAAACGCTGATTTGTGCTTTCGTGTACTCAAGTACTTTTTTGTGCCTAAAGCCCATTTTACAGCAGCAGACCCGCTTAAAGGTGGCAGAGAGCACTTTTCTGGCTTTACTTCACAGCGAACATCAGGATAGGTCAGCTTTTCTCCTGGTCAGGAGGTGGGTCAGAGGAACAGATGTTTGTGCCAGAGCATGTTGCTACTATGGACAGTGGCCGCCCGAGCCCGCTACAATCATTTTTGGACAGATCAAGTTGAAAGCCTAGGCTATAGGCTATGGCAAGCCATTTTCAGTCTGGTGCCAGGTAGTCGACACGCCTATACAATTAAATGATAGTAGTAGATGATAGAAGTAAATTCAATGATATTGTAAAAATATAGACTCATAAACCGGGAATTAGTTTAGAAACATACGTTTCAAATCCGCTTATCAAATCCTGAAAAACTTATTTTCAGTGGCTTTGGTACCAACTGAAATTCAAATCTTTTTAGTCAACTGCCAGGACCTGCTTTGCTTACGTCTACATTGCTGGTTACTTATGCATAAACATGCCTGTAGAACGCTTAACTTTACAGAATGGCGGACCGGAGCAAAGGTTCAAAAGTGTGGCTGTACCACATCGGCTGTAACAAAGTGTGGCTGTACCACATCAATATTTTGTCATTACAATTAAAAAACAAAAGTAAAACATAAAACATCTGCAGAGCTTCAACATTGATGCTATTAAATTAATATAAGCACATTATATTATATACACATAATACTAGATACCATCAGATGTAGTCAGTTCTCCTCAATTAGGCTATTAGGCAAGTAATACAATTATTTTGATTTGCATCATAAAATGATGCACATTTTAATAAACATTATTATAAATTGTGGATACAAGTACTCTGCGTTCTCCGTACTCACACTCAGAGAATATTCATGGAAAAGATCTGCAATGCACATATTTTGTCATTTAAATTATCTTAATCGTCAGGTAATGTTAGCCTTTAATATAGATTGTGCTGAAAGTGGTGTAGGCCATGTTTTTTGTTAATTGTACTAAGTGATTAAAACTGATTTATCCTACTTAAATTTATCGTTTAATCTCCTGACCATGATGTGAAGAAAGACACCATGTATTTACCTGCCAGTGGATTATTCAGATCGTCTGCACATTTGTTAATCAAGGAAAATTTATGAAAAAAGGTTGAGACCAATCATCAGTTTAAAGGTAAGTTTGATACCGGTAATACCACGATCAACAGTTTTTTAGAGGAAAGTAACATTGGTGTCAAGCCTCATAGTAATACAGCAAAATATAGTGTAACCAGTCACAGTCATAATGCCCCAGAATCAGTTAATGCTAGTTTTATGGTGTCAAACTCAGGTAAAAAAAACAACTAATATAAAACAGGGAACATCCAAGTTATGCATGGCAAGACACTATTTAATAATAATATTTTGTTATTGTGCAATATTTTCTGTTAGTTCTTGCAATATGTTTTGTTTGTAAATGTTTGAGTTGAACATTGCTTAAAGCGAGAGGACAGTATTTTCTTTGAACTTTCTTTTACTTTTTTACCAAAATGAACTGAAAAATACCTTGTCATTGTTTACTATTCACGGCAGCGTAAATCTGATGAAAATAAAGGTGGTTTTTCTTTCAACACCTTTTGGTTTCTTTTTGTATTAAAAAAATATGACAAGAACCAGATTCAATAAGCAGAGTCGGAATGGGAATCGGATTTGAACAAATTTAAGAGATACCCAACCCTAGGCATAAACTATCTGGGTGTCACATTATTGAGAAACTAAATCACACTGGGAACAAAATCTATAAAAAAAAGAATGATTACTTCAGCTTTTTTGAAAAGTGTGATCTTCATGAATAGGCTACAAACTATCACGCGGTACTAACACAGACAAACTCATAGATACAATCTCAGATAGACCATTATCATTACACATTCACAGTGATTGACTGACACATTCTGCAACAGCTACCAACATGTATGTTATGGCTGTGGATGGGAAGAGGTGACAGATGAGCCGTTTACCTGTAGCATTTTACTTAGCAAATGCTTTGATTGCCACCGCGCATTCCTCGGTCATTGCAGACAGTACAGTGATCTGAGAGGAAGTAAAGACAAAGAGTTAGCCGCTGATGCAGAGAGGCCCAGAGCTCTTCAATGAACATGTACTTTCATCACACCGGTATTTCTCATAGTAGCCTTATGTGGCAAGCTTATACCTCTCCACTACAAACCTGGGCCCCATTTCCCAAAACCATCTTAGAGTTACATAAAACAGATAATAAAAATAGAGGGAGAAACAGACAAAAAACAAATGACGAAAAACAAACAATGAAAGTAATATAAAAAGAAAATGGCCTAAGATGATCTTCACTCTAAGATCCTTTTGGGAAACGGGGCCCTTTCACAAGCAGAGGAGATTAGAGCCATAAACCCATCGTTTTCTGAGAAGTAACTGATATTTTCTAACCAATCATGTAAACTCAGTGAAGGCAGGTCTAATGCAATCCAAACAAAAACTATGAGACACAGGGAAGCGGTTGAATAGTAAGGAGGCCAGTGTCAAATACTTTAAGATTCCGCAAACCGTCCTCTGTTAATCAGCCGTGTCTAAGCTAGCATGTCCCTGGCATGGCCTATAAATGCTCCAGTAAGAGTTGTTCCAAACAGCAAGACGAGAGGTGAGAAGAATTGGACCATCCGTGTTGCAAGACTACATTTTAACTTCTCAAATAATCTGAGGATGGAGAGTGACTCACCAGCATATCCTCTCCAGCATCATACTTGCTGTTGATTTCCTTGCCCAATTCTCCGTCTGGTATCTTCAGGTCGTCCCTCACCTCACCACTGTCCTGGCGCAGAGATAGGTACCCGTCCTGGATGTCAATCAGCTGGGAGAGACCACAGTACAGGGGTAGAAAAACAGGGAGATGTGGGAAGAGAGATGGACACACAGAGAAAAGGAATAATGGATATGAGAATGTGGGGAATTTATTCCAGACATTTGAGAAACTACCCCCCACCCCCACCCATCTGAGCCCCTCCCTCCTTCACTTCACCCTGCATCCATATAGCCACTCCCACTGGGGGAAGTGGCACAAAGCTGCTTTACCTCCTGTGGAAGCAGAATGGATTTTCTGTAGGAATTTTTAAGGGTTTCTACATTCTACACTTGTCTTTGTTCTGTTCAGATCTACAATCATTGCAAATAGGTTCTGCGTGTTCTGTCACCAAACTCATTCAATGTGTCACCCTAACCTGATGATTAAAATATTTTTCTGGCCACAGTAGCATAAACTTTGTGTCCCAGGAAGGGAACTAAACACTACATGAATAATAAGGATTAGACAGTCGAGATGTAATTTTAATCACAGAAAAAACAAAGGCACTCTACTAATCACAGAGTACCTTGGTAACAACCAATAGAACAACTCCAAATGTGCTTGGTGGATACTTTCTGGCTATGCTTCCAAGATCTCTGTGGGAATTACCAAGAAGTAGCCAGAAAATATCTACCATGCACTGTAAACATTGTTCTGTTGCTTGTTACCAACATACATGTGGTTGGTGAAGCTCTTCTGTTTTCAGTGAGTAAGATGACATATCTCTGGGCCATACCCGGTAGTCAATCCGTTTGATATTGGGCACCTCCATGTTGTGAGTGGAGGGACGGATATCCTCATACTTCTTCCCAGAAATGATGTCTATTCCGATCACGTGGACCTGTAAATGTAACGCAAACAAAACCCCTCACACGTATGAAGGCAGGGAGACCATTCCAATGTTCCCACCCAGGTAACAAGATGTCCCTCTTGGGAGTCTGCAGTCCTGGTTTCTGGAGATTTTGGCCCATGAAATCAGGTGAATTGAGTTCAATGAACTGCTTTAATTGATCAATCACATGCCGAGTAACAAAAACCAGCATCAAGCAGCTCTTCAAGATCAGGGTTGTAGACCTCTGTACTGGAGAGAAGCACATATTTTCATTTCAGTTCAGGTCAATTCAGGAAAGGAACTGAAATTCAGTTTGTAAAATTAAAATTGCTCTTGGAGACAGAACAATTATGGGCATTTTTTCCCTGAACTGACAGAACTGGCCCTGAACACCGACACCCAATACATTTGATTACACATTTCTCAGCTGATGACAATTAATTATTTATATTTACAAGTCTTACAGAAAACAAACTAAATATTTAAGCATTCACGTGATAAGTATTATAAAAAGGGGTGAAGGAGTAATTCTTTGTTTAATCCATTTGGGGTTACACAGTTCAACTCATAAATCCTTTTGGCTTCTAATTTCAAAATCTCTTCTTCCATATTACACGCTCTACGGCTTATTTTTAATTCATCAATGCCAATACATCTCAGGTCTTCTATCTTATGTCCTTTTTCAGTAAAATTACATGATACAGGAGATACTAGAGCACCATCTCCTGATACTACGTCTATGTTCTGTTAATCGTACTTTCAGTTTACTTCAAGTCTTTCCAATATAATACAAGCTACAAGGGCATGACAATAAATAAAAAGTATGATCACAGTTGCACGTTTTGCATTCTTTAATATTGTATGTTTACCGTTCACATAGAATACCCTAGTGCGGACTATATATTTACATGAAACACAGTCTCTATTCAATTTGTTTGCAAAACAAAATCGATTAAGTAGCAAACCAATCATCTCAGATACAAATAGATAGGTAGCTAGCTAGCTGCTATGGGATTGTGCCGTCACATGTCATTTGGCTTGCTAGCTTGCCACTGTCCAGTAGCTATATTTATTTACCGAGTTTAAAGGAATTTGTTTAATATATAACTATATAGCTCGCTAGCTGAAACCGCAGGCATTCAAGCATTGCTAACTATTATATTAACCGGCTTCTGCTTCATTCCATTTAGGCTGCACATGATGAGAAACTAATAGTGATTAAACATGATTAAAAATCTACTTATTCAGATACTATTTTTGCCAATTAGGCTACAGAACGTACGTCTACAGCAAGTTGCAACCGTATCATATGTTTCAGCCACTGAACTAAAGAAGATCCGTTCACATGATAATACTAACGTTAAGCTCAGAGACCCACGTCTTTCAAATAACGTTACCGGTACAGCGTAGCATGTGTATTAGCTAACCTTAGCTAGCTAGCTATCTGGGCTATATACAGCTAGACCCTTCTCCTTTCAGCAGTCAATCGGACTAATGCAATGACTTCAGCTTCGAAACATACCTCACTGAAATACGCGAATGTGGACGCTTCGAGCTACGCAAACAGTTTTTCTTTTGTCATGACATTTGTGAAAGACAAACCAGAAGAAAGCACACATCAAACAAGAACGTTGTTTACTGTTGTTGCCTGCTATAGCATCCCTCGCTGCAACGCTCTGGTGAAGGGGAGGGCGTAAAGAATTTCCGGATAGTTTATCATTGGCTGATAGGACTTTGATGACATCATGAAGTCAGTTTTAATCCCGCCCACTCAAAACCATGCCTGATCAATTACAGGCAATGGTGAAAAAATGCATATCTTAATTTAGGCACATCACTTAGTACTGATATTTGGGTTATGTTTATTCCACCCCAGGATGACAACAATTAACCATTGAAAAGCTGAATCATTGATTTGAGTTGGCTGTCCCTTTAATTTGTGGCTGTGCTGACTATTGTCACTTGAATTTAAGGTGTTTGAATGCACCGTGTTGACCTGTGTGCCACGGAGGTGTAGAGTGAACCTGGACATTGGCATTTCCACCCTCTACAGCAGGGTCGACAACTCCAGGCCTCGCGGGCCGGTGTGTATGCATGTTTTTACTGTTACCAGTTACCACGGCTCAATCAGCTAATTAGTCATACGCACAATCACCGACCGATTCACTCATAAATTACACAACGATAAAAGCTACAATACACGCATACTGGCACAAGAACATTAATCAGCTGGTAACTGGTGGCAGGGTACATGCATACACACCGGCCCGCGAGGCCTGGAGTTGCCGACCCCTGCTCTACAGCATTTTATGACATCTTCATCCACCCACAAAACTACATCCTTCTGCCTGCAAACTCTCATTCAGCCCACAAAATCCCTTTTACCTACCAAACGCCCTTCTTCCGCTAATCCACTGATGGTGGATTTAATTAAGTTTCTTACATTTCAATAACTTATACAACTGGGTTTGAATATATTTTCAATTAACACTTTAGGAGAGTTGTGTTTTTGCTGCTTTTCAATTCTGAACTGAGTGTAAAAATGTCAAATACAGACTTTGTGATGGATTTAGTAGCGGATAATCAAACGCGGAGGTAGGGGGATCAGAACAAGTCACTCACGCAAGTGAGAACCACTAAGGGAGTACTACCTATAAATACAAAGAAAGAAAAGACAGGAAATAATTCCTTGGAGCTAACCAGGCAAATGAAAATCAATCCAAGAAAATAGAGCGAACTCGAATATACGAGTGAACACAAACTAAGTCTCCCGAACTCAATACTGAAGCCAAAACGGGAAACTTAGAAAAGTAAAGAACACCTTCGGGTACGTACCACTAAGACGGCCGGAAGAAGGTGAAACAAAAACGAAACCACCAAAGAAAAACTGTCTCAGTGAGAACAGCAAAGGAAAAAAAAATAGCGCAGTAACGCTAACAGGAGGAACAAATCCTATACCTGAAAATAACGCTAGAAGCAAGTCCCTTGTGAACATAAAACAAGTTTAATATCACGTGGTCGTACCTGGCTCAATGTGATAATGAATGACAAAGAAGCACTGGGGAAGCGGAAGTGAGGAACTTAAATACCCCGCAGGTAGTAGCACAGGTGAATAGAATAATCAGCGAGGTGAGGCAAAACCCCGGAACGGAACATAGAAAAATCTGATTGATTCTCAACCGAAAATAATTGACGAGAACCGCAGCAGAAAAGGAAACAATAACCCACGAACCATGACAGACTTAGATTACACAGCTAGTGTTAGCTACCATGTATCCAGGAGCATACGTATTAATACAATTAAATGCATTTAATAAAATTAATTAATTATTAATATGCTATATTCCGCCTTTATATTATAAAGTTCTCTGTCTCTACAAGGTCTCTTAATTTACAGCTTTAGTCACTCTGAAATATGCCACTTAATTTGGATTGATAGATATCTTTCTAAATCAGCCTGAGGATGCTTGATAGGTTTAAGACAGCCCAAGAGGTGAAAGCTCTGTAATGCATGGATTAGCCAGAATACATGAAAATATTCTTTACCAGTGTTGGGTACCCAAAACATTGAAACTAAATTGTTTGTGGAATATCTGCACATGGTCAAAAGCTGCAGCAAGGACACCAGATCGAAAGCAGGAGGCATGTTCATGTTGAAAGAGCCATAACTGATGTCGGCAGAAAATATTTTTAGGTGGCCCCCGTTAACTGGACATGTGCAGTGTACGTGTAATTTAGTGCATACAACATGTAGGCTTCAACTTTTTTACAATGCTAATAACACCCATAATAATTATACTCCTAATAATAATCTTTCTTTCTTGTGCTGGACCCCCAGCAGCAGTGAAAGTAATGGTAATATTCTGTACCTTGGCATGCTCAAGTCATGTCCTCAACAGCTGTTACCGGCTAAAATACAGTTAGAATGTTGATCATGTTCTTCAATTTAAATTACATTATGGCATTTAGCAGATGCACTTATCAAGAGAAATGAGCTGTCAAAAGCTCATTCCATTTCATCAGACAGTTCAAATACTGCAATGCTCATTGAATAATAAGTCGGAACTTTGATAAAATGCACAATTTAGCCACTTCCTTCCAATGCCCAGAATTAGCAACAGAATTAAGCAACAATTTAGGATGGTAGTGTAGCACAATGGTTCAGGAACTAGGCTTGCACACCAATGGTTGTGAGTTTAATTCTCAGGTATGGTGCTGCCATTGTACCCTTGAGCAAAATGCTTAACTTCAACTGCTTCAGGGAAATATCCAGCCGTATAAATGGATAGTATGCCAAATAAACCATTTGTTTTAATGCAAATAAAATACCTCACACTAGTATTAGAGTTCTGGTGTTAACTGTTCTGATAACATTATCAGTAGTTTCCATGTCTGTTTCTTTACTCATTGTTTTGCCATTTTAACTTGCTAGAATTAACTAGCAAGCTAAATTATAAGGACTGCACCATTCCAAGCTTGAGTTCATTTTCCCTAGAATCCAAAATAATTAGTGAAGCTGACTCAGTGGGAGGTGTGTCTGTTGAAAAGTGAGGGGAAGGTAGGCCTGTCACAATTATTACATAATCGCCTGATCACTATTATTTGAGCTGACTGCAATCATTTTGCATAATCGTTAGAATTATTTCCATTAATCTGGATGAAACTAACAGAAATGTGATATTTCCATATCGTTTTCCACCGTTTGAGGTTTGACTGGCGCTCTTTTAATGACGTCATCTCCTTGCGCCCCCTTCTATGGAGGTAGATTTCTATCAAAAATAACCAAGCACAAAAGTATAATCCACAATTGTATTTATCATCCACACACACACCTCTCAATTTGTGTTTCGTAAAAATAATCCACAATCGTATTTACCATCCACACACACACCTCTCAATTTGTGTTTCGTAAAAATAATCCACAATCGTATTTACCATCCACGCCACAAAGTGGCGCTGATGAGCCGAACAGACCCACCGCCGTGTTATGTAGCACCAAAGAAGAAGGAGTTTAGTTTACGAAATACGAATCGCAAATTAAGCGAACGTGAATCGACACGGTGAAAAACAGCGGAATATTTGTCTCAAAATTCTGTCCGTAAATCCAAGCACATCAAGCGTGTCCTTCGATCGGCAAATGTAGATTCGCCAGTGTTACGAAACACAAATTGAGAGGTGTGTGTGTGTGGATGGTAAATACGATTGTGGATTATTTTTACGAAACACAAATTGAGAGGTGTGTGTGTGTGGATGATAAATACAATTGTGGATTATACTTTTGTGCTTGGTTATTTTTGATAGAAATCTACCCCCATACCCTTCTTCTGCTATATTTTAATGGCACATGAGTGGAGAATTAGCGCCAATCGTTTATCTCGAGGCTTCCCTTAACGGTTACCAACAAAATAAAAGATATAATCAAAATGTGTTCATATTGTTCCTGAAAACAATCAGTCACATTAGTAGACTCCTATGTAATGAAACCTAGTTTACTAGTCCAGCAAGTAGGCCGACCCTTAGTAACGACCTAGAAACAGAGACGATTTCTCGCCCCTGTTGAGTCAGCCAGGAGATCATGGGATTTGCCAAACTGAATAAATACCACAAATATAAACACACAACTGCCTTGCTAGCTCAATCTTGTTGTAACTAAGATATCTGTTGGAATCTTTTTTTTTCCATGGACAGATTTAGCTTCTACGTCCACGAACTTCACATGCATTTTTAAGCTAGTAGCGCCGTGTCACCAGCTCTGCTCCTATAGTGGCAGTTACAATGTTGCCATGGAAATATGTATAGTTCTAATCAATGGCGGAGTAATATTTATAGTGGCATTTTTCATTTGAGCACAGCTAGGTGTGCTGTCATGCTGATTTGATAACGTTCTAAATGTCTAGTTGACCGATCAGATTGCTTGGTTGGCACTACCTGTTGTACAATTTCTAACATTCTACGACCGCATTTCGATGAGCATCTATTGACATTAACATCATGGGTTTAGTTGCAAAACCAAACACCACAGCACCGCTGTTGGCACATTTTGGTTTTAAGCCAAATGAAAAAGGAAACCCCAATAACTTCATATCTGCCCTGTGCAATTTTTGTTTACAAAGCCTAAAAGGCAAACATAAATTTAATTGTTATATGTTCCAATGTTCAATGCCAATAAATGGCTGGAGCTGCTTTTGCCAGCCTCACCTGGGCACGGTCAAAAACTTAACTGCCTGCTGTAGAAACAGGAGGATGACTTACCTACCTGAGATAAGCCAATGGAAATGTTGCAATATGCACATGCACACACACACCTATTATCATCCAACCACCGCCTTACTTTAGCACTGACTCTCTTCATTTCCAAACAGATACTCTCCACCACAAGCAACTGTACCACTTCTTCTGCCTCAAACTGCACAAACCTTAGCATGACCATGTTTGCCGGTCTTAGAAGTGGACATTTCCACAATCCTGCAGGGCCGGCCCATCAGGACGACGTATCCGTTCTTGCGCAGGGCAGAGCACTGCATGGGATATGTAGCAGAAGCCCCTGCATCGCCTGTATGGATGTCATCATCTTCGTCTGACATAACAGCACTGAGGAAGTAAAAGGTGAAGCACGACTGGTCATTAAGATGAGTTATTGTGTAGGTGAAACAAACCAATTCTCCAAATTATGACATCTCAAATTTTACTTGACTGGGCAATTTAAAGGGTAATTCCACCCAAAAATTATGTTTGATTTGTAGAAAAGTAGTTCTCCTCCTGATTAAAATTAACTCTCAGCAAACTTTATACCTGTAGTGAGAGCAGAGATATAGCCCCAAACTACTGCAAATGTACCAGGTACCTGGTTTATAAACTGCAACGGCCAAGACAGTTCAGACAACAGGTTGCCACGCCCACTGAATGACGTTACCGAAGCGGAGGCCGAGGGGCTGGGCATTTTACTCCTAGTTGTAACTCTAGTGCCTGCCTGCAGGGCAGCGTCTCTTCGAGACTAGAGAGGCCACGTAGCTTGCTGGCAAGTTAGCCACTAATGTAACAGTTCTACTGAAAAAAATACCACCACCATTAGCTCAGTATCCAAAAAAAAACGGGGGAAACACGGCCATTAATTTAGGAAAACTTGCTTTTGTATCGGCCAACATGCTGATACAGAATGATAAACATATACAATTAAAATAATTAAAACATTGTTGTAGTTGTTAGCTGTTTTAGCTGTTTGCTAGCAAAGCCAAAACTTTCCCCCGTTGTACAACTCCAAACGCACTGATGACGGTAATAACATGGAAATGACACGTTTACTACCTTCGATATCCGACCTCCTGCCATGAACGAATGCAGGGTTAGCTACTATAGCCTACTGCATGGCAAACAGATTTAAAAACCAATTTGTTTTATGCCAAGAAACCGTGGCTAACAACAATGACTTAGAAATTACATTGTTAAAATTGCTTTTGTAATCGAATGCTCAAAACAAAACCGTTCAATTATGGTCAGCTCGCTAATGTTAGTCTACCTTTCATGGTCATGGATCATAATTAGGGGTGGGACAATGCACCGATGCATCCTGAATGTGCAAATACAACTGCATCGATCTGTAAGATTAGAATTGATAAGCATCGATTAATACCGCATTTTAAACGAATGTGCACATGTATTAATTTATTCAAAAAAAATATTCATTTCATTTTTAAAAATATATATTTCTGAGACACTACTTTTAAAACTATTTTGACCAGCTTCAATCCATGTTTCTGCTCAAATCCTCACGTAAGCGTGAGTTGAAAGCAGGGACAGGCGGGAATCAAGCGACAATGAGACGGACAGATCTGAGCGAAATGGCTAGCTGCGTGCTCGCTGAGTGCGACAAAAGAGACAGAAACTTACGAATGTTCCGAACAGAACAGACAGTTAATTGTAAAGTGCTTTCTGATATTTAAATTTAAACCATTTTCTATTCAAAATCAAGTAGACGTTAGAGACCAAATACAAAAATATTTCCAATGTCTTACGTTTAATTAATTATTACTACGTTAACTGTCCGATTCACTTACTGAATGTCGTGGAACCTAGATACACCATACCATGCAGAAAACATTTTAGTGAAAAATGTATACCTGTTCTGTATGAAGAGGTGAAGAAAACGGTTCGACTCCTTGCAAAATGCTACGAGAGTAGCTTTAACTACGGATGGATGGGCATCTTGCTCCACCGAAGGTCTAGATCGTACTAAGATTTAGGAAAGTACTATGCATGACACTAACCTATAGGCTATTTCATTTTTATTGGCCCAGTTTAGTAATTTTTATACATTTTGCCATTTTCATTTTTGATTGCATCCACTCTGTGGGGGAAAACCAGAGGCTGCGGAGTGACCTGAAGCTGTGGTATGAACCACCCGCCCCAGCTTTGATCTACAGCCAAGATCCCACACCAGAGCACTTTTTCGACCACAGGCTCCTGGTGTGGATGCTTACCACCAGCGGAAGGTCAGGTTACTCTACCCAGAATGTGCTAACTGGGAGTGGCATTCATAAGAGAGTGCAGCAGGTCCTGGACATTGACCAATGCTACCTTATGATTACCCGCAGGTTCACTGACTGCAGAGTAGCCCACCTGTCATCCAGAAAGAACCTAACAGCACATTAATGCAGAAAATTTGGGCAATTTCAGAACTGAGGCAACAGGGCACAGCCCGTACAAAGGACAGCGGCTGGAAAACATTAAAAGAAAAACCTGATATTAAAATGGAACTTGCATTGTTTATACCCATTTGTAAATATTTGTTCATAGGTTTTTTGTATTCAATCTCGATTATATAACAAATCTTTTGTACGTAACCCTTTTTAATAGTTCCTTTTTTGAATTGTTTGAGCATAATCTATGTATTAATATTTCATGTAATTTAATAAAATCTGACCCCGACTGGCAATTACTATGAAAAAAGGCAAAAAAGAAGGAGCATCTCTAGAAAGTATTTAACCAGATGATGTTTATTCAATGCAATAATTTAATGCTTAAGCTGTGAACACAAATATGTCAGGTTTTTTGTGGAATCACTGTCCACAATTCAATTGAGTAAATCTAATGGATTTCTTTTCAGTGTATACTGTGTTTTCTTATTGAGTTTTTCAAAGTTAATTCAATAAAAGTGTTTAATTTCTCATCCAGTTGTCTGAATTGTTTAATGAAAGAGCCATTACTAATCAAAGCAACACATTGGGGCTACTTCATTAGAAACTACACATTATTAATTTCTTATTTCTACACCATTTACATAGATGAAAGTAATAAAGTATGGAATAACAGGCAAACAGTTGGTATGATCCATCTAATCACATTTCTCTATGTCCCAGATGAGGATCGAACTTGCGACCTTTGCCTCCCCACCGATGTTCCCCTAAAATGGAAAAATGTTCTGATTTTCAATAATTCATTGTGATTTTTTTTCTAAAATTGCTTCACAAAACACCAGACATGTGCACAAGAAGCCTAAACTTTTTCAATTTTTCTTTCTTCACCCTTTTTTCCTCTTTTTTCCCCTCTTCCCCCTTCTCCCCCCCTTCTTCCCTCCATTTTTCCTCCTTCCCCGTGCGACCCAGCCTATTGTTCCCCAGCCCCATCTTGCTCCACCGAAGGTCTAGATCGTACTAAGATTTAGGAAAGTACTATGCATGACACTAACCTATAGGCTATTTAATTTTTCTTGGCCCAGTTTAGTAATTGTTATACATTTTGCCATTTTCATTTTTTTTTTTTTTTAAATTTTTGTTTCTGATTTTTCCCTTTTTTTCTCCCAATTTAGTAGCCAATTGAACCCCTATTCTAATTCAATTCCCCCCCATGTAGCAACCGCTAGAGAACCACCGCTACACAATCCCGTCTATCGGTACTAGTAGTAGGAAGGAGGTCGCCACGTCCTCTACAGGGCGCGACTCCTCGAACTTCCTTGACCGCGATTCGCCTGGGTCCCGTGCGGGCAGTGATTCTCTCCGAGCCCCTCCCCCCACCCGGAAGCGGCGCCCAATTGCCGCTTCCACAGGGCGCCGGCCACGCTCGGATATGGCAGGACCGGGGCGCGAACCCCGATCCTCGGAGCTCAACTGCGCTGACTGAAAGTCAGCGCTTTTACCGTTGAGCTAACGCGGCGCCTGCCATTTTCATTTTTGATTGCATCCACTCTGTGGGGGAAAACCAGAGGCTGCGGAGTGACCTGAAGCTGTGGTATGAACCACCCGCCCCAGCTTTGATCTACAGCCAAGATCCCACACCAGAGCACTTTTTCGACCACAGGCTCTTGGTGTGGATGCTTACCACCAGCGGAAGGTCAGGTTACTCTACCCAGAATGTGCTAACTGGGAGTGGCATTCATAAGAGAGTGCAGCAGGTCCTGGACATTGACCAGTGCTACCTTCTGATTACCCGCAGGTTCACTGACTGCAGAGTAGCCCACCTGTCATCCAGAAAGAACCTAACAGCACATTAATGCAGAAAATTTGGGCAATTTCAGAACTGAGGCAACAGGGCACAGCCCGTACAAAGGACAGCGGCTGGAAAACATTAAAAGAAAAACCTGATATTAAAATGGAACTTGCATTGTTTATACCCATTTGTAAATAATATTTGTTCATAGGTTTTTTGTATTCAATCTCGATTATATAACAAATCTTTTGTACGTAACCTTTTTTAATAGTTCCTTTTTTGAATTGTTTGAGCATAATCTATGTATTAATATTTCATGTCATTTAATAAAATCTGACCCCGACTGGCAATTACTATGAAAAAAGGCAAAAAAGAAGGAGCATCTCTAGAAAGTATTTAACCAGATGATGTTTATTCAATGCAATAATTTAATGGTCCAATGTGTTACGATCCGCTCCGCTCCCCGTTCCTTCCTTGATGTTTTCCTCTGTTTTCCCCGAACCTGATTGTGTCATGTCTGCGTTCATTGCCTGATTGTGTCCACATTGCACATTATTACTTGCACCACATCTTAATGACACAACTCACACTTAATTGCCTTCACCGCATTCCTCATGCATTTCCTAATTGTTCAATCAATTCGCTGATCTCGCACGCATTTCCCGCAAGCTGCAGTTTATCAGCTCTAATGACACTAGTTATATAACCGTGCTGTTCCTGTGATTCCTTGTCAAAGTATTACGGTTTGTCAGAGTATACGGTCCTTGTCGCGTTGTACTTGTCTCCCCATGTGCTAGCTTGCTGACTCAAGCTGACCACCCCGGTCTGGATTTGCCACACCTGCTTCCCAGTGTGGATCCTGACTCTACCTCCGCCTGACTCTGCTATACTACCCAGGCTACGACCACTCCTGGCCACTTCGCTGGATCTTGATCACCAGCTCTCTGCGGGTTCCACAGATTATCATTTATTGTTTAAACCTGATTTCCCGGTGTGGATCCGACCCGGAATTACAAATAAAAACCCTTCTTTTCAAGAGAAAGACTGTCTCGTTGTGCATTTGGGTCCTTACCTGCTGGACGTCACAGAATACTTTGACCAGAAATGGACCCAGCCGACGCGGAACAAATTCGCCACGCCCTCACCTGCCAGGCTACCCAGATCGCCCAGCAAAGCAGCCGCCTGGACGAAGCCATGGAATTGTTCCGGGGCATGGTGGAACGGACCACCCAATGGGGCACCATGCTAACCCAGAGGGCTGCCCAGACTTCAGGACTCTGTCCTGAATCGGAGAATCCTCCTCAACCACCGGCACCAGCTCCATTACTACCTCCTCGGGAACCTCGCGCCAACCCTCCAGAACGGTACTCAGGTGAGCTGGGGAAACGCCAGTCCTTCCTACTACAGTGTGAGCTGGCGTTCCGGATGCAGCCATCCTCCTACTCTGCTGACGCCACCCGGGTGGCGTACGTTATCACCTGCCTGGGAGGAGAGGCGCGGGACTGGGCCGCCGCGTTGTGGGAGAAGCAACCCATCCTCTGCACCCAGTACCTGGACTTCGCCAGGGAGATGCGGCGCACCTTTGATCATCCCGTGTGCGGGAGAGACGTTAACCAGCAACTCATGGCGCTAAGACAAGGCGAGCGCAGTGTGGCGGAGTTCGCCATTAAATTCCGGATCCTCGCGGCACAGTCGGGCTGGAACGACGCCTCCCTACAGGGCGTCTTCCGCTCCGCCCTTTCCGAGGAGATGAAGGACGAGATGGCCACCCGCGATGACACACCCACGCTTAATGACCTCATCTCCTTGGCCATCACGGTTAACAACCGTCTGCGCGCCCGCACCCGCGAGAGGAGGGCTTACGTCCCTACTCAACCGCCTCTGGGAACCACACCCTCGCACCCTGCTCTTCGCCATCAGGCTCCCATGTCCTTCGAACCTCCGGAAACCGGGGAACCTATGCAGCTGGGCGGCACTACGTCCGACCCTGCCGCTCGCCGCCGCCAACGCCGGTCCACCGGAGCATGTTTCTATTGCGGCCGCATGGATCACCTCCTTAACTCCTGTCCGGTGCGCCCCAAAAGAGAAGGCTCGTCAGCAACCCTAGGCCTACTGGCGAGCCAGACCCAAACACCGGGCCTAGCTTTCAACCGCTTCCAACTCTCTGCGGTCCTCAAATGGGGCACTACGGCCTCCACCACCGTATCTGTTCAGGCCCTCGTTGACTCAGGAGCCGACTCCAACTTTGTGGACTCCCAGTTCGTGTACGAGTCTGGGATTCCCACGGAAGAACTGGAGAGGCCCATCAACGCCTATGCCTTGGACGGCCACCGCCTGGCCCACATCACCCACCGCACCATTCCCATCCAACTGCTTCTGTCCGGTAACCACCGTGAGATCATTCAACTCCACATCATCAGCACTCCCCACTCCCTCCTGGTTCTTGGTCAGCCCTGGCTGCACCAACACAACCCCCTGCTCGACTGGATCACATCCAGCGTCACCAGCTGGAGCACCCAATGCCACACCTCCTGTCTCCACTCGGCGGAACCTCCCTCTAGCACGGAAATTAAGACATCCGTTCCAGAGGTCGACCTGAAGGGGGTCCCCCACTGTTACCGGTACATGTCCCGGGTCTTCTCCAAGTCCCTTGCCTTGTCCTTACCCCCCCACAGACCCTACGATTGTGCCATCTCCCTGCTTCCGGGTGCTCCCCTACCCTCCGGCCGCCTGTACAGCCTATCCGGTCCGGAAAGAACGGCCATGGAGGACTATATCAAGGCCTCCCTCGAAGCAGGTATCATCCGCCCCTCCTCCTCGCCCGTCGGAGTTGGATTCTTCTTCGTTAAGAAGAAGGATGGCTCCCTCCGCCCCTGCATCGACTACCGGGGCCTCAACTCCATCACCGTCAGAAACAAGTACCCTCTACCCCTACTGAATTCTGCCTTTGAACTGCTGCAGGGCGCCCGGGTCTTCACCAAGCTGGACCTCCGTAACGCCTACCACCTGGTACGGATCCGGGAGGGGGACGAGTGGAAGACCGCCTTCAACACCCCCCTGGGTCACTTCGAGTACCGGGTGGTCCCGTTCGGCCTTACTAATGCCCCAGCCGTCTTTCAAAACCTAGTGAACGATGTACTGAGGGATTTCCTCAACCGCTTTGTTTTCGTTTATTTAGATGATATACTCATTTTCTCCCAGAACCAACGGGAACACCAAGACCATGTCTCCCTGGTTCTACAACGCCTACTGGAGAATAAGTTGTTTTGTGAAAGCCGACAAATGTTTGTTTCATGCTCCCTCAGTCTCGTTCCTAGGTTTTGTGGTGGAGAGGGGCGACATACGGCCGGACCCGGCCAAGATCCAGGCAGTTACGGAGTGGCCCATTCCCACCACTCGCAAGCACCTGCAGCAGTTCCTGGGGTTCGCCAACTTCTACAGAAGGTTCATCCGCAACTACAGCCAGGTAGCCGCACCCCTCACCGCCCTCACATCCATTAAGACCCAGTTTTCTTGGAATTCCCTGGCAGATCAAGCCTTCACCAGACTCAAGTCACTATTTACCACGGCCCCCATCCTCTGCTGTCCGGAACCCGACCGCCAATTCGTGGTGGAGGTGGACGCCTCTGACACAGGCGTAGGGGCTGTCCTGTCCCAACACTCCCCCCTCAACCACAAGCTCCATCCCTGCGCCTTCTTCTCCCGCCGCCTCTCCCCCACCCAACGCAACTACGGGGTAGGGGATCGTGAGTTGCTAGCTATCAAGCTGGCACTGGAGGAAGGGAAACACTGGCTTGAAGGGACCACTCAACCGTTCCTGATCCTGACTGACCACCGCAACCTACAGTACATCCAGTCAGCCAAACGACTCAACTCCAGACAGGCCCGTTGGTCGTTGTTCTTCTCTAGATTCAACTACTCCATCACCTTCAAACCCGGGTCTAAAAACATCAAACCCGATGCCCTCTCTCGGATCCACTCCTCCCCTGCCGACCTGTCTGTCCCGGAGACCATCATTCCGGCTTCCTGCGTCGTGGCTGCGGTCCGGTGGCCTATCCAGAAGATCATACTGGACGCTCAGGTGACGCATCCCGATCCTCGCCCTAACCCCTCTTCTGCCCTGTTCGTTCCCAACCCTGTCCGCTCCCAGGTCCTGGAGTGGGCTCACTCCTCCCGACTGGCCTGCCACCCTGGAGGCAACCGCACCGTGGAGCTGGTGCGCAGGAGCTTCTGGTGGCCCACCGCCCGGCGGGACACCCTGGCCTTCGTCCACGCTTGCCCTGTCTGCGCCAGGAGTAAGGCGTCTCACTCCCCCCCTGCTGGTCTCCTCCGTCCCCTTCCCATCCCGGGCCGCCCTTGGAGTCACATCGGGGTCGACTTCGTTACCGGACTACCACCATCTGCCGGTAACACAGTCATTTTGACCCTGGTGGACCGGTTTTCCAAGGCGGTTCACGTTGTTCCCCTCCCCAAACTTCCCTCCGCCCTCGAGACGGCCGACCTCCTGGTGCAGCACGTGGTGCGGCTGAATGGGATCCCGTCGGACGTCGTCTCCGACCGGGGCCCCCAGTTTGCCTCCGCAGTATGGAAGGCATTCTGCACCGCACTCGGCGCCACCGCCAGCCTCTCCTCCGGGTTCCACCCGCAGACTAACGGTCAGGCAGAGAGGGCTAACCAGGACCTGGGAGCCGCCTTACGGTGCGTGACGGCCCACAACCCTGCCTCCTGGTCCCAGCTCCTCCCGTGGGTTGAGTACGCCCACAACACCTTGGTGTGCTCATCCACAGGTAGGTCCCCCTTTGAGGCTTCCCAGGGCTTCCAACCCCCACTGTTCCCCCCCCCAGGAGGCCGAGGTGGCGGTTCCGTCAGTGGACGCCCACATCCGACGCTGCCAGCGGGTCTGGAAGGCCACCCGCAACGCCCTCCTCAAAACCTCCTCCCGGAATCGTCGCCTGGCGGATCAGCACCGGTCCGCAGCCCCTCGCTACCGCCCGGGACAGAAGGTTTGGCTATCTACCTCCACCTTCTCCCTCCCCGGCACCTCCCGCAAGCTCCAACCCCGCTTCGTCGGACCCTTCACTGTGCACTCTATTCTCAACCCAGTCACCCTCAAGCTCCGTCTCCCTGCCTCCCTCAAAATTCACCCCACTTTCCATGTCAGTCAGGTCAAGCCAGTTGTCTCCTGCCCTCTCAGCGCTCCCACTCCTGCCCCCCCACCTGTTCGGGACATTGATGGTGCTCCCGCCTTTACAGTCTCCAGCATCCTCGATGTCCGGCGCCGGGGACGGGGCCACCAGTACCTGGTCGACTGGGAGGGGTATGGGCCCGAGGAACGTTCCTGGGTTGCCCCTCGTCTCATCCTGGACCCTACCCTCATCCGGGATTTCCATCACCGCCAGTCCCAGTCGACCAGAGCCTGTGGTCCGCCAGGAGGCGTACCTTGACGGGGGGGTACTGTTACGATCCGCTCCGCTCCCCGTTCTTTCCTTGATGTTTTCCCCGAACCTGATTGTGTCATGTCTGCGTTCATTGCCTGATTGTGTCCACATTGCACATTATTACTTGCACCACATCTTAATGACACAACTCACACTTAATTGCCTTCACCGCATTCCTCATGCATTTCCTAATTGTTCAATCAATTCGCTGATCTCGCACGCATTTCCCGCAAGCTGCAGTTTATCAGCTCTAATGACACTAGTTATATAACCGTGCTGTTCCTGTGATTCCTTGTCAAAGTATTACGGTTTGTCAGAGTATACGGTCCTTGTCGCGTTGTACTTGTCTCCCCATGTGCTAGCTTGCTGACTCAAGCTGACCACCCCGGTCTGGATTTGCCACACCTGCTTCCCAGTGTGGATCCTGACTCTACCTCCGCCTGACTCTGCTATACTACCCAGGCTACGACCATTCCTGGCCACTTCGCTGGATCTTGATCGCCAGCTCTCTGCGGGTTCCACAGATTATTATTTATTGTTTAAACCTGATTTCCCGGTGTGGATCCGACCCGGAATTACAAATAAAAACCCTTCTTTTCAAGAGAAAGACTGTCTCGTTGTGCATTTGGGTCCTTACCTGCTGGACGTCACACAATGAGATTCATTATGTCTCTAATGTTTATAATTGAAATTTTGATTTCTTCTATATCAGACAAGAAATATATAGTATATAGTAATGTTATCTTTACCTTGACATGTTTCGACGGAAACTTCCGTCTTCCTCAGAAGTGTCACCTGATGGTAGTGTGACGTGTCATTATCAGCTGATGTTACTGAGGCGTGACCGCACTGTCAGTTTTGACAGAGCGGTCACGCCTCCTGCTGTCTGGTCGCTCCTTTAGGACGGTGCTCCAGGTATGAGACAGCAAGCACACACACAGGAGCTTACAGACCATTTAAACACCATGGACAACACCGGGAAAATAAAATTCACGCACGAGGAAGAAACAGAAAAATCCATAACGTTTCTGGACATAAAAATACAACACACAGACGACGGGGACATAAAAATAAAAATACACAGGAAACCTACACATACAGACCAGTATTTATTATGGACATCAGAACACCCCACAACACACAAATTATCAGTGATTAGAACGTTATATGAACACGCCAGTATTATAACGGAGGAAGAAGACAGAAAACAGGAGGAAAAACACATACAGGATGCACTAAAGAAATGCCAATATCCAAAATGGGCAATAGATAAAGGAATAAGACAGGTTAAAAAGAAAGAAAACACACAGGAAGGCAAAAAGAAACACAAAAACAAAACAGAAAACAGAGGCGCAGTGACACTACCTTACATCAGAGGGGTCACCGAACGCATACAAAGGGTCATGAAAAAATATCACATCAATACACCGGTCAAACCACACACTAAACTGAGACAGCTTTTAGTACATCCGAAGGACAAAATTGAACAAAACAAAAAATGCAATGTCATATATGAAATACCATGCCTTTCGTGCAATAAAATTTACATTGGAGAAACAGGAAGATGCTTCAGCACACGGCAAAAAGAACACAAAAAGGAATGTGAAAAAGAAACAGAGAAAAGACAGACGAGATCAATAAAAGACAAGGCACAACAAGAGAACCTTAAATCAGCCATCACGGATCATTGCAAAAGGGAAAATCACATTATGGACTGGGACAAGGCCAAAGTCATCCGCACCGAGGACAACAGATATCAACGCTGGATCATGGAAGCGATAGAAATCTGGAAGCGAGCCCAAAAGGACGATGAACCGGGACGAGGGGGCGTACATGCTGTCTCATACCTGGAGCACCGTCCTAAAGGAGCGACCAGACAGCAGGAGGCGTGACCGCTCTGTCAAAACTGACAGTGCGGTCACGCCTCAGTAACATCAGCTGATAATGACACGTCACACTACCATCAGGTGACACTTCTGAGGAAGACGGAAGTTTCCGTCGAAACATGTCAAGGTAAAGATAACATTACTATATACTATATATTTCTTGTCTGATATAGAAGAAATCAAAATTTCAATAATAATTTAATGCTTAAGCTGTGAACACAAATATATCAGGTTTTTTGTGGAATCACTGTCCACAATTCAATTGAGTAAATCTAATGGATTTCTTTTCAGTGTATACTGTGTTTTCTTATTGAGTTTTTCAAAGTTAATTCAATAAAAGTGTTTAATTTCTCATCCAGTTGTCTGAATTGTTTAATGAAAGAGCCATTACTAATCAAAGCAACACATTGGGGCTACTTCATTAGAAACTACACATTATTCATTTCTTATTTCTACACCATTTACATAGATGAAAGTAATAAAGTATGGAATAACAGGCAAACAGTTGGTATGATCCATCTAATCACATTTCTATATGTCCCAGATGAGGATCGAACTTGCGACCTTTGCCTCCCCACCGATGTTCCCCTAAAATGGAAAAATGTTCTGATTTTCAATAATTCATTGTGATTTTTTTTCTAAAATTGCTTCACAAAACACCAGACATGTGCACAAGAAGCCTAAACTTTTTCAATTTTTCTTTCTTCTCCCTTTTTTCCTCTTTTTTTCCCTCTTCCCCCTTCTCCCCCCCTTCTTCCCTCCATTTTTCCTCCTTCCCCGTGCGACCCAGCCTATTGTTCCCCAGCCCCATCTTGCTCCACCGAAGGTCTAGATCGTACTAAGATTTAGGAAAGTACTATGCATGACACTAACCTATAGGCTATTTAATTTTTCTTGGCCCAGTTTAGCAGACATGTGACCAAGTCCCTCTTATCCAAGTCACAAGTAAGTCTCAAGTCATTTGGTCCAAGTCTCAAGCAAGTCCCAAGTCATTTTGTCTTGGGCAAGTCAAGTCAAGTCAAGTCACAGGTTATGTCAAGTCAAGTCAAGTCAAGTCCTTAGTTAAGGCAAGTCAAGTCCCAAGTCAAGTCACTTTCTTTTTTTCTCCCCAAGATACAGTCTTACCTACAGTATCCGGTCTTTATAAAGAGAAAAGAAGGTATTAGCACCTGTCTAATAATGATATTATTGGCCAATCTATCTAACCTGTTCAAAAAGTAAACAATGAATTGAATTTGTATTATAATTATTGATATTCAGTGAAATAAATGTAATCAAACAAAAAACTAACAACTTTATAAAAGCTTATTTATTAATCTCTTCTCCATATAACTCCATAAAGAAGGGAGACATTCGAATGCATGTACTGTAGGTTTTTGTTTATAATTGTGCCATGTGAAAAGGAGGGCGGCGGGCATGTTGCCCCGATGGGGACCATGATGCCATCACTGCAGATGTCAGCACATCCAGGTCCCTCAGTTCAGTGGAATCAGAGTCCCTCTCCAGCAGAATGTACCACCTGATCAGAATGATTCACAACAGACCAGGGGACCAAACCCAAACATTAAAAAAACCGCCACTAATAAAAATTACAAAGCAACCTTGTTGCGTCTAAACATGCATCTTAATGCAACCTGGCGTGATCGGATGACCATTTCCTGTTTAAAAGTTGTTGCATTTGCAAAATATGAGATTTGAAAGGGTCTTGTCTCCGAGCCGAGCACGATGTGGCCTCATAATGATTCCACCATGGCTAAAGACCCTCTCAACTGGGGCGCTTGATGCTGGCACTGCAAGCGCCCTCATTGCAACCGGAAAAAGTGCAGGGAGGGTGTTCCTATTTGCATCCCAAAATGAGATACAACCCTGCCCAATGCAAAGGCCAAGATAGTTATTCAACTGTGTCTCTGGACTTCTAGTTGTGTCCTGCTTGCGGCGCTTTCTGTATTCTGAGAATAACCCAGTGCTCTCCTCCACATGCTGCTGTAGATCTTGGGACTCGGGACTCGGGAGTGTTTCATCAGATGGCATCTCACGTAGAATCAGATCTAATGACAACAAAGACAAAAAGCAATAATTTGACATGTTTGACATGCTTGTATAAAATGCTCTAAACTGTTTATATTGCTGCTACAGCTTTGTGAATGAAAACATGTTCAATGTTCATATTAGACATAATTTGATTATTATCAAGACTATGGAGCCACCGGCTAAATCTTTAGCTTTGGTAGCTAACTTTCCTGCCCTGCTAACGTTATAGACTACTAAACATAGCTAGCTAGACATTCTGTGCAGATTTGCACTGTAGCTAACGCTAGCTAGGAGTTGTGAGAAAACAAATTGACATATCAGGCTAAAGTTAGCTAGCTAGCTACGAAGTTGTGAGAGAACAGATTTGATCATATCAGGCTATTGAGGCTAACGTTAGCTACAGAGTTGTGAGAGAACAGATTGTATCTGGCTAACGTTAGCTAACATCAGCCCTCACAGACACTTACCTATCCGAATGAGTCCTCAAATGACGAACAAAGTTTGATGTTGTAGTCTGGCTGTCAGAAATCGTTGTTGAGCAGGTCTTGCATTCAGCAGTTCGCTTTTTTCCTTCACGTGAAATTTTTGAATCCAAAAGTGATGACTCTTGGCACAGTTGCGGCCGCCATGATGATCTGATCTGCTCATATTCATAACCAGAATATTCTAGAGCGGGAGCGGGAGGTTGTAACGACTCGAGTGCTTCTCATTGGGAAAAAAAAGAAAAAAAACGTCAGGTCGGGAGGAGCTTGACTAACTGGGTTATCCAATCATGACAATGCCATTGACAACGTTGAACATTTTAATATTTAATATAGGCTAATATTTAAACTGAAAGCATAAAATGAAACAAGTCATTCGAGTCATCATGTCTCAAGTCACGTCAAGTCTCGAGTCCTTAACTTCCAAGTCCAAGTCGAGTCTCAAGTAATTTATTTTCTGTCAAGTCAAGTTGCAAGTCATCAAAACAGTGACTCGAGTCGACTCGAGTCCAAGTCACAATGACTCGAGTCCACATCTCTGCAGTTTAGTAATTGTTATACATTTTGCCATTTTCATTTTTGATTGCATCCACTCTGTGGGGGAGTGAGGCTGCAGAGTGACCTGAAGCTGTGGTATGAACCACCCGCCCCAGCTCTGATCTACTGCCAAGATCCCACACCAGAGCACTTTTTCGACCACAGGCTCCTGGTGTGGATGCTTACCACCAGCGGAAGGTCAGGTTACTCTACCCAGAATGTGCTAACTGGGAGTGGCATTCATAAGAGAGTGCAGCAGGTCCTGGACATTGACCAGTGCTACCTTATGATTACCCGCAGGTTCACTGACTGCAGAGTAGCCCACCTATCATCCAGAAAGAACCTAACAGCACATTAATGCAGAAAATTTGGGCAATTTCAGAACTGAGGCAACAGGGCACAGCCCGTACAAAGGACAGCGGCTGGAAAACATTAAAAGAAAAACCTGATATTAAAATGGAACTTGCATTGTTTATACCCATTTGTAAATAATATTTGTTCATAGTTTTTTTGTATTCAATCTCGATTATATAACAAATCTTTTGTACGTAACCCTTTTTAATAGTTCCTTTTTTGAATTGTTTGAGCATAATCTATGTATTAATATTTCATGTAATTTAATCAAATCTGACCCCGACTGGCAATTACTATGAAAAAAGGCAAAAAAGAAGGAGCATCTCTAGAAAGTATTTAACCAGATGATGTTTATTCAATGCAATAATTTAATGCTTAAGCTGTGAACACAAATATATCAGGTTTTTTGTGGAATCACTGTCCACAATTCAATTGAGTAAATCTAATGGATTTCTTTTCAGTGTATACTGTGTTTTCTTATTGAGTTTTTCAAAGTTAATTCAATAAAAGTGTTTAATTTCTCATCCAGTTGTCTGAATTGTTTAATGAAAGAGCCATTACTAATCAAAGCAACACATTGGGGCTACTTCATTAGAAACTACACATTATTAATTTCTTATTTCTACACCATTTACATAGATGAAAGTAATAAAGTATGGAATAACAGGCAAACAGTTTGTATGATCCATCTAATCAGATTTCTATATGTCCCAGACGAGGATCGAACTTGCGACCTTTGCCTCCCCACCGATGTTCCCCTAAAATGGAAAAATGTTCTGATTTTCAATAATTCATTGTGATTTTGTTTTCTAAAATGTGCACAAGCCTAAACTTTTTCAATTTTTCTTTCTTCTCCCTTTTTTCCTCTTTTTTCCCCTCTTCCCCCTTCTTTCCTCCATTTTTCCTCCTTCCCCGTGCGACCCAGCCTATTGTTCCCCAGCCCATTTCTTTTTGGAATTTACGTTAGTCTGGTAAGTGATTAGACTGCATGTCTAGCTTGTTAGCTAGCTACGTAGCTAATAGTGTTATCGAAATAACCTTTTTAGTTTGCTGTAGTCAGCTTGCCAATTTACGAAACGTTAGTTCATGTTTTTTGGTAATTGAAGCTGTGAAATTTAATGCATCTTTTGCTGGAGAAAGTGTGCTAGTTTGTGCAGTCTCGACGACTGTCGAACCATATTAATCTAACGTTACTTGCCTTGCTGCAGCTATGCTAATGGAGGTCGCCACCTATCCAGCAGCCGCTTTTGCTGGCGAGCAATGCTTTGTTGTCAGTTCGGTAGCTAACGTTATACTGAGTGCAGTTTAGTTTTAGAATGCAATTTAAAAAGCGTAACGTTGTTCGCTTAGGAAAATTTAATATCAAGTTACTGTTAGTCGTTAAGTCTTTTTATATTTTAAATTTTTTGCAAGTGTTTGAAAACTTGTCCCGGTTATGCATTGTACCTATTTTTGAAGTGTGTACATCATGTAAATATCCTTTGATATTGGTGTAGAAGTATGTGTTTGTATACTGAACACTTGCACGAAGTCGGATCATAGCTCTTATAGCTGGTAATGCATAAAAGTAAACATTCGTCCTATGAACTGTCAAGATAATGTAATGTCCTCTGAAAAGATAAAAAATAACAAGCCCTGGTTTGTTTTTGTCTCATGTTCCCTCCACAGTTGGCCCATCCTTCCAAATCATCATGCCTGCACTTCTTGAGAGACCCAAACTGTCCAACGCCATGGCGCGGGCCCTTCACAAGCATATCATGAAAGAGAGGGAGCGGAAAAGACAGGGTGAGCCCCCAACCCCACCTCCAATGACCTGTTCTTAAAAACCAGAATGTTCACGTACCTTATCAAAGACATTATACTGTAGTTTGGAGAACACTGCACCATAATAAAGTGGAGTAAAACTCGCTACCCAGTGTATTTGGATGATGAAACATTTTTTAGTCACGCAACATTCTCGTCTATTTCTGACCTTCACCGGGGCTTTGTTCTGGTTCAAGAAACATGCTCTGTTGTTACTGCCACTCATTTTATTTTCCCGGTTTCTTCTGCATTGATCTGGAGCGTTAACAACAGTCTCCTATAACACCACTCATGGGCCCTGCCAGTGACAATTTCATTCTGTTTGCTCCACAGAGGAGGAAGAAGTGGACAAAATGATGGAGCAGAAAATGAAAGAAGAGGAAGAAAGGAAAAGGAAAAAAGAGATGGAGGAGAGGATGTCCCTGGAAGAGACAAAGGAACAGGTGAGAGAGAAAGGTAAAAAGAGCAAGTGCTATTGACTGTACTGAGCAGTTAAAGTGAATTGTTCTTTACCCACTCCTGCACCCTCATTGGTCTGTCTGTCTCTCTCCTGTATTCGTCTCCCCACGCTCCCATGATCTCTTACCCCCTCCCTCTGTGTCCTTTAGATCATGAAAATGGGAGTGAAGCTCCAGGGCCTGCAGGAGGAGAAGCACCAGCTCTTCCTCCAGCTGAAGAAAGTCCTCCATGAGGAGGAGAAGAGACGGAGAAAAGAACAGAGGTAAAGAGAAAGAGAGAAAAATGAACAGGGGTAAAGAGAAATGGAGAAAAATGAACAGGAAGCGAATGAAAACTACAGAGCAGAGAGAGAAAGAACAGAAGTTACCAATATTTACTGTGAAAAGAACAGAGATTTAAGATTAGAGATGGATAAAGAGTGGGCGTAAATCGGAGAGACTTGAGAAAAGAACAGAAATAAGAATATAGACAATAACAGTAGACAGATGGAAGAAATAACAATGGTTCAGAAGATCAATAAAGAAAAGAACAGATTAAAGAAGAGAAATTTTAAAAACAGAGGTAAAGAGTAGAAAAACAGAGATAAAATGGAAAGAGAAAATAAGAACCCATTAAAGTGGAGAAAAGAACAGGTAAAGAGGAGAGATGGAATGGGGTTGTGCCTTTGAACTACACAAATGCAGGTGATTAATTAATAAGTCAAGTCACAGCAAATGATCATGGAGCATTAGCCGTTTTATCCCCTGGGTTTTGTTCATTGCAAGTGGCTAAATGGAGTGCCTGTCTTTGCCCTGTTATGTAGCGTATATGTGGTGTGGTAGGTTTTTGCAAAAACCTAGCTGCAATTAATTTCTATGACTGAGGACTGGCTTTTTCAGCCAGTATGTAGTCTGTCCTTTCATAAATTCATGTATATGATGTCATAACATCACTCATTAATGGTATCTCTCCCTGCCTGTCCTTCAGTGACATGACAACTCTGACCTCTGCTACTTACCAGCCCAGCATGGCCATCCACTCAGGACAGCACCTGCTACGCATGCAAGGTCAGATACACACACACACACACACACACACACACACACACACACACACACACACACACACACACACACACACAAACACACACACACACACAGTCACACTCACATACAAAACTCTGCTCAGTAGCAATTTCCCTCAGTCATTCACAAGCTGTTTTAACAAATAAGCTACCTTGTCTTAAAATAGGCCCACAAAAATGTAGGCCAAAACACTATTATAACGTTTTGATCAATAGCCAAGCCACTAGCCATAAAAATGTCAAAAAAAATAAAAAGCTTTTTCATCCGTACCCATTACGATAGGATATTCACATCAATTATAAGGTCCAATGGGTGGGGATCTGGTTCGAGTGGGGGTCCGTGGGAGGTGAATTACCCCTGATAACAGGTGGTATTGACTGAAGGGTAGTGAGTGTATTGGGAGCAGAATGTGTCGAGTGGACGATTGTTCCCATACAGATATATAGGATACGGTTTTCCCAAACAAGCAACCATATTTTTGAGTCCAAAAAACTGCAACCTTCAACTCAAGTGACCTATGAAAAAACAAGCCCAAAGTTTGTTATTATATATGGACTTCGTAACACTAGCTTTGAGAAACTACAGTCAGGATCTTCTGTTATAATGATTAGTGGGGTGGGGGTTGTCAAAATTAAATATCTTCCAATGACTTGAGCCCCATTTTTACAGGATCAATATTCCAGGGGGATGTGGGTGATTAAATATCCTCATATATTTATGTTACTCTATGTAGTGGTGTTTCAAGATTCATGTAACACCAGTGAGCAAAAGCCAGAATCTAGACATCAAGAGGGGTGGAAATCTCAGAATGAGAGGCGTTTTGAAATAAACATGTCAATTTAGCCCAAGGTAAAGCCTGGGTACATCCTTACTGGTTAAAAAACCTTCACTTTTCAACCATTTAATTTAGCAGGTTTTTCACCTAGATGCGAGACGGCATTTCACCATCTTTTCAACACAAAAATGTTCACTGGCACGGTATAGCTAACGTTAGCTCATGAGTTGGCATGCATCTTGTCTCTGCTAGCTATATGTAAATACCTTTTTTATTAGAGATATCCATCTATCCTAGGCAACGTAGGTTATTGCCCACAATGGACATATGTATTCATAATGGATTAAGTATTTCTTTGTAATGGATTAGACAGATTGCAAGACGTGTCTTCACCACGGAGGTTATACGCCATGAAACGGAGCTATAACCAAGAATAATTCATTAATAAGCTAAGTAACGTTAAGCTAACGTTACCCAGATAGCACCAAGGTTGACCCTCGTATTGCTCCGGTTCTTGTCATTAAGGACTGGTACCGGGGTTTCTTGTGTCTAACATTACTGCTGGATGAGGGCTCCGGTGGTGGAGCCAGGCACTCGCTTGGCATCAGATTCCACCATCACTGTCGAACTAGCTGAATCTGGCAACCAATTGAGACTCCTGATACAGATATGGGTGTGGTATCAACGTCGTAATACTACTGGCTCAGGAGTTTGTTAGAGCCGGGAACCAAACTCTGACGTCTTAGACAGAGAGAAACACTGCACTCTTTTAAGGCCCGTAAAATTCATAATCAATATTTATTTTTTGGGAAAAGCAGTACTTTTATTCTGCATCTTTCATCAAGCTCTGTGGATGTATTATATTTAAAAAATGATTTTGTCTCCATATAAATGTTATATCTATAGTCTTTACGTTGTCATTTACGGTTAGTTATATCTTTACAGCAGTCTAAGTAGTCTGTAGATAGTGAGACTGTCCAGGTACAATCACAATTAAAAAAGACAGTATGGGGATGTCATGCAGGTATCACATTCACACACTAAAGTATTAGGACAGATACAACTGCACATACTTAAATGGGTCTTTCTGAATGCCTATTGATATCTTTTTTTTTAAGGAAGGGGGATGGTGTCTGTGAGGTCATAGTATATATATGTACTAAACATAATATCACTTCTTGGTAGGCAGCCTATAGCCTCGATAGAATGCTTACTTGTAGTTAATATTAAAACAGCCCATTTCATGAGCTTGCAGGGCCTAGATCTCCTAAGGGCTTTTTTCCCCGCCTTATGGGCTCCCAAGCAGGACTGTGTGTGTGTGTGTGTGTGTGTGTGTGTATAAATGGGTTCGTATCAAAAACCTTTTCAAATTCTTCCATTACACCTCACGGAACTCAAATTGCGTACTGATCTCCTGAAATTTAAGAACAGGAACGGAGCTCTTGACACACAAATACTCAAAGAGATACATTTTCAAACACAGTGAAAATGTTTGGAAAATCTGAGGGAATTCACACCGATTGTCCCATGAAAAGGTGGCTTGTTTTTGAGTGTGTAGTTGGGATACGGTTTGGAGAGACAGTGGCATCAGTGTGTCCTTCCCCTCTAACCCAGATCTCTATTCCTCTTTTCCCACCTCATCTGCTGCCACTAGGTGCATCAGCCTTCCAGGCTATGCAGTACCTTCCTCACCAGCAACAGGGGTATACTGTACACGGCCACTTTACCTCCCAGCCAGGTAAGAGTTTGTGTACGGGCACAACTGTGTGTACAATTGTTCTCACCCAGTATTGTTTTTGTTTTTTAAATTAATTATTTGGCGCCCAATATGGACTGTAGGTATCCAATTCCCACCCTAATTTGGAATGTCCAATTATCTGCAACAGGAGCCGCGTATATGCGAAACCACACTGCCAATTTTGGAGAATGTCGACCTCCGTGGTTCTCCTCCGAAATACGTGGTGTCACCAGCTGCTTCTTTTTACACTGCAGACTGCAGCTAAGCTTGCATAGAGTGGAGTCAGAGGAAGACCTTTCATATATAGCTTTAGCATGCAGTCCATGGGCGCAACTTGCTTCGCTAGATAGCGATGAATTGCGGAACCCTAACCCTTGCTGACTCTTATTGGCTGTCGTCTTCCATCTCCACAGGTTTTATCCCCAGTGCTGGCATCCCCCTCCAAAAGCAGTTGGAACATGCCAACCAACAGTCTGGCTTTACTGATTCGGTTAGTCTATTATCTCTTAACATAAAGTACAGTGGGTGCAGTGGTTTCGGTAGAACTATTGTTTCAGTATCTCTCTCAGGTTTTTAATAATAATAATATATGTATGTTACCTTTCATACATTGAAGCTATACAAGTTATTTATAGTGTACAGACATTAGAATTAACTTGTTGTATAAAAAGCAATGTAATGTAAGAAAAACAGTGTGTGATAACAGAGAACAAGGACAACAGTAAGACAAATTAAAATTAAAATGGATTTCAAATAATAAAAAAGCAACGGAAAGAAAAGCTGGAAAATAAAAAGAGCTTAATTGAATAAAGTGATAAGCGGGTTCTGCTCGGTAACCGGGATGCCCTTGTGTTCCAGAGCACTCTGAGGCCCATGCACCCCCAAGCACTGCACGCCAGCGCCGCGGGCCTCATCCCCAGCTCCTCTATCGCTGTCCAGATCCCCACAGCCAAGGTATGACCATATCTCCACATACTGAATCCCTCTCTGTCACACACACATCTGCTCTCATCCTTACGATGCTATGAGCCTGAGCAGGTTGCTCACATGGTACTATGAGCTATGAGCCATGAGCAGGTTGTTCACATCCTTACGGTACTCTAAGCCTGAGCAGATTGATCACATCCTTAAGGTACTCTAAGCCTGAGCAGATTGATCACATCCTTACGGTACTCTAAACCTGAGCAGGTTGCTCACATCCTTACGGTACTCTAAGCCAGAGCAGATTGCTCACATCCTTACGGTACTCTAAGCCTGAGCAGATTGCTTTCTTTCTTATGGTAGTCTTGAACAGACCGTAAACTCTTGTCAAAAAGTAATCTAAAACATGGTTGCCTCTGTTTGACCATTGTAGAAAATTAAAGGGTTTGTATCCTGTCAGAAGGTTATTGTTCCAAATAGCATAATGTTTATGGAGATGTGACCTAATGCCCAAATGGGTTTTAACATGGTTCCGGACAGAGCGGTGCTGAGGCTCCCCTTCCACCTTACAGAGCGGTGCTCAGGCCCCCTTCCACCTTACAGAGCGGTGCTCAGGCCCCCTTCCACCTTACAGAGCGGTGCTCAGGCCCCCTTCCACCTTACAGAGCGGTGCTCAGGCCCCCCTTCCACCTTACAGAGCGGTGCTCAGGCCCCCCTTCCACCTTACAGAGCGGTGCTCAGGCCCCCCTTCCACCTTACAGAGCGGTGCTCAGGCCCCCCTTCCACCTTACAGAGCGGTGCTCAGGCCCCCCTTCCACCTTACAGAGCGGTGCTCAGGCCCCCCTTCCACCTTACAGAGCGGTGCTCAGGCCCCCCTTCCACCTTACAGAGCGGTGCTCAGGCCCCCCTTCCACCTTACAGAGCGGTGCTCAGGCCCCCCTTCCACCTTACAGAGCGGTGCTCAGGCCCCCCTTCCACCTTACAGAGCGGTGCTCAGGCCCCCTTCCACCTTACAGAGCGGTGCTCAGGCCCCCCTTCCACCTTACAGAGCGGTGCTCAGGCCCCCCTTCCACCTTACAGAGCGGTGCTCAGGCCCCCCTTCCACCTTACAGAGCGGTGCTCAGGCCTTTATAATATGAGTCAACAGCATATGTACCATGTAGAATACAATTAATTAGACCTTCCATGTAATTAGATAAATAAAAAGACAGGACATAGTACGATCCTTGTATGTTGTTTCAGCTAGAAAGGAAATTATTTTTATGATGAGTGGGCCTGGGAAAAATCTTAAGTCAGTTTTAAACTGGGATGTGTCTGCTCCAATGTGCTCTTTACATGTACTTTCAATAAAACAGATTTGAAAACACAAATCATTAGTGCTGGGCTAAAAGAAAAACCTGAACCCACGGCGGCCCTTTTCGGATTCGATTGGACACCCCGGTTCTAGAGATAGCATCTGGAGTGAAGCCATACACATACAGCCAAGCTTTTTAGAGATAGACTACAGCTACCCATTTCAAATCATACTGGATTTACGACCCATTTGTTTGTGTTTTGGGACAGTCCGGTTTGTCGTACAACCACCCTCCTCGCCCAGCCTCTCCTGGGAGTTTTCTCCATGGGACACCCCCACCGCAGGCCCATTCGGTGAGTGGTCCGTCAGACACCCCTCAACTCACCTTGCAATGATTTTTCAGTGTTCAGTTTTTTTAAATCTGAAAAGCATGTGATGCACACACAAACACGTCTATATCTAAGGGGTAAAAAAGTATTGCTTGTTGTTTCTAATAAACTCTAATAAGTTTTACCTTCCACTCCTGTCACTTTCCCCCCTCCTCCCCAATAGGCTACTTTTCAGAGCTCTCCACAGCAAACTCCTCGCCACGCCTACCTTTCTCACAGCCAGTCAGGACAGAGGTTCTTTCACCACAGCAAGTAACCTTGTCACCCGCGATCCAGGTTGGGTGGGGAAAATAATCTCATTGGCTGTTGGTTTTATTCTGATTCTAAGAAGAGATGTGATTTATTTACCTATTAATCAGGTAATGCGTACCCTAAATATCTGCAGGGGCCACTAGTATTTGGCTTCATTGCTGAGCAACCTCTCTTGCTATCATCTGTCAGAGTGCAGAACCTCTTGATGTATGTTGCTTATCAATGAGATGTTTAGGGTTATAAAAATCAGTATTTCCTGATTAATTAGGAAAAATCACATAACTGCTGAAGCATACATCAAGATTTACTTGATTTGCTTTATATTGTATGTATACCTAACTGTTATTGTTCATTGTTTAAGCCCTTTGCTCACAGGGACATGGTGGACATTTTTGCCTATGATTTCAGTCACAAGCAGCAGGTGGTAGATTCAGATCTGCATAGGCCTGTTTAAATTCATATTTACTTGTAAGCTACAGAAGTTATCCTGGATAATGGTGCTAGCTATGCAATTAAGTCCTGTTAAATTTTTTTGGGAGTCCCAAAAAACAACTGTTCTGAGAAGAAAAAAAAGATTTTTAATTTTAAACTAATTTTCTTCATTTGTGGGTGTATATGTACATTTATCTCCTGTATCAATTAAGATATCCAATAATTGATACTGTACAGTTCTCCGAATTCAAGTCGGTCTACCCATGAAGTACATCATGGCACATTTACTCCCCTTCTGCACACACAAAGTAGTGAGAGCCATCATTCTTTAACTTCACATAACAATGACAATTTGCATTTTACAAATTATTCTGTCATGATTGCACTATAAACTGGATAGACAGCAAATTTACATTTATTTTCAATTTGTGATCAACTCATGTATCTACTAGTAAATAAATGATTATGTAAAAAAAGTTTTGTTTTTTAGTTTTATTTTATGCTTGTTTTGGTAACATCCAGTACAATTGTGAAGTCAAACATGTGAAATAAAGTCAAACAGCCAACATTTTCCTTTGTTCCAGAGAAAATGAAAGTAAATTTATTTGAAAAAATCTTTTTTAATAGTTTCAATGGCAGATTAGCCTTAGCCTGTACTTAAAGGATAGTTTGCCATTTTTCAACCCATACCTTTTCTCATTTATAATCAGGCATAGCACAACCACGGCGATAGCTTTATTTTTGAGAAATGTACCTTTTAACTTCAGTTTCCCGTGGGGTTCAATGGGGAATTTAGTTAGGCCTTCAAAAATCACAATAAATATCCTTTTAGAAAACTGGAAACTCACAGTATACTCAGACATGAGTCTGGGTATACTGTGTATACATTGGGATGTAATGCGGCAATTGCAAGAAATAGTTCCAAATCAAATGTGATATTATTGTTTTTAAAAACATGTTCTGAATAAACATAAAATACACAGAGCGACACGAGTATACTGTGAGTTTCCCATTTTCTAAACGGAGATTTACTGTGGATTTTGAAGGCCTGATGGGAAACAAACCTTTCCTTTAAGGTGCCCGAAGTTCTCTAGCAGTGGGATGCTGAACACCTTGTTTTCTTTTCTTATTTTTTCCCCCCAAAAAGCCTCTTACACTGTTTGGGATTTACGATACAATGATTCTCTCATTTTTCTAAAATAATTTCTGGTGGAAAAAGAACGTAGTTCTCATTAAGAACAGAGAACCATCTTAACGACACAAACACGAAAAGTGCAGCTGTTCTCCAATGTGAATTGAGGAATACGGTCAAATACATCTGTGGTTCAAAGCTTAGGGTGATGCCAATTATATTTATTGGACGATTTGTATTAGTAGGTAAGCATTTCTATTATGGTATTCACACATATAACTAAGTAGAAAATATCCAGAGACCAGTAAAAATAAAATGCACTTAAAAATGTAACCGTGTGCAAGCTGTAGGACATCAGATGTTGTCAAATCAATGAGTGTGGAGTATATTAGCACAAATATATTAGCACAAATATAATGTAATTCTCATAATTCTATTGGGTGCTGAGCTGATGGTCTAAATATATTTATTGGTCTAATTTCTTTTTTTAACCACAGTACTACCACGTCAGGAAGGGAGTGTGAAAGTGCTGTAATTTCATAACAAAACCACTTGTTTCCTTTGGCTTATTGCCAGTTTTATTCAACTTATTTGAAAATGACATCAGAGAACTTGTGTTAGGAAAAAACAGTTTGCCACACATTAAGTTTCTGGAATTTGGAGAAAGAACAAAAACAAGGAAACAGCTGAGCTTAATTGATAATAAACAATACACAGATCCAAAAATGGGTGCTTCTACTAAATGCATCGTACACTGACTGCAGTGGGTGGATCAAAAATAACTGTCTGACACATAGTTCTCACTGGACCCTTGTGTATACATTCTCAGAATTTTACATTTTACTTTGATCTTTTGATTAATACCAGTCTTAATCGCATGTCCTTCCCACTTAATATTTAATGAATAGAAATGTTTACACAAACACAAGTTGTTTCTTTTATTGAATGAAATGTTGTGTCATACAGAGATAATTGCAGTAAATATGAGAGGGATGTATTAAAAAAAAAAAAAAAGTGAGATACCCCAGAACAGTGCAACACTGAAATGTGTCCCTCATCTGCACTTCCTGTGAATAAATAAATGTATACATAAATATAATAATAATACATAAATTAATATAGTCTATTTTGGTGCAGAGACCCTATGGATAATTGTCACTTTAGCATATGCAACGTGTCCTGGTAAAAGCAATATCCCACATTTACATTTCTGGATAACAAAAACTAGCAAAAAATCAGTTTTACAGGATCAGTAATCGAAGGGGAATCATCTCAAAATGATTGTCGTGTGTAACTGTGCTGTCAAAATTGATTGAAACCCCCCAAAATAAAGGACACCCCTCCATATATAAACAGTAGTCTAGTGGCTTGCAATAACACTTGTTAGTGAGGGACCCTTGACTGCATAGCACAATAGTAGCAGGATCTGCCAGTTGGACAAATGGAAGTGAAAACAGAAACATTGGTCAGGTACACTAAAAGAGGAAGCACCCGAGCAGACACTCAACATTCTCTTAACGTTTCTGTAACATTGCCACATCTCTATTTTTTGTTTTAAACAACATTTAAAGAAAATGATACTGCACTGATTTCAACATTATCTTTGATTCAACTACAAATTGAATACATAATTACCTGTTTTTGTCTCACTGAATTGCATAAGGATTTAAATTTTATGCTCTTTGACCCTGATGTACTGAAGCTGATGGAAAGAAGAAAAATGAGAAGATATTTCTCCAACTCTCCTCTCCATAAAAAGGTACCAGTTTTGTGATTTGTACAATTAACATGGGTGAACAGTAGACACTGAAATTCAGCCAGGGTTTAAGAATCCACTAGGCCAAACTTCAGTGAAAACATTTGGCCAAATTATAGCAGAAGATACGAATAACCAGTAGAAGAAAAAGTTGTAAAAGTAAGAGCAAGACTGCTATTCTGAGGCCTTTGTCCAATGATCCAAAATTCAGGCGTTTTCGTGTGATGTTAATGGCGGCCTCTGTACACCGGCATTTTTTTTCAGGCTTGGGACAGAAATAACTTTATTTTGGGAACAGTATAATAATATGGGAAATATCTGGGCAATATTTACAACTGTTATAGTGAGATCAGAAAATTACTTCTTAATGGTTGTTACCCAATTAGGGGCTAAACAGAGTACCCAAATTGTACGGTCAGGGAAACCCACAAGGTGCTCTCCACAACTGCAACTGTGAGTAATGTTTGCTTTAACTGATAAGGGGAGTTGTAAAGCAAATAAAGTATGCAGTGCGTAGTGAAGAACACTGAAAAATTGAGGTACTGCAACAATGAGTTAGGACAAACTTGAGTAGGTTTTAATTTCACCTTTCTGCAGTCTTTTTTGGCAACTAACTTTTGCTTTTTTAAATAAAGCCTCAAAGCAAACCAAATGTTTAGTTACCTTCCTGGAACACTAAGTTTATGCTACCATGGCCAGAACGATTATTTTAATCACCAGGATAGGGTGACACAGAGAATGGGTTTGGGGATAGAAAATTCAGAACCTATTTGCAACGGTTATAGATCGGAACAGAACAAAGACAAGTGTCACATGTAGAAGCCCTTAAAAATCCATACAGAAAAGCCATTCTGCGTTCACAGGAAGTAAATTAGCTTTGTGCCACTCCCCCTGTCCTCCCTACCCCCAGGGGCAGGTTTAGTGTGAGAAAATACAAATCCCTCCTTCCTGCCTTTATCTGTAGTGTGTATATATGTATATATATTTTTTTTTAAACCATAGCTACCATATATACATATGTCTTGTCTATACCATTTCCAATTATGTATTACATTTATTCAAATTTCACCCAAAGGCGCTAAAAAGTAACGAAAGTGAAAATGAGAGATTAAGAAAGAAAGAGCTGGAGAATGGCAATGCTGAGGTCTTATTCTCTCTCTTTTTTTGGGTCCAATGCATGTCGCCAACCCCTGGAAAATGAGGAGAGTAGGAGAAGACCAAAAAAGAGGAGACAGAAAAAGGGAAGAGTGAAATAGGGATAGTGAGATAGTAACTTGAATGTATAGATGAACTGGGGAAAACATACAGTCTTTATGCAACAGTGAACAGAACCTGACAAGGATTTAATACGTTACATTTGTGAATGCTGGACACTAGGGTGACTTAACTATTGGCCTGGGGTCCAAATACGGCCCACCGTGGCCTAACGTTCCTGCCTTTACCCAGTGATAAACAACAACAACAACCAAAAACTGATGTAATAATAAGAATCAAAACATGTCCAATGTCAGTATCTGGGTGTTCACAAAACATATTAGTGCTGTAAAATAAATATAATCACTGTTTTCTTCTGAAGTCAAAATTGACTGTTAATTTCACTTAAGCCTCATACACACAAGCACTAAAACCCTTTCAAAACTCGTTTTGGCTCCTTAAAACGGGCAATTCTACACTATCGGGGGCTTTGAAAACTAGGAGTGCGCAATGAATTTGCCTTCATTGTACTGATCTTAAATAGTGAATGCTTAACACATTATGTTTCATCTTGCGGGTTGACCCCTCGTGGTCGATGTATCTGTCACAATTACAGTATTCATGTTTGTCTGGAATTAAAAACTACAGCTTTAAGAAAAGGCCATAAATAAAACGCACGCAAGAAGCATTAGGCTATATTAAATAGGCTATTTATTCAATTGTAGGCCTATTAACAATGAAATTGTGGCAATTCAAGGCAACAATTTACAAGTAACAATTCTATAATATAAAATACGTAGATCAAGAAAATTACATATTTATATGAAATATAAAAAGAACGAAATTTCAAAATACAAGTAGGCTATAATGTGCTATAAACACACATCTAGGCTATAATCAAAACCGCAAACAATAACAGCTGTTTTTCCTGTTTTCAGTACTTTATGCACCTGCCCTTTGCAAGGATTACACTGCTGTTATCAAGTGTCCTTGGCATGCCAGCGATTTTCGCAGATATTTTTTTCAGCTGGAGGTTTGTCATATTTGCAAGTTTGCAAGAAAGAAGACGTAGCCTGCACCGGGCCGGACTCTGGTTGTGTTGTGGATGTTTTTGAGATCGTCTTTGTCGAGGTCGATCTGTGGTAGGACAATTTAATATCGCAAATATTGCACTGCACTTGATTGTCCCCGATTGTTTTAAATTGGTCCCAGGCTAAGCTTTTTATAGCTTTTTTCGATACGGACATTTTTGTTGGCTTAGTGGCTAGCTAGGAAAGGCTAATACGTCCCCAGCGAGAAGTAGTCTCTTGGTTTTTCTCACTAATAGTTAGACGGAACCACAAACTGAAGTACATAATGGTTCTGTTCAGTGATTTGTATTTATGAAACAAAAAACTCCGGAACCCTGTGGGTGCATCCCAATACTCAAAAAATGCACCCTCCTTTCCTCCACTACCACCTCCTCTCCTCCGTGCTCCGGAAACGGATCTTTGTGTTTTAATTTGATGTTGCTGATAACATCTTAATTACGTATTAATGGTTACATATTAATTAATGTCTCGATGCAAAAGGCAATGTCAGGTACATTGTATACTGTGCCAGCAAATACTTGTACTCGAAACGTTCAGACAGTTTTGCATACTTCCGGGTAGGAGAGGAGTGGTAGTGGGGGAGTAGAGGAAGGGAGGTGGGGAGTGAAGAACATTGGGACGCACCCACAGAGTGTTTCACACTTAGCTTTCGCGTATCTCCAGCACCTGTGGTCTACACAGTCTAGTGTGCAAACTTTTATTTTTATATTTATTTATGAAATATGACATAAGAAATATGAATTGTATGTATTTATTCATCCCCAAAATATGTTTCACAAGAAATAAAATATTACTTATTTTTTAAGTGAAAACTACCTACATAAAAGTCGCCCCCCCCCCCCCCCCCTCCAAAATGTGATTCTTGCCGTCATGAACAAATAATCGAATATTCTGACTCACCCCTATCGAAAACGTTTTCATTTAAAAATCCCTCGGCGCTAGGATCATAAACATTTCGCAAACCCTTAACTGGTTTTAGCCGTGAGTATGTACAGGATTGGTTGCAAAACCTACCTATAGAATAATTTTGCTTGCATCATAAATAAATGACGTACAGTTCCATTGGTGGTACTCGCGATTTCAGTGGTCATTTCAAAAATCTATTATTATCTATTCATATTTTTTCTCTACATTGTGGCTGCCCATAATGGTTCAACTTGGAAGGAGAAGGAGATGGTGCATTTGAGTAATGTGTATGAGCAGGTCAAGGTAGTGAATACCTCTCAACTAAAAGGTTTCCGGAATGTTCAAAAACTAAAACCCTAGTGTGTCAGAGGCCATAAATTCCTTGTTATTTTGATGTGAGCAGAAATATTGTTTTTTTCTGTTGATTTATTTCAATATAGTTTTGTTTATCAGTACTCAGATGTTCTATTTTGAATATTTACCTCAAATGGTAAAATGACAAATAAAAGCTAATACTGTAAGTGTGATAAGAGCTATGCATATTTTAAGAATATGTCTATGTTTTAAATCACATCTCCATACTGATTGTGTGTAGACTAGTTTATGAATAGGAAGCAGAAAGTGTTTGGCCTGCTTGCACCACTATAGGAGAGGTATATGAGGTCATGAGCCCGGTCGTATACTTCGAACAGAAACACTGAACTGCAACAATTATGCAGTGCACAGTCTGACCAGTGGGGACAGTGGTGTTCTATGAGGATGTTATCACAGGAGTGGAATAATTATTATCCCCCAATTTTTTGCAATCTTACTTTCCACACCTAGACAAATACTTATAACTGCAGCTGTGCAAACAGCACTCTTTACTGGTCAGCACCTGGAATTTGTGACCATGACAACAATCATGTCTTCTGTGCACACTGCTTTCTCAGGAAGGATGTCTAGACGAGGGGTGGGGAATTGTACAATTTTCTCGAAACGATTAAACGCTGATTTGTGCTTTCGTGTACTCAAGTACTTTTTTGTGCCTAAAGCCCATTTTACAGCAGCAGACCCGCTTAAAGGTGGCAGAGAGCACTTTTCTGGCTTTACTTCACAGCGAACATCAGGATAGGTCAGCTTTTCTCCTGGTCAGGAGGTGGGTCAGAGGAACAGATGTTTGTGCCAGAGCATGTTGCTACTATGGACAGTGGCCGCCCGAGCCCGCTACAATCATTTTTGGACAGATCAAGTTGAAAGCCTAGGCTATAGGCTATGGCAAGCCATTTTCAGTCTGGTGCCAGGTAGTCGACACGCCTATACAATTAAATGATAGTAGTAGATGATAGAAGTAAATTCAATGATATTGTAAAAATATAGACTCATAAACCGCGAATTAGTTTAGAAACATACGTTTCAAATCCGCTTATCAAATCCTGAAAAACTTATTTTCAGTGGCTTTGGTACCAACTGAAATTCAAATCTTTTTAGTCAACTGCCAGGACCTGCTTTGCTTACGTCTACATTGCTGGTTACTTATGCATAAACATGCGTGTAGAACGCTTAACTTTACAGAATGGCGGACCGGAGCAAAGGTTCAAAAGTGTGGCTGTACCACATCGGCTGTAACAAAGTGTGGCTGTACCACATCAATATTTTGTCATTACAATTAAAAAACAAAAGTAAAACATAAAAAATCTGCAGAGCTTCAACATTGATGCTATTAAATTAATATAAGCACATTATATTATATACACATAATACTAGATACCATCAGATGTAGTCAGTTCTCCTCAATTAGGCTATTAGGCAAGTACAACTGTAATACAATTATTTTGATTTGCATCATAAAATGATGCACATTTTAATAAACATTATTATAAATTGTGGATACATGTACTCTGCGTTCTCCGTACTCACACTCAGAGAATATTCATGGAAAAGATCTGCAATGCACATATTTTGTCATTTAAATTATCTTAATCATCAGGTAATGTTAGCCTTTAATATAGATTGTGCTGAAAGTGGTGTAGGCCATGTTTTTTGTTAATTGTACTAAGTGATTAAAACTGATTTATCCAATTTAAATTTATCGTTTAATCTCCTGACCATGATGTGAAGAAAGACACCATGTATTTACCTGCCAGTGGATTATTATAAAAAGGTTGAGACCAATCATCAGTTTAAAGGTAAGTTTGATACCGGTAATACCACGATCAACAGTTTTTTAGAGGAAAGTAACATTGGTGTCAAGCCTCATAGTAATACAGCAAAATATAGTGTAACCAGTCACAGTCATAATGCCCCAGAATCAGTTAATGCTAGTTTTATGGTGTCAAACTCAGGTAAAAAATAATAAAATAATATAAAACGGGGAACATCCAAGTTATGCATGGCAAGACACTATTTAATAATAATATTTTGTTATTGTGCAATATTTTCTGTTAGTTCTTGCAATATGTTTTGTTTGTAAATGTTTGAGTTGAACATTGCTTAAAGCGAGAGGACAGTATTTTCTTTGAACTTTCTTTTACTTTTTTACCAAAATGAACTGAAAAATACCTTGTCATTGTTTACAATTTACTATTCACGGCAGCGTAAATCTGATGAAAATAAAGGTGGTTTTTCTTTCAACACCTTTCGGTTTCTTTTTGTATTAAAAAAATATGACAAGAACCAGATTCAATAAGCAGAGTCGGAATGGGAATCGGATTTGAACAAATTTAAGAGATACCCAACCCTAGGCATAAACTATCTGGGTGTCACATTATTGAGAAACTAAATCACATTGGGAACAAAATCCATTAAAAAAATAATGATTACTTCAGCTTTTTTGAAAAGTGTGATCTTCATGAAGAGGCTACAAACTATCACGCGGTACTAACACAGACAAACTCATAGATACAATCTCAGACCATTATCATTACACATTCACAGTGATTGACTGACACATTCTGCAACAGCTACCAACATGTATGTTATGGCTGTGGATGGGAAGAGGTGACAGATGAGCCGTTTACCTGTAGCATTTTACTTAGCAAATGCTTTGATTGCCACCGCGCATTCCTTGGTCATTGCAGACAGTACAGTGATCTGAGAGGAAGTAAAGACAAAGAGTTAGCCCCTGATGCAGAGAGGCCCAGAGCTCTTCAATGAACATGTACTTTCATCACACCGGTATTTCTCATAGTAGCCTTATGTGGCAAGCTTATACCTCTCCACTACAAACCTGGGCCTCATTTCCCAAAACCATCTTAGAGTTACATAAAACAGATAATAAAAATAGAGGGAGAAACAGACAAAAAACAAATGATGAAAAACAAACAATGAAAGTAATATAAAAAGAAAATGGCCTAAGATGATCTTCACTCTAAGATCCTTTTGGGAAACGGGGCCCTTTCACAAGCAGAGGAGATTAGAGCCATAAACCCACCGTTTTCTGAGAAGTAACTGATATTTTCTAACCAATCATGTAAACTCAGTGAAGGCAGGTCTAATGCAACCCAAACAAAAACTATGAGACACAGGGAAGCGGTTGAATAGCGAGGAGGCCAGTGTCAAATACTTTAAGATTCCGCAAACCGTCCTCTGTTAATCAGCCGTGTCTAAGCTAGCACGTCCCTGGCATGGCCTATAAATGCTCCAGTAAGAGTTGTTCCAAACAGCAAGACGAGAGGTGAGAAGAATTGGACCATCCGTGTTGCAAGACTAAATTTTCACTTCTCAAATAATCTGAGGATGGGGAGTGACTCACCAGCATATTCTCTCCAGCATCATACTTGCTGTAGATTTCCTCGCCCAATTCTCCGTCTGGTATCTTCAGGTCGTCCCTCACCTCACCACTGTCCTGGCGCAGAGATAGGTACCCGTCCTGGATGTCAATCAGCTGGGAGAGACCACAGTACAGGGGTAGAAAAACAGGGATATGTGGGAAGAGAGATGGACACACAGAGAAAAGGAATAATGGATATGAGAATGTGGGGAATTTATTCCAGACATTTGAGAAACTACCCCCCACCCCCACCCATCTGAGCCCCTCCCTCCTTCACTTCACCCTGCATCCATATAGCCACTCCCACTGGGGGAAGTGGCACAAAGCTGCTTTACCTCCTGTGGAAGCAGAATGGATTTTCTGTAGGAATTTTTAAGGGTTTCTACATTCTACACTTGTCTTTGTTCTGTTCAGATCTACAATCATTGCAAATAGGTTCTGCGTGTTCTGTCACCAAACTCATTCAATGTGTCACCCTAACCTGATGATTAAAATATTTTTCTGGCCACAGTAGCATAAACTTTGTGTCCCAGGAAGGGAACTAAACACTACATGAATAATAAGGATTAGACAGTCGAGATGTAATTTTAATCACAGAAAAAACAAAGGCACTCTACTAATCACAGAGGACCTTGGTAACAACCAATAGAACAACTCCAAATGTGCTTGGTGGATACTTTCTGGCTATGCTTCCAAGATCTCTGTGGGAATTACCAAGAAGTAGCCAGAAAATATCTACCATGCACTGTAAACATTGTTCTGTTGCTTGTTACCAACATACATGTGGTTGGTGAAGCTCTTCTGTTTTCAGTGAGTAAGATGACATATCTCTGGGCCATACCTGGTAGTCAATCCGTTTGATATTGGGCACCTCCATGTTGTGAGTGGAGGGACGGATATCCTCATACTTCTTCCCAGAAATGATGTCTATTCCGATCACGTGGACCTGTAAATGTAACGCAAACAAAACCCCTCACACGTATGAAGGCAGGGAGACCATTCCAATGTTCCCACCCAGGTAACAAGATGTCCCTCTTGGGAGTCTGCAGTCCTGGTTTCTGGAGATTTTGGCCCATGAAATCAGGTGAATTGAGTTCAATGAACTGCTTTAATTGATCAATCACATGCCGAGTAACAAAAACCAGCATCAAGCAGCTCTTCAAGATCAGGGTTGTAGACCTCTGTATTGGAGAGAAGCACATATTTTCATTTCAGTTCAGGTCAATTCAGGAAAGGAACTGAAATTCAGTTTGTAAAATTAAAATTGCTCTTGGAGACAGAACAATTATGGGCATTTTTTCCCTGAACTGACAGAACTGGCCCTGAACACCGACACCCAATACATTTGATTACACATTTCTCAGCTGATGACAATTAATTATTTATATTTACAAGTCTTACAGAAAACAAACTAAATATTTAAGCATTCACGTGATAACAAGTATTATAAAAAGGGGTGAAGGAGTAATTCTTTGTTTAATCCATTTGGGGTTACACAGTTCAACTCATAAATCCTTTTGGCTTCTAATTTCAAAATCTCTTCTTCCATATTACACGCTCTACGGCTTATTTTTAATTCATCAATGCCAATACATCTCAGGTCTTCTATCTTATGTCCTTTTTCAGTAAAATTACATGATACAGGAGTACTAGAGCACCATCTCATGATGCTACGTCTATGTTCTGTTAATCGTACTTTCAGTTTACTTCAAGTCTTTCCAATATAATACAAGCTACAAGGGCATGACAATAAATAAAAAGTATGATCACAGTTGCACGTTTTGCATTCTTTAATATTGTATGTTTACCGTTCACGTCATAGAATACCCTAGTGCGGACTATATATTTACATGAAACACAGTCTATTCAATTTGTTTGCAAAACAAAATCGATTAAGTAGCAAACCAATCATCTCAGATACAAATAGATAGGTAGCTAGCTAGCTGCTATGGGATTGTGCTGTCACATGTCATTTGGCTTGCTAGCTTGCCACTGTCCAGTAGCTATATTTATTTACCGAGTTTAAAGGAATTTGTTTAATATATAACTATATAGCTCGCTAGCTGAAACCGCAGGCATTCAAGCATTGCTAACTATTATATTAACCGGCTTCTGCTTCATTCCATTTAGGCTGCACATGATGAGAAACTAATAGTGATTAAACATGATTAAAAATCTACTTATTCAGATACTATTTTTGCCAATTAGGCTACAGAACGTACGTCTACAGCAAGTTGCAACCGTATCATATGTTTCAGCCACTGAACTAAAGAAGATCCGTTCACATGATAATACTAACGTTAAGCTCAGAGACCCACGTCTTTCAAATAATAACGTTACCGGTACAGCGTAGCATGTGTATTAGCTAACCTTAGCTAGCTAGCTATCTGGGCTATATACAGCTAGACCCTTCTCCTTTCAGCAGTCAATCGGACTAATGCAATGACTTCAGCTTCGAAACATACCTCACGGAAATACGCGAATGTGGACGCTTCGAGCTACGCAAACAGTTTTTCTTTTGTCATGACATTTGTGAAAGACAAACCAGAAGAAAGCACACATCAAACAAGAACGTTGTTTACTGTTGTTGCCTGCTATAGCATCCCTCGCTGCAACGCTCTGGTGAAGGGGAGGGCGTAAAGAATTTCCGGATAGTTTATCATTGGCTGATAGGACTTTGATGACATCATGAAGTCAGTTTTAATCCCACCCACTCAAAACCATGCCTGATCAATTACAGGCAATGGTGAAAAAATGCATATCTTAATTTAGGCACATCACTTAGTACTGATATTTGGGTTATGTTTATTCCACCCCAGGATGACAACAATTAACCATTGAAAAGCTGAATCATTGATTTGAGTTGGCTGTCCCTTTAATTTGTGGCTGTGCTGACTATTGTCACTTGAATTTAAGGTGTTTGAATGCACCGTGTTGACCTGTGTGCCACGGAGGTGTAGAGTGAACCTGGACATTGGCATTTCCACCCTCTACAGCAGGGTCGACAACTCCAGGCCTCGCGGGCCGGTGTGTATGCATGTTTTTACTGTTACCAGTTACCACGGCTCAATCAGCTAATTAGTCATACGCACAATCACCGACCGATTCACTCATAAATTACACAACGATAAAAGCTACAATACACGCATACTGGCACAAGAACATTAATCAGCTGCTGTTCATATCGTGAATATGTAGATTAAAATATCATATCATGTAAACGATTGGGCTAATTAAATCATTGGTAACTGGTGGCAGGGTACATGCATACACACCGGCCCGCGAGGCCTGGAGTTGCCGACCCCTGCTCTACAGCATTTTATGACATCTTCATCCACCCACAAAACTACATCCTTCTGCCTGCAAACTCTCATTCAGCCCACAAAATCCCTTTTACCTACCAAACGCCCTTCTTCCGCTAATCCACTGATGGTGGATTTAATTAAGTTTCTTACATTTCAATAACTTATACAACTGGGTTTGAATATATTTTCAATTAACACTTTAGGAGAGTTGTGTTTTTGCTGCTTTTCAATTCTGAACTGAGTGTAAAAATGTCAAATACAGACTTTGTGATGGATTTAGTAGCGGATAATCAAACGCGGAGGTAGGGGGATCAGAACAAGTCACTCACGCAAGTGAGAACCACTAAGGGAGTACTACCTATAAATACAAAGAAAGAAAAGACAGGAAATAATTCCTTGGAGCTAACCAGGCAAATGAAAATCAATCCAAGAAAATAGAGCGAACTCGAATATACGAGTGAACACAAACTAAGTCTCCCGAACTCAATACTGAAGCCAAAACGGGAAACTTAGAAAAGTAAAGAACACCTTCGGGTACGTACCACTAAGACGGCCGGAAGAAGGTGAAACAAAAACGAAACCACCAAAGAAAAACTGTCTCAGTGAGAACAGCAAAGGAAAAAAAAATAGCGCAGTAACGCTAACAGGAGGAACAAATCCTATACCTGAAAATAACGCTAGAAGCAAGTCCCTTGTGAACATAAAACAAGTTTAATATCACGTGGTCGTACCTGGCTCAATGTGATAATGAATGACAAAGAAGCACTGGGGAAGCGGAAGTGAGGAACTTAAATACCCCGCAGGTAGTAGCACAGGTGAATAGAATAATCAGCGAGGTGAGGCAAAACCCCGGAACGGAACATAGAAAAATCTGATTGATTCTCAACCGAAAATAATTGACGAGAACCGCAGCAGAAAAGGAAACAATAACCCACGAACCATGACAGACTTAGATTACATAGCTAGTGTTAGCTACCATGTATCCAGGAGCATACTTATTAATACAATTAAATGCATTTAATACAATTAATTAATTATTAATATGCTATATTCTGCCTTTATATTATAAAGTTCTCTGTCTCTACAAGGTCTCTTAATTTACAGCTTTAGTCCCTCTGAAATATGCCACTTAATTTGGATTGATAGATATCTTTCTAAATCAGCCTGAGGATGCTTGATAGGTTTAAGACAGCCCAAGAGGTGAAAGCTCTGTAATGCATGGATTAGCCAGAATACATGAAAATATTCTTTACCAGTGTTGGGTACCCAAAACATTGAAACTAAATTGTTTGTGGAATATCTGCACATGGTCAAAAGCTGCAGCAAGGACACCAGATCGAAAGCAGGAGGCATGTTCATGTTGAAAGAGCCATAACTGATGTCGGCAGAAAATATTTTTAGGTGGCCCCCGTTAACTGGACATGTGCAGTGTACATGTAATTTAGTGCATACAACATGTAGGCTTCAACTTTTTTACAATGCTAATAACACCCATAATAATTATACTCCTAATAATAATCTTTCTTTCTTTTGCTGGACCCCCAGCAGCAGTGAAAGTAATGGTAATATTCTGTACCTTGGCATGCTCAAGTCATGTCCTCAACAGCTGTTACCGGCTAAAATACAGTTAGAATGTTGATCATGTTCTTCAATTTAAATTACATTATGGCATTTAGCAGATGCACTTATCAAGAGAAATGAGCTGTCAAAAGCTCATTCCATTTCATCAGACAGTTCAAATACTGCAATGCTCATTGAATAATAAGTCGGAACTGATAAAATGCACAATTTAGCCACTTCCTTCCAATGCCCAGAATTAGCAACAGAATTAAGCAACAATTTAGGATGGTAGTGTAGCACAATGGTTCAGGAACTAGGCTTGCACACCAATGGTTGTGAGTTTAATTCTCAGGTATGGTGCTGCCATTGTACCCTTGAGCAAAATGCTTAACTTCAACTGCTTCAGGGAAATATCCAGCCGTATAAATGGATAGTATGCCAAATAAACCATTTGTTTTAATGCAAATAAAATACCTCACACTAGTATTAGAGTTCTGGTGTTAACTGTTCTGATAACATTATCAGTAGTTTCCATGTCTGTTTCTTTACTCATTGTTTTGCCATTTTAACTTGCTAGAATTAACTAGCAAGCTAAATTATAAGGACTGCACCATTCCAAGCTTGAGTTCATTTTCCCTAGAATCCAAAATAATTAGTGAAGCTGACTCAGTGGGAGGTGTGTCTGTTGAAAAGTGAGGGGAAGGTAGGCCTGTCACAATTATTACATAATCGCCTGATCGCTATTATTTGAGCTGACTGCAATCATTTTGCATAATCGTTAGAATTATTTCCATTAATCTGGATGAAACTAACAGAAATGTGATATTTCCATATCGTTTTCCACCGTTTGAGGTTTGACTGGCGCTCTTTTAATGACGTCATCTCCTTGCGCCCCCTTCTATGGAGGTAGATTTCTATCAAAAATAACCAAGCACAAAAGTATAATCCACAATTGTATTTATCATCCACACACACACCTCTCAATTTGTGTTTCGTAAAAATAATCCACAATCGTATTTACCATCCACACACACACCTCTCAATTTGTGTTTCGTAAAAATAATCCACAATCGTATTTACCATCCACGCCACAAAGTGGCGCTGATGAGCCGAACAGACCCACCGCCGTGTTATGTAGCACCAAAGAAGAAGGAGTTTAGTTTACGAAATACGAATCGCAAATTAAGCGAACGTGAATCGACACGGTGAAAAACAGCGGAATATTTGTCTCAAAATTCTGTCCGTAAATCCAAGCACATCAAGCGTGTCCTTCGATCGGCAAATGTAGATTCGCCAGTGTTACGAAACACAAATTGAGAGGTGTGTGTGTGTGGATGGTAAATACGATTGTGGATTATTTTTACGAAACACAAATTGAGAGGTGTGTGTGTGTGGATGATAAATACAATTGTGGATTATACTTTTGTGCTTGGTTATTTTTGATAGAAATCTACCCCCATACCCTTCTTCTGCTATATTTTAATGGCACATGAGTGGAGAATTAGCGCCAATCGTTTATCTCGAGGCTTCCCTTAACGGTTACCAACAAAATAAAAGATATAATCAAAATGTGTTCATATTGTTCCTGAAAACAATCAGTCACATTAGTAGACTCCTATGTAATGAAACCTAGTTTACTAGTCCAGCAAGTAGGCCGACCCTTAGTAACGACCTAGAAACAGAGACGATTTCTCGCCCCTGTTGAGTCAGCCAGGAGATCATGGGATTTGCCAAACTGAATAAATACCACAAATATAAACACACAACTGCCTTGCTAGCTCAATCTTGTTGTAACTAAGATATCTGTTGGAATCTTTTTTTTTCCATGGACAGATTTAGCTTCTACGTCCACGAACTTCACATGCATTTTTAAGCTAGTAGCGCCGTGTCACCAGCTCTGCTCCTATAGTGGCAGTTACAATGTTGCCATGGAAATATGTATAGTTCTAATCAATGGCGGAGTAATATTTATAGTGGCATTTTTCATTTGAGCACAGCTAGGTGTGCTGTCATGCTGATTTGATAACGTTCTAAATGTCTAGTTGACCGATCAGATTGCTTGGTTGGCACTACCTGTTGTACAATTTCTAACATTCTACGACCGCATTTCGATGAGCATCTATTGACATTAACATCATGGGTTTAGTTGCAAAACCAAACACCACAGCACCGCTGTTGGCACATTTTGGTTTTAAGCCAAATGAAAAAGGAAACCCCAATAACTTCATATCTGCCCTGTGCAATTTTTGTTTACAAAGCCTAAAAGGCAAACATAAATTTAATTGTTATATGTTCCAATGTTCAATGCCAATAAATGGCTGGAGCTGCTTTTGCCAGCCTCACCTGGGCACGGTCAAAAACTTAACTGCCTGCTGTAGAAACAGGAGGATGACTTACCTACCTGAGATAAGCCAATGGAAATGTTGCAATATGCACATGCACACACACACCTATTATCATCCAACCACCGCCTTACTTTAGCACTGACTCTCTTCATTTCCAAACAGATACTCTCCACCACAAGCAACTGTACCACTTCTTCTGCCTCAAACTGCACAAACCTTAGCATGACCATGTTTGCCGGTCTTAGAAGTGGACATTTCCACAATCTTGCAGGGCCGGCCATTCAGGACGACGTATCCGTTCTTGCGCAGGGCAGAGCACTGCATGGGATATGTAGCAGAAGCCCCTGCATCGCCTGTCTGGAAGTCATAACCTTCGTCTGCCATAACAGCACTGAGGAAGTAAAAGGTGAAGCACGACTGGTCATTAAGATGAATTATTGTGTAGGTGAAACAAACCAATTCTCCAAATTATGACATCTCAAATTTTACTTGACTGGGCAATTTAAAGGGTAATTCCACCCAAAAATTATGTTTGATTTGTAGAAAAGTAGTTCTCCTCCTGATTAAAATTAACTCTCAGCAAACTTTCTACCTGTAGTGAGAGCAGAGATATAGCCCCAAACTACTGCAAATGTACCAGGTACCTGGTTTATAAACTGCAACGGCCAAGACAGTTCAGACAACAGGTTGCCACGCCCACTGAATGACGTTACCGAAGCGGAGGCCGAGGGGCTGGGCCTTCTAGAGAGGCCACGTAGCTTGCTGGCAAGTTAGCCACTAATGTAACAGTTCTACTGAAAAAAATACCACCACCATTAGCTCAGTATCCAAAAAAACGGGGGAAACACGGCCATTAATTTAGGAAAACTTGCTTTTGTATCGGCCAACATGCTGATACAGAATGATAAACATATACAATTAAAATAATTAAAACATTGTTGTAGTTGTTAGCTGTTTTAGCTGTTGGCTAGCAAAGCCACAACTTTCCCCCGTTGTACAACTCCAAACGCACTGATGACGGTAATAACACGGAAATGACACGTTTACTACCTTCGATATCCGACCTCCTGCCATGAACGAATGCAGGGTTAGCTACTATAGCCTACTGCATGGCAAACAGATTTAAAAACCAATTTGTTTTATGCCAAGAAACCGTGGCTAACAACAATGACTTAGAAATTACATTGTTAAAATTGCTTTTGTAATCGAATGCTCAAAACAAAACCGTTCAATTATGGTCAGCTCGCTAATGTTAGTCTACCTTTCATGGTCATGGATCATAATTAGGGGTGGGACAATGCACCGATGCATCGCGATGCATCCTGAATGTGCAAATACAACTGCATCGATCTGTAAGATTAGAATTGATAAGCATCGATTAATACCGCATTTTAAACGAATGTGCACATGTATTCATTTATTCAAAAAAAATATTCATTTCATTTTTTTAAATATATTGTGGCGAGCCATGGAGTCGGAGTCAGGTATTCTTGTTGGAAATAATTTATTGAGTGAGAGTACAATCTCTTAGTTCCTTCTTCTCCAGTTAACAGTTAGAATAGACCACGCGTGCTGGATCGTGGCCAGCTTATATAGCCCCTCTATGCAAATGAGCATGCTTAACAAAGGCGACCCTTGATAGGTGCCCTGCAGCTCACCTCAACCAATCATACGTAATTCCCTCTGTCATACGTAAATCACCAACGGTCCCGAGCGCGGACCTGATTGAACCCAGGCTGCCACATTCAAAGGCCAACTGTCAAATGCTACTGCACACGTCATTACATTTGAACACAACAGTTGACATGCACAACGATCTCCGTCACTCGCAATCGCCCCGGATCGCCACACTGCCCCCACCTAAGGGGTCAGCAGTCCCTTGCGACCCCTTTAACTGTCCACACTCACGTACAAAGTCCCGGAAACGGGCAGGAGTCCTCCGTTGGCGAGAAGGGCGGTTCGGGCCCTCAGCGGCCGCGGGGTTTTCTGGTGGAGGAGGGGTGGGCGCACATAAAGCGGGTTGGTCCTCGCCGACGCCCATCCCCTCCTCAACACCATCCAACAGCGGCCGATAAGGAGCTAGGCGATCCCGGTGAAGCACCACCAGTTTCCTTCGGCCGGGCATGCGCACTCGATAGACCACCTCGCTAAGCCGACCCAACACTTCACCAGGGCCCCGCCAATGCGACTGCAATTTCGGGGACAGACCCTTCTTACGGATCGGACAGTAGATCCATACCTTGTCTCCGTTGGTGAAGGGCTGTCCCCGACAGCGCACATCATACGCTCGCTTTTGCTTGAAGCTCGCGGTGGATTGGGCCTGGCGGGTAAAGCTGTGGGCGGTCTCCAGGCGCTCGATCAAGGCCCGTGCGTACCCGGCCTCTGACTGGTGGTGCTCCGTTGGTCCGGGCGGGGCTCCGAACACCAAATCAACGGGCGTCCTTAGCTCGCGCCCGAACATGAGTGCAGCGGGGGAGCACTGGCTGCTTTCCTGCACGGCGGAGCGGTAGGCCCACAGGACCAAGGGCAAATGGCAGTCCCAGTCTCGCTGGTGCTGGCTGGCTAGAATGGCTAACTGGGTGGCCAGGGTTTTATTAAAGCGTTCAACCAGTCCATCGCTCTGGGGATGCAACGCCGTAGTGCGGGTCTTGGCCACTCCCAGCCGCGTACACACAGCTGCCAGCACCCGCGACTCGAAATTTCGCCCCTGGTCGCTGTGCAGCTCCTCGGGGGCCCCGAACCGGGCGAACATCTCTGTCACGAGCCTTTCCGCCGTCGTGTCCGCTGATTGGTCCGGCACTGCGTACGCCTCGGGCCACTTGGTAAAGTAGTCCATGGCCACAAGCACATAGCGGTTGCCGGACTCAGTGACGGGGAAAGGCCCTAAGATGTCTACCCCGACCCGTTCCATAGGAGCCCCCACTACGTACCGCTGAAGGGGGGCCTGCGACCGCTGCGTCGGCCCCTTCTTGGCCGTGCAGGCGTCGCAGCAGTGGACGTGCAGCTCCACGTCCCGGCGGCAGGCAGGCCAGTAGAACCTCCTCCGCAGTCGGTGCAAAGTCTTGCTGATGCCAAAGTGCCCCGCCCCCACAGAGCCATGCATCAGTCCAAGTACCTGGGGGCGGAGCGCACGGGGCACCAGCAGCTGGAGGAGATCCTGGTCGGAACCGGGGGCCTGCCACCGCCGATAGAGTAGCCCACTCTGCGACGTCAGGCTCCCCCACTGACTCACATAAGCCTTGACCGCTGGGCTACTAGCCGACACTTCCCCCCATGCAGGCCGTGTACCTGCCGCGATCCAGCGCTGCACTTGCTGCAGCTCGCCGTCGCCCTCTTGCGCTAGGCGCAGGTCCTGCTGGCTAAAAGGCAACCATCCAACCTCACCTTCTATAGCCCGAACTGGGCATGCTATCTCCGTCACCTGCTCTCGCTGCTCGGCTTTAGTGCAAGGCCTACAGTCCAGCTCTGCACAGGGCCTCCGGGAAAGCGCATCTGCATTACCATGCAGCTTTCCGGGCCTGTGCTGAATCTGGAAATCGTACTCCTGCAACAGCTCGAGCCAGCGGGCTACCTGGCCCTCCGGATCTTTAAAATTTAAAAGCCAGGTTAGTGACGCGTGATCTGTCCTAATAAGGAAATGGCTGCCTTGCAGGTACGGGCGAAAATGGCGAACCGCTTTGACCACCGCTAACAGCTCGCGCCGAGTCACGCAGTAGTTTCGCTCTGCCTTGCTCAGCGCGCTACTGTAGTAGGCTACCACTCGTTCCCCGTCTGGTCCCACCTGGGAGAGCACGGCCCCGACTCCGACATTGCTAGCGTCCGTGTCGACGATGAATGGTCGCGCGACATCCGGATATGCTAGAATGGGAGCCGCCGTTAGGGCGTCTCTCAACTGGTCAAAAGCATTCTGGCAGTCCCCTGTCCAATCGAACTGTTGACCTTTATTCGTCAAGCGATGAAGCGGACTAGCCAGGGTGGCGAAGCTCAAGACAAAGCGTCTATAGTACGACACTAGTCCCAAGAAGCTCCGCAGCTCACCCACATTGCTAGGCGTCGGCCATTCCCGCACAGAAGCCACCTTAGCTGGGTCAGTGGCTACACCCTGCTCGCTAACGACGTGCCCCAGGAAAGCTGTCTCCCTCCGGAGCAGCTGACACTTTTTGGGATTGAGCCGTAGCCCAGCCCGGCCAATCTCCGTAAGCACGTCAGTTAGGTGAGCGAGGGCTTGCTCGAAGTCGCTGGCGTGTACTAGGAGGTCGTCCAGGTACACGACACAGGAACTCCGCGGGACGGACGACAGCACCCGCTCCATCAGTCGCTCAAAAGTGGCAGGGGCGTTACAGAGCCCGAACGGCATGACCCGGAACTGCCACAACCCTTGCCCTATGGTGAAAGCTGATTTTGCCCTCGCTTCCGGGGACAGCCTCACCTGCCAATAGCCACTGCGGAGGTCCAGCGAGCTAAACCAACTGGACCCCGCGATATGGTCTAAGGCCTCGTCAATACGGGGAAGTGGATAGGCGTCTTTCTTGGTGATCTGATTAAGACGCCTATAATCTACACAAAAACGCCACTCCCCGTCCTTCTTTTTAACCAGGACAGCAGGGGCCGCCCATGGGCTTTCAGAGGGCTCGATGATGCCCGCAGCTGCCATCTCCCTTATCTTGTCCTCCGCCACCTCTCGCTTGGCTAGAGACAGCCGGTGCGGACGTAACCGAATGGGCACAGCCGAGCCAGTATCAATCTGATGTTGAACCAGTTCGGTCTGTGTGCATTCTTCGTCCCGCACAGCGAATAGGTGAGTGTAACGGACAAGCAGGGCTTTAAGCTGCTGGCTCTGCTGCGGTGTGAGCCCTTTGCTGCTGCGCGTCCATAATGCTAGGACGGCTTGCAGCACCCCCGCAGAGGGCTGGGTAGCTGAGGCTAGCCCGACCGTCTGCGGTGGCACTGTAACCTGAGGTGGTACCACGGTAACGAGCGGCGAATCAGCGGTGGCCATTGCAAGCACAGAACTGGGGCGACAGTGTTTGGGGGGCACCCCAGGGCATTCAGTTCGGCGGGCTGCTTGTAATTCACATTTTGATCGGAGGCCCAGCGTTTCAGTACCAATAGTTATAGTCTCGGCTATCACATTTATGCTAGTTCCCCACAACGCTAACAAATCTAAACCGATAATGCATGCATCTTTTATATCTGCTAACCAAAACTCGTGTTTCACTCGCTGGGCTCCTGCACACACTTGTAATTGTTTACTACCACGCATGCCCATCTTCTGCCCAGTGACGGAGGTTAGCTGGGTAGAGGTAGGGGTCCATGCACCTGAAAGCAGCCCGCTGGTACCCCGAAGTACCCCCGGCCTTACCAGGGAAATAGTGGCTCCGGTGTCGACCAGCGCCCAGCAGGCTTGTCCGTCCAAACTGCAAGGCAAGTACAGCCCGGTCTTCGTCCCCAGTCTGCCAATACGGGGCTCGGCCTCGTGGGCCTGTTCCTCTGCTCTTAAAAGAGCATCAAACGGAACTTTTGCTCTTGGAATTTTTGCTTTCGCTAGGATGGGCAGCCTGGGCGCGTGAGTGCTGGTTTGGGCCCGGGTCTGGTTGAGGAGGAGCGTAGCATGGGGCGGCGGTCTCCTCATTGGGCCGTCCAGTCGTCGTTTCCCGTCGGCTGTGGAGCTCTCGCTTTTGGCGCAGGGGCAGTACAGTCGCGGGCGAAATGCCCCGGTTCGTCGCACCGGAAGCAGCGTCGCTCCCGTTCCGGTCGCTGCCGCGGTCGAGTTTGGTTCCGCTGAACCCATCTCACCTCCTCGCCGTCCTCGCAGTCGGCAGCTCGGACCCGGGGCTTGTTAGCCGGGGTCCCGTTGGGTGTGGTGCCCAAGATGAGCTCCAGTCGCTCGGCCTCGCGAAGCGCTGCGTCCAGGGACTCCGGTTTGGCAATGCGGACCTGTTGTTGTAGGCGCTCCGGAGTGAGGGCCTGTGTGAAGGTCTGGCAGGCTAGCTCCTGCTGGCCTGCGTTATCGAGTTGAGGATAGCCGCGGCGGGCTAACAGCCTGATGTCGGCGGCGAGGACGCTGAGGCTCTCTGCTCCGGTCCGCCGTCGCTTGGCGAGCTTCTCCCGGCTCACCTCTAGGAATTGCCGCTGTCCGAACCGGCGTTCCAGCGCTGTCATCAGTGCCGGTAGCGTCAGTGGTTCGGCGCTGTCCAGGTCTAGCAGCACCTGGCAGGCCTCGCCCTCCAGGGCTAACGCTAAGTGGGTGGCCGTCTGGCTCTCGTCCCAGCCATTGTAGCTAGCCGCGAATCGTACCTGGCTTTGGTACGACTCTAGCTCACCCTTTCCCGTGTAACGGGGTAGCTTGATCACCGCCTTTAACGGTGTAGTCGGTCGCTGCGCCGGCGCCGCCGTCTGGCTCGGCCTGGAAGCAGGGGCGACCTCGTTGGCTTCCGGCCGACCTACTTGCGCTTCATTTCCGGCCCCGGGGTCAGCCACCAGCGCGGGCACCTCCGCCTGGTCTGCAATCGACATCTCTCGCTCCGGTCTTGTTGCGCTGGCTCCTTCGGGTAGTCCCCCGGGTCTATTCGTGGGCCGCTTCGCAGACGCTCCTGCGATAACGTCCATCTGCTTGGTCACCTGCCGCTCCAAATCGCGGATCTGTTCCCAGATCGTCCCGCTTCTGACACCATTGTGGCGAGCCATGGAGTCGGAGTCAGGTATTCTTGTTGGAAATAATTTATTGAGTGAGAGTACAATCTCTTAGTTCCTTCTTCTCCAGTTAACAGTTAGAATAGACCACGCGTGCTGGATCGTGGCCAGCTTATATAGCCCCTCTATGCAAATGAGCATGCTTAACAAAGGCGACCCTTGATAGGTGCCCTGCAGCTCACCTCAACCAATCATACGTAATTCCCTCTGTCATACGTAAATCACCAACGGTCCCGAGCGCGGACCTGATTGAACCCAGGCTGCCACATTCAAAGGCCAACTGTCAAATGCTACTGCACACGTCATTACATTTGAACACAACAGTTGACATGCACAACGATCTCCGTCACTCGCAATCGCCCCGGATCGCCACAATATATTTCTGAGACACTACTTTTAAAACTATTTTGACCAGCTTCAATCCATGTTTCTGCTCAAATCCCCACGTAAGCGTGAGTTGAAAGCAGGGACAGGCGGGAATCAAGCGACAATGAGACGGACAGATCTGAGCGAAATGGCTAGCTGCGTGCTCGCTGAGTGCGACAAAAGAGACAGAAACTTACGAATGTTCCGAACAGACAGTTAATTGTAAAGTGCTTTCTGATATTTAAATTTAAACCATTTTCTATTCAAAATCAAGTAGACGTTAGAGACAAAAAACAAAAATATTTCCAATGTCTTACGTTTAATTAATTATTACTACGTTAACTGTCCGATTCACTTACTGAATGTCGTGGAACCTAGATACACCATACCATGCAGAAAACATTTTAGTGAAAAATGTATACCTGTTCTGTATGAAGAGGTGAAGAAAACGGTTCGACTCCTTGCAAAATTCTACGAGAGTAGCTTTAACTACGGATGGATGGGCATCTTGCTCCACCGAAGGTCTAGATCGTACTAAGATTTAGGAAAGTACTATGCATGACACTAACCTATAGGCTATTTAATTTTTCTTGGCCCAGTTTAGTAATTGTTATACATTTTGCCATTTTCATTTTTGATTGCATCCACTCTGTGGGGGAAAACCAGAGGCTGCGGAGTGACCTGAAGCTGTGGTATGAACCACCCGCCCCAGCTCTGATCTACAGCCAAGATCCCACACCAGAGCACTTTTTCGACCACAGGCTCCTGGTGTGGATGCTTACCACCAGCGGAAGGTCAGGTTACTCTACCCAGAATGTGCTAACTGGGAGTGGCATTCATAAGAGAGTGCAGCAGGTCCTGGACATTGACCAATGCTACCTTATGATTACCCGCAGGTTCACTGACTGCAGAGTAGTCCACCTGTCATCCAGAAAGAACCTAACAGCACATTAATGCAGAAAATTTGGGCAATTTCAGAACTGAGGCAACAGGGCACAGCCCGTACAAAGGACAGCGGCTGGAAAACATTAAAAGAAAAACCTGATATTAAAATGGAACTTGCATTGTTTATACCCATTTGTAAATATTTGTTCATAGGTTTTTTGTATTCAATCTCGATTATATAACAAATCTTTTGTACGTAACCTTTTTTAATAGTTCCTTTTTTGAATTGTTTGAGCATAATCTATGTATTAATATTTCATGTCATTTAATAAAATCTGACCCCGACTGGCAATTACTATGAAAAAAGGCAAAAAAGAAGGAGCATCTCTAGAAAGTATTTAACCAGATGATGTTTATTCAATGCAATAATTTAATGCTTAAGCTGTGAACACAAATATATCAGGTTTTTTGTGGAATCACTGTCCACAATTCAATTGAGTAAATCTAATGGATTTCTTTTCAGTGTATACTGTGTTTTCTTATTGAGTTTTTCAAAGTTAATTCAATAAAAGTGTTTAATTTCTCATCCAGTTGTCTGAATTGTTTAATGAAAGAGCCATTACTAATCAAAGCAACACATTGGGGCTACTTCATTAGAAACTACACATTATTCATTTCTTATTTCTACACCATTTACATAGATGAAAGTAATAAAGTATGGAATAACAGGCAAACAGTTGGTATGATCCATCTAATCACATTTCTATATGTCCCAGATGAGGATCGAACTTGTGACCTTTACCTCCCCACCGATGTTCCCCTAAAATGGAAAAATGTTCTGATTTTCAATAATTCAGTGATTTTTTTTCTAAAATTGCTTCACAAAACACCAGACATGTGCACAAGAAGCCTAAACTTTTTCAATTTTTCTTTCTTCTCCCTTTTTTCCTCTTTTTTTCCCTCTTCCCCCTTCTCCCCCCCTTCTTCCCTCCATTTTTCCTCCTTCCCCGTGCGACCCAGCCTATTGTTCCCCAGCCCCATCTTGCTCCACCGAAGGTCTAGATCGTACTAAGATTTAGGAAAGTACTATGCATGACACTAACCTATAGGCTATTTAATTTTTCTTGGCCCAGTTTAGTAATTGTTATACATTTTGCCATTTTCATTTTTGATTGCATCCACTCTGTGGGGGAAAACCAGAGGCTGCGGAGTGACCTGAAGCTGTGGTATGAACCACCCGCCCCAGCTTTGATCTACAGCCAAGATCCCACACCAGAGCACTTTTTCGACCACAGGCTCCTGGTGTGGATGCTTACCACCAGCGGAAGGTCAGGTTACTCTACCCAGAATGTGCTAACTGGGAGTGGCATTCATAAGAGAGTGCAGCAGGTCCTGGACATTGACCAGTGCTACCTTATGATTACCCGCAGGTTCACTGACTGCAGAGTAGCCCACCTGTCATCCAGAAAGAACCTAACAGCACATTAATGCAGAAAATTTGGGAAATTTCAGAACTGAGGCAACAGGGCACAGCCCGTACAAAGGACAGCGGCTGGAAAACATTAAAAGAAAAACCTGATATTAAAATGGAACTTGCATTGTTTATACCCATTTGTAAATATTTGTTCATAGGTTTTTTGTATTCAATCTCGATTATATAACAAATCTTTTGTACGTAACCTTTTTTAATAGTTCCTTTTTTGAATTGTTTGAGCATAATCTATGTATTAATATTTCATGTCATTTAATAAAATCTGACCCCGACTGGCAATTACTATGAAAAAAGGCAAAAAAGAAGGAGCATCTCTAGAAAGTATTTAACCAGATGATGTTTATTCAATGCAATAATTTAATGCTTAAGCTGTGAACACAAATATATCAGGTTTTTTGTGGAATCACTGTCCACAATTCAATTGAGTAAATCTAATGGATTTCTTTTCAGTGTATACTGTGTTTTCTTATTGAGTTTTTCAAAGTTAATTCAATAAAAGTGTTTAATTTCTCATCCAGTTGTCTGAATTGTTTAATGAAAGAGCCATTACTAATCAAAGCAACACATTGGGGCTACTTCATTAGAAACTACACATTATTAATTTCTTATTTCTACACCATTTACATAGATGAAAGTAATAAAGTATGGAATAACAGGCAAACAGTTGGTATGATCCATCTAATCACATTTCTATATGTCCCAGATGAGGATCGAACTTGCGACCTTTGCCTCCCCACCGATGTTCCCCTAAAATGGAAAAATGTTCTGATTTTCAATAATTCATTGTGATTTTTTTTCTAAAATTGCTTCACAAAACACCAGACATGTGCACAAGAAGCCTAAACTTTTTCAATTTTTCTTTCTTCTCCCTTTTTTCCTTTTTTCCCCTCTTCCCCCTTCTCCCCCCCTTCTTCCCTCCATTTTTCCTCCTTCCCCGTGCGACCCAGCCTATTGTTCCCCAGCCCCATCTTGCTCCACCGAAGGTCTAGATCGTACTAAGATTTAGGAAAGTACTATGCATGACACTAACCTATAGGCTATTTAATTTGTCTTGGCCCAGTTTAGTAATTGTTATACATTTTGCCATTTTCATTTTTGATTGCATCCACTCTGTGGGGGAAAACCAGAGGCTGCGGAGTGACCTGAAGCTGTGGTATGAACCACCTGCCCCAGCTCTGATCTACAGCCAAGATCCCACACCGGAGCACTTTTTCGACCACAGGCTCCTGGTGTGGATGCTTACCACCAGCGGAAGGTCAGGTTACTCTACCCAGAATGTGCTAACTGGGAGTGGCATTCATAAGAGAGTGCAGCAGGTCCTGGACATTGACCAGTGCTACCTTATGATTACCCGCAGGTTCACTGACTGCAGAGTAGCCCACCTGTCATCCAGAAAGAACCTAACAGCACATTAATGCAGAAAATTTGGGCAATTTCAGAACTGAGGCAACAGGGCACAGCCCGTACAAAGGACAGCGGCTGGAAAACATTAAAAGAAAAACCTGATATTAAAATGGAACTTGCATTGTTTATACCCATTTGTAAATAATATTTGTTCATAGTTTTTTTGTATTCAATCTCGATTATATAACAAATCTTTTGTACGTAACCTTTTTTAATAGTTCCTTTTTTGAATTGTTTGAGCATAATCTATGTATTAATATTTCATGTCATTTAATAAAATCTGACCCCGACTGGCAATTACTATGAAAAAAGGCAAAAAAGAAGGAGCATCTCTAGAAAGTATTTAACCAGATGATGTTTATTCAATGCAATAATTTAATGCTTAAGCTGTGAACACAAATATATCAGGTTTTTTGTGGAATCACTGTCCACAATTCAATTGAGTAAATCTAATGGATTTCTTTTCAGTGTATACTGTGTTTTCTTATTGAGTTTTTCAAAGTTAATTCAATAAAAGTGTTTAATTTCTCATCCAGTTGTCTGAATTGTTTAATGAAAGAGCCATTACTAATCAAAGCAACACATTGGGGCTACTTCATTAGAAACTACACATTATTAATTTCTTATTTCTACACCATTTACATAGATGAAAGTAATAAAGTATGGAATAACAGGCAAACAGTTGGTATGATCCATCTAATCACATTTCTATATGTCCCAGATGAGGATCGAACTTGTGACCTTTGCCTCCTCACCGATGTTCCCCTAAAATGGAAAAATGTTCTGATTTTCAATAATTCATTGTGATTTTTTTTCTAAAATTGCTTCACAAAACACCAGACATGTGCACAAGAAGCCTAAACTTTTTCAATTTTTCTTTCTTCTCCATTTTTTCCTCTTTTTTTCCCTCTTCCCCCTTCTCCCCCCCTTCTTCCCTCCATTTTTCCTCCTTCCCCGTGCGACCCAGCCTATTGTTCCCCAGCCCCATCTTGCTCCACCGAAGGTCTAGATCGTACTAAGATTTAGGAAAGTACTATGCATGACACTAACCTATAGGCTATTTAATTTTTCTTGGCCCAGTTTAGTAATTGTTATACATTTAGCCATTTTCATTTTTGATTGCATCCACTCTGTGGGGGAAAACCAGAGGCTGCGGAGTGACCTGAAGCTGTGGTATGAACCACCCGCCCCAGCTCTGATCTACAGCCAAGATCCCACACCAGAGCACTTTTTCGACCACAGGCTCCTGGTGTGGATGCTTACCACCAGCGGAAGGTCAGGTTACTCTACCCAGAATGTGCTAACTGGGAGTGGCATTCATAAGAGAGTGCAGCAGGTCCTGGACATTGACCAGTGCTACCTTATGATTACCCGCAGGTTCACTGACTGCAGAGTAGCCCACCTGTCAGATCAGATCAGATCAGATTCACTTTATTGTCATTTAGATGCACTGTTTAGGTACATACATGTGAAAAACTTTCACTCAGAAGCTCCAATATAATAAACAATAAAAACATGATAAAAACCTAAAAGAACACACATAAACAATGAACACAGGCAAGAATGTCAAAGTGCATAGTGCAGTACAGTTATTGCACATTTCACTTTTCACTGTCATTCAACATTCTGATAGCCTGCGGGAAAAAACTGTTTCTCAGCCTGCTAGTGCGCGCTGAGAGGATCTTGTATCCCTTCACCCTTTTGGACTTTAGAGGGGAAAAAAAGTCTTTTGTGGGGGTGGGTGGGGTCTTTGATGATCCTCAGGGATTTGTTGAGGCAACGCTCGGTGTAGAGGTCTTCCAGACTGGGCAGCTCACACCCGGTGATGTTCTTGGCAGTGCGAACAACCCTCCTCAGCGCCTTGCGGTTTCTGTCCGTACAGCTGCCGTACCAGGATGTGAAGTTGCTTGTCAGGAGGCTCTCTATTGTGCCTCTGTAGAAGTCCCTGATGGTGTTGGGTCTCAGGCCGAATTGCTTCAGGCGCCTGAGTCCGTACAGGCGCTGTTGGGCCTTTTTTACGACTGCGGTGACATGGCAGTCCCAGGTCAGGTCCTTCTCGATGTTCACCCCCAGGTATTTGAAGGTGTCCACTCTCTCCACCACTGAGCCATTGACGTTAACTGGTTGGAGCTCATCCTTCTTCTTCCTGTAATCCACCACTATCTCCTTGGTTTTGCTGACGTTCAGAGAGAGGTGATTGTCCACACACCACTGCTCCAAGGTGGCCACCTCTTCCCTGTAGGCCGACTCGTTGCCGCCAGTTATCAGACCCACCACTGCCGTGTCGTCTGCGAACTTCACGACATGGTTTGATGTCTGTGTCGCCACGCAGTCGTAGGTGTACAGGGAGTACAGGAGAGGGCTGAGGACACAGCCCTGTGGTGCCCCTATACTGAGACTCAGTGTGGAGGAAGTACAGCCAGCCACTCTCACTGACTGGGGGCGGTCCGTCAGGAAGTCCAGGATCCAGTCGCACAGTGATGTGTTCAGGCCCAGGTCCCGCAGCTTGCCATCGAGCCTGGAAGGCACTATGGTGTTAAATGCCGAGCTGTAATCCACAAACAGCATCCTCACGTAGGTGCCCCTGCCCTCTAGGTGGGAGAGGGCCGTGTGGAGGACGTGGGTGATGGCATCTTCTGTGCTCCTGTTGGTTCGGTAAGCAAACTGCAAGGGGTCGAGGGTGGGGGGAAGCATGGGGCATATTAGTCCTTTTACCAGGCTCTCAAAGCACTTGCTGACTATGGGAGTGAGGGCTATGGGGCGCCAGTCATTTAGGCTGGTTACCTTCTGCTGCTTGGGAATGGGAATAATGGTGCTGGTTTTAAAGCAGGTGGGGACAGAGCTGAGGGAAAGGGACTGGTTGAAAATGTCAGTGAATACCTCCGCCAACTGGTAAGCACACGCCTTCAGAACACGTCCCGGGATGCCATCTGGACCAGCCGCCTTCCGTGGGTTGATCCGCTTGAAAGAGCGGTAGACATCAACCCTGCTGATGGAGAGCGGGCAGTCCTGGTCAGCTCCAGAGGTGGAGTGGGGGCGTGGAGATGGAGGGGTCTGCTCCCCCCTCCCCATACCAGTAGGGGGGGGGTTGCAGAGGTGGGTGCTCACCAGTGGGGTTGAGGGAGGAAGAGGAGCCAACCATGCCAGAGGGTCTAGCAGAGGGGTCAAACCTGGCAGAGAAGGTGTTAAAGTCATCTGGAAAGGTGGGTGTTGTGTGTTGGGTTTGCTGTGTGCTCCCCCTGTATTCAGTTATGGCTTGAAGCCCCTGCCATAGGTGCCTCGGGTTGTTGGTAATGAGTTTTGACTCCATTCTTTGACTGTAGTCCTTCTTTGCCTGTTTGATGGCCACTCTAAGTGCATAGCGTGCGTTTTTGTATTCCTCCACTGAGCCTGATTTATGGGCTACAGATCGTGTGTGGAGAGCTGCACGTATTTCACCGTTAATCCATGGCTTCTGGTTTGGCATGACCTTTATATTCCTGACTGGTACAACAGCCTCTGTACACTCCCTGATGTAGGTGGTTACATTGTTGGTGTAGACATCCAGATTCCCAGTTGCCTTGAACGCCCCCCAGTCCGTTCGATCAAAGCAGTCCTGCAAGATCGCCTCTGATTGGTCAGACCAGCGGCGGACATTCTTGTGGACTGGTGGCTCCCTCTTCAGTCTCTGCCTATAGGCAGGGAGCAGGAGGATTGAGCAGTAATCTGATTTGCCAAAAGCCGGGCGGGGGAGGGCTCTGTAACCATTCCGGAAGAGAGTGTAGCAGTGGTCGAGTGTGTTTTCCCCTCGCGTCTTAAACGGAATATGTTGGTGTAATTTGGGCATGATTTTGGTGTAGTCAACATGATTAAAGTCCCCGGCTATGACCAGCGCAGTGTCCGGCTGGGCCGTCTCCTGTCTGCTGATCAGCCCATGGAGTTCCTCGAGTGCTGCGTCCTTGTTTGCATGCGGTGGAATGTAAACAGCGGCTATCGTGATGGATGTAAATTCACGTGGGAGCCATACGGGACGACACTGCAGCAGGAGACACTCCAAGTTCGGGGAGCAAGCCGTGTCAACAGTTGAGATGTTTCCCTCATGACACCAGGCCCGGTTCACCATGAGACACACGCCTCCACCCGTTTTCTTCTGCGAGAGCTCCGTGTCCCGATCGGCACGATGAACAGAGAAGCCCATGGGCTCAATGGCATGGCTTGGTGTTTCAGCCGATAGCCAGGTCTCTGTAAGACAGATCACATTGCATCTCCTAATGTCGGGCTGGAAGAAGACCCGTGCCCGTAGCTCACAGAGTTTATTCTCCAGAGACTGTACATTAGCCAGCAACAGGCTAGGGAGTGGGGCTCTGTGAGCGCGCCGCCTCAGCCGGACCAGAGTCCCGGCTCGTCTGCCTCTCTGCCTCGGTCGGGTCCTCCTCAGTTCGGGGAATAGGGAGAAGGGATCCGGACATAATCGGTGAGTCTGACATGCTTCTCTGATGTTCAGAAGCATTTGTTTGCTGTAGGCAATCTGTTTGGCGCTAGATGTACTGCCAGTTTTATTGCTCTGAGCAATCGTCATCCTGCATCCGATCTGATCTGGTGATACAAGATCCTTTACCTAAAAACTAAACTAAACTGTTACTAAACTGCTACCTAGGCCTAAATAATCTATTTTGTGGAGCTCCCAGCACGTCGCCCTCCTCACGGCGCCGCTCAAAAAATAATTCCAGTCATTCCAAAAGACACTACTACCTGTCATCCAGGAAGAACCTAACAGCACATTAATGCAGAAAATTTGGGCAATTTCAGAACTGAGGCAACAGGGCACAGCCCGTACAAAGGACAGCGGCTGGAAAACATTAAAAGAAAAACCTGATATTAAAATGGAACTTGCATTGTTTATACCCATTTGTAAATAATATTTGTTCATAGTTTTTTTGTATTCAATCTCGATTATATAACAAATCTTTTGTACGTAACCTTTTTTAATAGTTCCTTTTTTGAATTGTTTGAGCATAATCTATGTATTAATATTTCATGTCATTTAATAAAATCTGACCCCGACTGGCAATTACTATGAAAAAAGGCAAAAAAAGAAGGAGCATCTCTAGAAAGTATTTAACCAGATGATGTTTATTCAATGCAATAATTGAATGCTTAAGCTGTGAACACAAATATATCAGGTTTTTTGTGGAATCACTGTCCACAATTCAATTGAGTAAATCTAATGGATTTCATTTCAGTGTATACTGTGTTTTCTTATTGAGTTTTTCAAAGTTAATTCAATAAAAGTGTTTAATTTCTCATCCAGTTGTCTGAATTGTTTAATGAAAGAGCCATTACTAATCAAAGCAACACATTGGGGCTACTTCATTAGAAACTACGCATTATTAATTTCTTATTTCTACACCATTTACATAGATGAAAGTAATAAAGTATGGAATAACAGGCAAACAGTTTGTATGATCCATCTAATCAGATTTCTATGTCCCAGACGAGGATCGAACTTGCGACCTTTGCCTCCCCACCGATGTTCCCCTAAAATGGAAAAATGTTCTGATTTTCAATAATTCATTGTGATTTTTTTTTTCTAAAATGTGCACAAGAAGCCTAAACTTTTTCAATTTTTCTTTCTTCTCCCTTTTTTCCTCTTTTTTCCCCTCTTCCCCCTTCTTCCCTCCATTTTTCCTCCTTCCCCGTGCGACCCAGCCTATTGTTCCCCAGCCCATTTCTTTTTGGAATTTAGTCAGCTTGCCAATTTACGAAACGTTAGTTCATGTTTTTTGGTAATTGAAGCTGTGAAATTTAATGCATCTTTTGCTGGAGAAAGTGTGCTAGTTTGTGCAGTCTCGACGACTGTCGAACCGTATTAATCTAACGTTACTTGCCTTGCTGCAGCTATGCTAATGGAGCTCGCCACCTATCCAGCAGCCGCTTTTGCTGGCGAGCAATGTTTTGTTGTCAGTTCGGTAGCTAACGTTATACTGAGTGCAGTTTAGTTTTAGAATGCAATTTAAAAAGCGTAACGTTGTTCGCTTAGGAAAATGTAATAAGTTAAGTTACTGTTAGTCGTTAAGTCTTTTTATATTTTAAATTTTTTGCAAGTGTTTGAAAACTTGTCCCGGTTATGCATGTACCTATTTTTGAAGTGTGTACATCATGTGAATATCCTTTGATATTGGTGTAGAAGTATGTGTTTGTATACTGAACACTTGCACGAAGTCGAATCATAGCTCATATAGCTGGTAATGCATAAAAGTAAACATTCATCCTATGAACTGTCAAGATAATGTAATTTCCTCTGAAAAGATAAAAAATAACAAGCCCTGGTTTGTTTTTGTCTCATCATGTTCCCTCCACAGTTGGCCCATCCTTCCAAATCATCATGCCTGCACTTCTTGAGAGACCCAAACTGTCCAACGCCATGGCGCGGGCCCTTCACAAGCATATCATGAAAGAGAGGGAGCGGAAAAGACAGGGTGAGCCCCCAACCCCACCTCCAATGACCTGTTCTTAAAAACCAGAATGTTCACGTACCTTATCAAAGACATTATACTGTAGTTTGGAGAACACTGCACCATAATAAAGTGGAGTAAAACTCGCTACCCAGTGTATTTGGATGATGAAACATTTTTTAGTCACGCAACATTCTCGTCTATTTCTGACCTTCACCGGGGCTTTGTTCTGGTTCAAGAAACATGCTCTGTTGTTACTGCCACTCATTTTATTTTCCCGGTTTCTTCTGCATTGATCTGGAGCGTTAACAACAGTCTCCTATAACACCACTCATGGGCCCTGCCAGTGACAATTTCATTCTGTTTGCTCCACAGAGGAGGAAGAAGTGAACAAAATGATGGAGCAGAAAATGAAAGAAGAGGAAGGAAAAGGAAAAAAGAGATGGAGGAGAGGATGTCCCTGGAAGAGACAAAGGAACAGGTGAGAGATAAAGGTAAAAAGAGCAAGTGCTATTGACTGTACTGAGCAGTTAAAGTGTATTGTTCTTTACCCACTCCTGCACCCTCATTGGTCTGTCTCTCTCCTGTATTCGTCTCCCCACGCTCCCATGATCTCTTACCCCCTCCCTCTGTGTCCTTTAGATCATGAAAATGGGAGTGAAGCTCCAGGGCCTGCAGGAGGAGAAGCACCAGCTCTTCCTCCAGCTGAAGAAAGTCCTCCATGAGGAGGAGAAGAGACGGAGAAAAGAACAGAGGTAAAGAGAAAGAGAGAAAAATGAACGGGTAAAGAGAAATGGAGAAAAATGAACAGGAAGCTAATTAAAACTACAGAGGGGAGAGAGAAAGAACAGAAGTTACCAATATTTACTGTGAAAAGAACAGAGATTTAAGATTAGAGATGGATAAAGAGTAGGCGTAAATCGGAGAGACTTGAGAAAAGAACAGAAATAAGAATATAGACAATAACAGTAGACAGATGGAAGAAATAACAATGGTTCAGAAGATCAATAAAGAAAAGAACAGATTAAAGAAGAGAAATTTTAAAAACAGAGGTAAAGAGTAGAAAAACAGAGATAAAATGGAAAGAGAAAATAAGAACCCATTAAAGTGGAGAAAAGAACAGGTAAAGAGGAGAGATGGAATGGGGTTGTGCCTTTGAACTACACAAATGCAGGTGATTAATTAATAAGTCAAGTCACAGCAAATTATCATGGAGCATTAGCCGTTTTATCCCCTGGGTTTTATTCATTGCAAGTGGCTAAATGGAGTGCCTGTCTTTGCCCTGTTATGTAGCGTATATGTGGTGTGGTAGGTTTTTGCAAAAACCTAGCTGCAATTAATTTCTATGACTGAGGACTGGCTTTTTCAGCCAGTATATAGTCTGTCCTTTCATAAATTCATGTATATGATGTCATAACATCACTCATTAATGGTATCTCTCCCTGCCTGTCCTTCAGTGACATGACAACTCTGACCTCTGCTACTTACCAGCCCAGCATGGCCATCCACTCAGGACAGCACCTGCTACGCATGCAAGGTCAGATACACACACACACACACACACACACACACACACACACACACACACACACACACACACACACACACACACACAGTCACACTCACATACAAAACTCTGCTCAGTAGCAATTTCCCTCAGTCATTCACAAGCTGTTTTAACAGTTCTGACAATGCTCACAAGACAAATAAGCTACCTTGTCTTAAAATAGGCCCACAAAAATGTAGGCCAAAACACTATTATAACGTTTTGATCAATAGCCAAGACACTAGCCATAAAAATGTCAAAAAAAAGAAAAAGCTTTTTCATCCGTACCCATTACGATAGGATATTCACATCAATTATAAGGTCCAATGGGTGGGGATCTGGTTCGAGTGGGGGTCCGTGGGAGGTGAATTACCCCTGATAACAAGTGGTATTGACTGAACGGTAGTGAGTGTATTGGGAGCAGAATGTGTCGAGTGGAAGATTGTTCCCATACAGATATATAGGATACGGTTTTCCCAAACAAGCAACCATATTTTTGAGTCCAAAAAACTGCAACCTTCAACTCAAGTGACCTATGAAAAAACAAGCCCAAAGTTTGTTATTATATATGGACTTCGTAACACTAGCTTTGAGAAACTACAGTCAGGATCTTCTGTTATAATGATTAGTGGGGTGGGGGTTGTCAAAATAAAATATCTTCCAAATGCCTGTCCTTCTCTGACATCTCTCTCTCCCTCCCTCCCTCCCTTCCACTAGGCAGTCCTGTGAGTCATGGTCGGCCTGGGGCTCTATTGGGGGAACGCAGTAAGCAGCTGTTTCAGTCCTCTGTTGTTCCGGTGAGTTCAGAGCACAATATGGACTGCTGGGTGCATACTATGTATAAAGAAGATTTCTTTACCTTTCTGAGTACCAGAAAATAAGATGTCAAGAGTCTTTTGATGTTGTTGGGTCACAGCATCAGGAAGTCATGGCATGCAAAGGATATGCGACCAAATATTAAAAATGATTACTTTATTCTATATATAAATTCAGGGGTGCCAATAATTGTTTGGCACACGTGGTTTTGTTAAAAATTATTATTTCTTGATGAGGGATATTTTTTTATAATAAATTTACTTATATTATAGGTTGGATTTATCTAATTTTTTCAGTGTGACATTAAGCAAATTCACCAAACGGTGAATTTTTTATAACCCTTTTTACTCATCTTTACCAGGGGTGCCAATAATAGTGGAGGGCACTGTCGATTCCAGCTATGGTTGTTGATGTGTGCAAGAGCTGATTGGTGGGCAATGTCACCTGACAGGTGATTGGTTTGAAATGTTTCCTGACAGGGTCGCCACTTCCAGACCCAGCCTGGCTTCAATGCTGGGAGCTCTGAACATGGGCAGTATTCAGCCAGCCAGGCAGGGCACGGGCCGTACGGAGTCTCCCAGCCTCAGCACACCTCCCCCTATGCACCCAGCCAGCCTGTCCCAGTCAGCTATGCCAGCAGCTCCCAGCTTAGAGGTACACCTGCTTGTCTATGAGTGCAAATCGTACTGTCTAAACAGAGTTTTTTATTATTATTATTAATAATAATAACTATGAAGTGTAGTCATGGTTATTATTATGATTACCACTTGACTGTCATTTTCACAAATATTACATTCTTTTTTTATTATAATTATTACATTACAATTTTTATTATTACTGGATATATTAAATGGGAGAGATCTGAGCTGCTTTTTGTATATACCGTGGCGCCTGAAAGTATTCATACCCCTTCACTTTTTGCACACTTTATTGTGTTGTAGATTAAATTTTAAATGGATGAATTTTTGCCCATCAATCGACACTCGATAACCCGTAATGACAAAGTGAAAACATGTTTTTAGAAATTTTAGCAAATTTATTAAAAATCAGAAACTGAAATCTCTTATTTACATATTAGTATTCATACCCTTTGCTTTAATGTATTTTTAAAGTATAATATTTAATATTTGGTCGCATATCCTTTGCATGAAAATAAGATTTTTTATCTGTTCTATAGTTTGATATATTGTTCTATAAACAGTATTGAACACAGAAACATTCAGTGAGGTCTTTGGTTCTTTTTGAGATGCAGCCCATTTTAAGTGTGGGAATGAGTCTATCAAACAATGAAAAGAACAAAATATATTTCGGATGTAACATACATTTATTTAGATTTTATATCCAATGCAAAAAGAAATGGAAAAACAAGAGAATATAATGAACAGAACAGGCCATTAAAGCTAATCTAAGCTCAACATTTGCCTACAACTAGAGTATCCAGCACTGCAGCAAGCCTTGACTTTAATATCCAGAGAGTCACTGGCTCTACTACATGACCTAGCAAGCTTTAATACAGTATATCAACAAATGTATCGAAAAATATTTTGTTGTTGACTTTGTCAATCCCCTTTTATGAATTTAAGGTTCTCAATCAAATCTCCCCCACCCCATCTCTTCTTGCCCAGTTTTAGGAACTGGTAGTAAGAACTATACATTATGTAAGTCCAATGACTTGAGCCCCATTTTTACAGGATCAATATTCCAGGGGGATGTGGGTGATTAAATATTCTCATATATTTATGTTACTCTATGTAGTGGTGTTTCAAGATTCATGTAACCCCAGTGAGCAAAAGCCAGAATCTAGACATCAAGAGGGGTGGAAATCTCAGAATGAGAGGCGTTTTGAAATAAACATGTCAATTTAGCCCAAGGTAAAGCCTGGGTACATCCTTACTGGTTAAAAAACTTTCACTTTTCAACCATTTAATTTAGCAGGTTTTTCACCTAGATGCGAGACGGCATTTCACCATCTTTTCAACACAAAAATGTTCACTGGCACGGTATAGCTAACGTTAGCTCATGAGTTGGCATGCATCTGGTCTCTGCTAGCTATATGTAAATACTTTTTTTATTAGAGCTATCCATCTATCCTAGGCAACGTAGGTTATTGCCCACAATGGACATATGTATTCATAATGGATTAAGTATTTCTTTGTAATGGATTAGACAGATTGCAAGACGTGTATTCACCACGGAGGTTATACGCCATGAAACGGAGCTATAACCAAGAATAATTCATTAATAAGCTAAGTAACGTTAAGCTAACGTTACCCAGATAGCACCAAGGTTGACCCTCGTATTGCTCCGGTTCTTGTCATTAAGGACTGGTTTCTTGTGTCTAACATTACTGCTGGATGAGGGCTCCGGTGGTGGAGCCAGGCACTCGCTTGGCATCAGATTCCACCATCACTGTCGAACTAGCTGAATCTGGCAACCAATTGAGACTCCTGATACAGATATGGGTGTGGTATCAACGTCGTAATACTACTGGCTCAGGAGTTTGTTAGAGCCGGGAACCAAACTCTGACGTCTTAGACAGAGAGAAACACTGCACTCTTTTAAGGCCCGTAAAATTCATAATCAATATTTATTTTTTGGGAAAAGCAGTACTTTTATTCTGCATCTTTCATCAAGCTCTGTGGATGTATTATGTTTAAAAAATGATTTTGTCTCCATATAAATGTTATATCTATAGTCTTTACGTTGTCATTTACGGTTAGTTATATCTTTACAGCAGTCTAAGTAGTCTGTAGATAGTGAGACTGTCCAGGTACAATCACAATTAAAAAAGACAGTATTGGTATGTCATGCAGGTATCACATTCACACACTAAATTATTAGGACCGATACAACTGCAAATACTTAAATGGGTCTTTCTGAATGCCTATTGATATCTTTTTTTTTAAGGAAGGGGGATGGTGTCTGTGAGGTCATTGTTGAATATATGTACTAAACATAATATCACTTCTTGGTAGGCAGCCTATAGCCTCGATAGAATGCTTACTTGTAGTTAATATTAAAACAGCCCATTTAATGAGCTTGCAGGGCCTATCTCTCCTAAGGGCTTTTTTCCCCCACCTTATGGGCTCCCAAGCAGGTGTGTGTGTGTGTGTGTGTGCGTGCGTGCGTGCGCGTGCGTGCGTGTGTGTAAATGGGTTCGTATCAAAAACCTTTTCAAATTCTTCCATTACACATCACGGAACTCAAATTGCGTACTGATTTCCTGAAATTCAAGAACAGGAACGGAGCTCTTGACACACAAATACTCAAGAGATACATTTTCAAACACAGTGCAAATGTTTGGAAAATCTGAGGGAATTCACACCGATTGTCCCATGAAAAGGTGGCTTGTTTTTGAGTGTGTAGTTGGGATACGGTTTGGAGAGACAGTGGCATCAGTGTGTCCTTCCCCTCTAACCCAGATCTCTATTCCTCTTTTCCCACCTCATCTGCTGCCACTAGGTGCATCAGCCTTCCAGGCTATGCAGTACCTTCCTCACCAGCAACAGGGGTATACTGTACACGGCCACTTTACCTCCCAGCCAGGTAAGAGTTTGTGTACGGGCACAACTGTGTGTGTGCATGTACAATTGTTCTCACCCAGTATTGTTTTTGTTTTTTAAATTAATTATTTGGCGCCCAACATGGGACTGTAGGTATCCAATTCCCACCCTAATTTGGAATGTCCAATTATCTGCAACAGGAGCCGCGTATATGCGAAACCACACTGCCAATTTTGGAGAATGTCGACATCCGTGGTTCTCCTCCGAAATACGTGGTGTCACCAGCTGCTTCTTTTTACACTGCAGACTGCAGCTAAGCTTGCATAGAGTGGAGTCAGAGGAAGACCTTTCATATATAGCTTTAGCATGCAGTCCATGGGCGCAACTTGCTTCGCTAGATAGCGATGAATTGCGGAACCCTAACCCTTGCTGACTCTTATTGGCTGTCGTCTTCCATCTCCACAGGTTTTATCCCCAGTGCTGGCATCCCCCTCCAAAAGCAGTTGGAACATGCCAACCAACAGTCTGGCTTTACTGATTCGGTTAGTCTATTATCTCTTAACATAAAGTACAGTGGGTGCAGTGGTTTCGGTAGAACTATTGTTTCAGTATCTCTCTCAGGTTTTAATAATAATAATATATGTATGTTACCTTTCATACATTGAAGCTATAAAAGTTATTTATAGTGTACAGAGATTAAAATTAACTTGTTGTATAAAAAGCAATGTAATGTAAGAAAAACAGAGTGTGTGATAACACAGAACAAGGACAACAGTAAGACAAATTAAAATTAAAATGGATTTCAAATAATAAAAAAGCAACGGAAAGAAAAGCTGTAAAATAAAAAGAGCTTAATTGAATAAAGTGATAAGCGGGTTCTGCTCGGTAACCGGGATGCCCTTGTGTTCCAGAGCACTCTGAGGCCCATGCACCCCCAAGCACTGCACGCCAGCGCCGCGGGCCTCATCCCCAGCTCCTCTATCGCTGTCCAGATCCCCACAGCCAAGGTATGACCATATCTCCACATACTGAATCCCTCTCTGTCACACACACATCTGCTCTCATCCTTACGATGCTATGAGCCTGAGCAGATTGATCACATCCTTATGGTACTCTAAGCCTGAGCAGATTGATCACATCCTTACGGTACTCTAAGCCTGAGCAGATTGATCACATCCTTACGGTACTCTAAGCCTGAGCAGATTGATCACATCCTTACGGTACTCTAAGCCTGAGCAGATTGATCACATCCTTACGGTACTCTAAGCCTGAGAAGATTGATCACATCCTTACGGTACTCAAAGCCTGAGCAGATTTCTTTCATTCTTATGGTAGTCTTGAACGGACCGTAAACTCTTGTTGTCAAAAAAGTAATCTAAAACATGGTTGCCACTGTTTGACCATTGTAGGAAATTAAAGGGTTTGTATCCTGTCAGAAGGTTATTGTTCCAAATAGGGTAATGTTTATGGAGATGTGACCTAATGCCCAACCTGCACTGAGTTGGAAATTATAGATCCCACACATAGAGAAATCCATTTTTTAGCTCCTGATGGAATGTAAGATTAGCTCGCCATGGTGTGTTAGATGCCGCATCCAGCAATGTCACAAGGGATTTAAATTGGAAGGCCCAGTAGTATATTTAAGAATTTGGGAGTGAAAAGCCACCAAAGGCCTTCAGGTATTGTAAAGTAGAGAGACTAATTCTGTTAAATATAAATCAATGTTTAATATAACAACATGTTTTCAGCATACACAGAGATGTGGTTTATAGTACCTTTGATATTGATCGCAGATATAATATGTATTTTGTTTTATGGCTCGCACCAAGGGTTCTGAAGAGCAAACAAAAAAGGGAATGAGGGCAACCATGTCTTGTACCTCGTTGTACCTCGATATCAAATTCTTAATTAGGGTTAAGAATCAGAAATCATGACATTTAGGCTGGTGATAAAAGTAATCTTTCTCTGAACAGATAATAATCATTTACAATGGGTGTTTGTCTCAGATAAATCTTTATCGGGGTGTATCCCCTTCAATAGACTCTTTACATACTCATTAACACAAACTGGTCTCCAGTATTTGGCAACACTAATTATTTCTTTATAATACGAGTCAACAGCATATAGAATACCATGTAGAATACAATTAATTAGACCTTCATGTAATGAGATAAATAAAAAGACAGGACATAGTACGATCCTTGTATGTTGTTTCAGCTAGAAAGGAAATTATTTTTATGATGAGTGGGCCTGGGAAAAATCTTAAGTCAGTTTTAAACTGGGATGTGTCTGCTCCAATGTGCTCTTTACATGTACTTTCAATAAAACAGATTTGAAAACACAAATCATTAGTGCTGGGCTAAAAGAAAAACCTGAACCCACGGCGGCCCTTTTCGGATTCGATTGGACACCCCGGTTCTAGAGATAGCATCTGGAGTGAAGCCATACACATACAGCCAAGCTTTTTAGAGATAGACTACAGCTACCCATGTCATGTTCTGAGTCTGTTATGTCATTCTGTCATGTTTAGTATTGTCAGTTTCGGTAGCATACACTTTTCCATGTTTTCCGCAGCCTTGCGTTCTGTGCTGTATCTCTCGCTCCCTCTCACGGAGTTTTACTTTCGTTTCCGTACACTTCGTTTGTATTTCCCTGCACTACTAATATTTATATAGGACTTATTAATTACTAACTGGCTAAACACGGGGTGGTTTACTAATCTACTAACGTTAGGGTTTAATAGAATTATTACTAACACAAACTAACAATTTAGTTCTCATCACGTTTCCACAGCTGTTTAGTGTTTCCTTACGTATCCAGTCATTGTCTTGTTAACTAATTTACTAACGACAGGGCTAGGATAGGATAATTACTAACGAATTACTAATTGCCTTGTTATGTGTCTCAGCTCTCTCGCTGTTTTTCATTTCCTGCTATTCTCGAGCTAAGTGTTTGCACCTGTCTACACATGCATTTATACCTGCTGTCTTTGTTCCTCGTCGCGAGTTCGTCTTTCTAAATTGTTAAACGTTTATCTGTTGCCTTTATTTCCCCTCCGAGTTTTATATAGCTGTTTCTTCCGAGTGTGTTTCTTGTGTCTAGTTGTTGGTTTTTGTTGTTCGTTCTCTTGTTTATTTTTTCTCGTGTTTTTGATTTCCCGGTTTCGACCTCAGTCCGTGTTCTCGCTACCCTGCTACTGGATTCTGATTTTGTACCTCTGCCGTGCCTTCCCGTGTATGACCCCTGCCTGTCTTGACTTCCCCCTGGACTGTGATTTTGTACCCTTCTGGATTAAACTTCGTTTTTGCTTCATTCCTGCCTGCTATTGGGTTCCTGTTCCCCGGACATAACAACCCATTTCAAATCATACTGGATTTACGACCCATTTGTTTGTGTTTTGGGACAGTCCGGTTTGTCGTACAACCACCCTCCTCGCCCAGCCTCTCCTGGGAGTTTTCCCCATGGGACACCCCCACCGCAGGCCCATTCGGTGAGTGGTCCGTCAGACACCCCTCAACTCACCTTGCAATGATTTTTCAGTGTTCAGTTTTTTTAAATCTGAAAAGCATGTGATGCACACACAAACACGTCTATATCTAAGGGGTAAAAAAGTATTGCTTGTTGTTTCTAATAAACTCTAATAAGTTTTACCTTCCACTCCTGTCACTTTGCCCCCTCCTCCCCAATAGGCTACTTTTCAGAGCTCTCCACAGCAAACTCCTCGCCACGCCTACCTTTCTCACAGCCAGTCAGGACAGAGGTTCTTTCACCACAGCAAGTAACCTTGTCACCCGTGATCCAGGTTGGGTGGGGAGAATAATCTCATTGGCTGTTGGTTTTATTCTGATCTTAAGAAGAGATGTGATTTATTTACCTATTAATCAGGTAATGCGTACCCTAAATATCTGCAGGGGCCACTAGTATTTGGCTTCATTGCTGAGCAACCTCTCTTGCTATCATCTGTCAGAGTGCAGAACCTCTTGATGTATGTTGCTTATCAATGAGATGTTTAGGGTTATAAAAATCAGTATTTCCTGATTAATTAGGAAAAATCACATAACTGCTGAAGCATACATCAAGATTTACTTGATTTGCTTTATATTGTATGTATACCTAACTGTTATTGTTCATTGTTTAAGCCCTTTGCTCACAGGGACATGGTGGACATTTTTGCCTATGATTTCAGTCACAAGCAGCAGGTGGTAGATTCAGATCTGCATAGGCCTGTTTAAATTCATATTTACCTTGTAAGCTACAGAAGTTATCCTGGATAATGGCGCTAGCTATGCAATTAAGTCCTGTTCAATTTTTTTGGGAGTCCCAAAAAACAACTGTTCTGAGAAGAAAAAAAAGATTTTTAATTTTAAACTAATTTTCTTCATTTGTGGGTGTATATGTACATTTATCTCCTGTATCAATTAAGATATCCAATAATTGATACTGTACAGTTCTCCGAATTCAAGTCGGTCTACCCATGAAGTACATCATGGCACATTTACTCCCCTTCTGCACACACAAAGTAGTGAGAGCCATCATTCTTTAACTTCACATAACAATGACAATTTGCATTTTACAAATTATTCTGTCATGATTGCACTATAAACTGGATAGACAGCAAATTTACATTTATTTTCAATTTGTGATCAACTCATGTATCTACTAGTAAATAAATGATTATGTAAAAAAAGTTTTGTTTTTTAGTTTTATTTTATGCTTGTTTTGGTAACATCCAGTACAATTGTGAAGTCAAACATGTGAAATAAAGTCAAACAGCCAACATTTTCCTTTGTTCCAGAGAAAATGAAAGTAAATTTATTTGAAAAAATCTTTTTTAATAGTTTCAATGGCAGATTAGCCTTAGCCTGTACTTAAAGGATAGTTTGCCATTTTTCAACCCATACCTTGATCGAAAGGTTTTTTCTCATAATTTATAATCAGGCATAGCACAACCACGGCGATAGCTTTATTTTTGAGAAATGTACCTTTTAACTTCAGTTTCCCGTGGGGTTCAATGGGGAATTTAGTTAGGCCTTCAAAAATCACAATAAATATCCTTTTAGAAAACTGGAAACTCACAGTATACTCAGACATGAGTCTGGGTATACTGTGTATACATTGGGATGTAATGCGGCAATTGCAAGAAATAGTTCCAAATAAAATGTGATATTATTGTTTTTAAAAACATGTTCTGAATAAACATAAAATACACAGAGCGACACGAGTATACTGTGAGTTTCCCATTTTCTAAAAGGAGATTTACTGTGGATTTTGAAGGCCTGATGGGAAACAAACCTTTCCTTTAAGGTGCCCGAAGTTCTCTAGCAGTGGGATGCTGAACACCTTGTTTTCTTTTCTTATTTTTTCCCCCCAAAAAGCCTCTTACACTGTTTGGGATTTACGATACAATGATTCTCTCATTTTTCTAAAATAATTTCTGGTGGAAAAAGAACGTAGTTCTCATTAAGAACAGAGAACCATCTTAACGACACAAACACGAAAAGTGCAGCTGTTCTCCAATGTGAATTGAGGAATACGGTCAAATACATCTGTGGTTCAAAGCTTAGGGTGATGCCAATTATATTTATTGGACGATTTGTATTAGTAGGTAAGCATTTCTATTATGGTAATCACACATATAACTAAGTAGAAAATATCCAGAGACCAGTAAAAATAAAATGCACTTAAAAATGTAACCGTGTGCAAGCTGTAGGACATCAGATGTTGTCAAATCAATGAGTGTGGAGTATATTAGCACAAATATAATGTAATTCTCATAATTCTATTGGGTTGTGCTGAGCTGATGGTCTAAATATATTTATTGGTCTAATTTCTTTTTTTAACCACAGTACTACCACGTCAGGAAGGGAGTGTGAAAGTGCTGTAATTTCATAACAAAACCACTTGTTTCCTTCGGCTTATTGCCAGTTTTATTCAACTTATTTGAAAATGACATCAGAGAACTTGTGTTAGGAAAAAAACAGTTTGCCACACATTAAGTTCCTGGAATTTGGAGAAAGAACAAAAACAAGGAAACAGCTGAGCTTAATTGATAATAAACAATACACAGATCCAAAAATGGGTGCTTCTACTAAATGCATCGTACACTGACTGCAGTGGGTGGATCAAAAATAACTGTCTGACACATAGTTCTCACTGGACCCTTGTGTATACATTCTCAGAATTCTACATTTTACTTTGATCTTTTGATTAATACCAGTCTTAATCGCATGTCCTTCCCACTTAATATTTAATGAATAGAAATGTTTACACAAACACAAGTTGTTTCTTTTATTGAATGAAATGTTGTGTCATACAGAGATAATTGCAGTAAATATGAGAGGGATGTATTAAAAAAAAAAAAAAAAAGTGAGATACCCCAGAACAGTGCAACACTGAAATGTGTCCCTCATCTGCACTTCCTGTGAATAAATAAATTTATACATAAATATAATAATAATACATAAATTAATATAGTCTATTTTGGTGCAGAGACCCTATGGATAATTGTCACTTTAGCATATGCAACGTGTCCTGGTAAAAGCAATATCCCACATTTACATTTCTGGATAACAAAAACTAGCAAAAAATCAGTTTTACAGGATCAGTAATCGAAGGGGAATCATCTCAAAATGATTGTCGTGTGTAACTGTGCTGTCAAAATTGATTGAAACCCCCCAAAATAAAGGACACCCCTCCATATATAAACAGTAGTCTAGTGGCTTGCAATAACACTTGTTAGTGAGGGACCCTTGACTGCATAGCACAATAGTAGCAGGATCTGCCAGTTGGACAAATGGAAGTGAAAACAGAAACATTGGTCAGGTACACTAAAAGAGGAAGCACCCGAGCAGACACTCAACATTCTCTTAACGTTTCTGTAACATTGCCACATCTCTATTTTTTGTTTTAAACAACATTTAAAGAAAATGATACTGCACTGATTTCAACATTATCTTTGATTCAACTACAAATTGAATACATAATTACCTGTTTTTGTCTCACTGAATTGCATAAGGATTTTAATTTTATGCTCTTTGACCCTGATGTACTGAAGCTGATGGAAAGAAGAAAAATGAGAAGATATTTCTCCAACTCTCCTCTCCATAAAAAGGTACCAGTTTTGTGATTTGTACAATTAACATGGGTGAACAGTAGACACTGAAATTCAGCCAGGGTTTAAGAATCCACTAGGCCAAACTTCAGTGAAAACGTTTGGCCAAATTATAGCAGAAGATACGAATAACCAGTAGAAGAAAAAGTTGTAAAAGTAAGAGCAAGACTGCTATTCTGAGGCCTTTGTCCAATGATCCAAAATTCAGGCGTTTTCGTGTGATGTTAATGGCGGCCTCTGTACACCGGCATTTTTTTTCAGGCTTGGGACAGAAATAACTTTATTTTGGGAACAGTATAATATGGGAAATATCTGGGCAATATTTACAACTGTTATAGTGAGATCAGAAAATTACTTCTTAATGGTTGTTACCCAATTAGGGGCTAAACAGAGTACCCAAATTGTACGGTCAGGGAAACCCACAAGGTGCTCTCCACAACTGCAACTGTGAGTAATGTTTGCTTTAACTGATAAGGGGAGTTGTAAAGCAAATAAAGTATGCAGTGCGTAGTGAAGAACACTGAAAAATTGAGGTACTGCAACAATGAGTTAGGACAAACTTGAGTAGGTTTTAATTTCACCTTTCTGCAGTCTTTTTTGGCAACTAAAATGCCAAAACTTCCACAAGGAAGTAGAACTTGGCAATTTTTAAAAAATAAAGCCTCAAAGCAAACCAAATGTTTTGTTACCTTCCTGGAACACTAAGTTTATGCTACCATGGCCAGAAAGATTATTTTAATCACCAGGATAGGGTAACACAGAGAATGGGTTTGGGGATAGAAAATTCAGAACCTATTTGCAACGGTTATAGATCTGAACAGAACAAAGACAAGTGTCACATGTAGAAGCCCTTAAAAATCCATACAGAAAAGCCATTCTGCGTTCACAGGAAGTAAATTAGCTTTGTGCCACTCCCCCTGTCCTCCCTACCCCCAGGGGCAGGTTTAGTGTGAGAAAATACAAATCCCTCCTTCCTGCCTTTATCTGTAGTGTGTATATATGTATATATATTTTTTTTTAAACCATAGCTACCATATATACATATGTCTTGTCTATACCATTTCCAATTATGTATTACATTTATTCAAATTTCACCCAAAGGCGCTAAAAAGTAACGGAAGTGAAAAGGAGAGATTAAGAAAGAAAGAGCTGGAGAATGGCAATGCTGAGGTCTTATTCTCTCTCTTTTTTTGGGTCCAATGCATGTCACCAACCCCTGGAAAATGAGGAGAGTAGGAGAAGACCAAAAAAGAGGAGACAGAAAAAGGGAAGAGTGAAATAGGGATAGTGAGATAGTAACTTGAATGTATAGATGAACTGGGGAAAACATACAGTCTTTATGCAACAGTAAACAGAACCTGACAAGGATTTAATACGTTACATTTGTGAATGCTGGACACTAGGGTGACTTAACTATTGGCCTGGGGTCCAAATACGGCCCACCGTGGCCTAACGTTCCTGCCTTTACCCAGTGATAAACAACAACAACCAAAAACTGATGTAATAATAAGAATCAAAACATGTCCAATGTCAGTATCTGGGTGTTCACAAAACATATTAGTGCTGTAAAATAAATATAATCACTGTTTTCTTCTGAAGTCAAAATTGACTGTTAATTTCACTTAAGCCTCATACACACAAGCACTAAAACCCTTTCAAAACTCGTTTTGGCTCCTTAAAACAGGCAATTCTACACTATCAGGGGCTTTGAAAACTAGGTGTGCAATGAATTTGCCTTCATTGTACTGATCTTAAATAGTGAATGCTTAACACATTATGTTTCATCTTGCGGGTTGACCCCTCGTGGTAGACGTATCTGTCACAATTACAGTATTCATGTTTGTCTGGAATTAAAAACTACAGCTTTAAGAAAAGGCCATAAATAAAACGCACGCAAGAAGCATTAGGCTATATTAAATAGGCTATTTATTCAATTGTAGGCCTATTAACAATGAAATTGTGGCAATTCAAGGCAACAATTTACAAGTAACAATTCTATAATATAAAATACGTAGATCAAGAAAATTACATATTTATATGAAATATAAAAAGAACGAAATTTCAAAATACAAGTAGGCTATAATGTGCTATAAAAACACATCTAGGCTATAATCAAAACCGCAAACAACAATAACAGCTGTTTTTCCTGTTTTCAGTACTTTATGCACCTGCCCTTTGCAAGGATTACACTGCTGTTATCAAGTGTCCTTGCCATGCCAGCGATTTTCGCAGATATTTTTTCAGCTGGAGGTTTGTCATATTTGCAAGTTTGCAAGAAAGAAGACGTAGCCTGCACCGGGCCGGACTCTGGTTGTGTTGTGGATGTTTTTGAGATCATCTTTGTCGAGGTCGATCTGTGGTAGGACAATTTAATATCGCAAATATTGCACTGCACTTGATTGTCCCCGATTGTTTTAAATTGGTCCCAGGCTAAGCTTTTTATAGCTTTTTTCGATACGGACATTTTTGCTGGCTTAGTGGCTAGCTAGGAAAGGCTAATACGTCCCCAGCGAGAAGTAGTCTCTAGGTGTTTCTCACTAATAGTTAGACGGAACCACAAACTGAAGTACATAATGGTTCTGTTCAGTGATTTGTATTTATGAAACAAAAAACTCCGGAACCCTGTGGGTGCATCCCAATACTTAAAAAATGCACCCTCCTTTCCTCCACTACCACCTCCTCTCCTCCGTGCTCCGGAAACGGATCTTTGTGTTTTAATTTGATGTTGCTGATAACATCTTAATTACGTATTAATGGTTACATATTAATTAATGTCTCGATGCAAAAGGCAATGTCAGGTACATTGTATACTGTGCCAGCAAATACTTGTACTCGAAACGTTCAGAGGGAGTGGAGGAAGGGAGGTGGTGAGTGAAGAACATTGGGACGCACCCACAGAGTGTTTCACACTTAGCTTTCGTGTATCTCCAGCACCTGTGGTCTACACAGTCTAGTGTGCAAACTTTTATTTTTATATTTATTGATGAAATATGACATAAGAAATATGAATTGTATGTATTTATTCATCCCCAAAATACGTTTCACAAGAAATAAAATATTACTTATTTTTTAAGTGAAAACTACCTACATAAAAGTCGCCCCCCCCCCCCCCCCTTCTCTCTCCAAAATGTGATTCTTGCCGTCATGAACAAATAATCGAATATTCTGACTCACCCCTATCGAAAACGTTTTCATTTAAAAATCCCTCGGCGCTAGGATCATAAACATTTCGCAAACCCTTAACTGGTTTTAGCCGTGAGTATGTACAGGATTGGTTGCAAAACCTACCTATAGAATAATTTTGCTTGCATCATAAATAAATGACGTACAGTTCCATTGGTGGTACTCGCGATTTCAGTGGTCATTTCAAAAATCTATTATTATCTATTCATATTTTTTCTCTACATTGTACATTGTGGCTGCCCATAATGGTTCAACTTGGAAGGAGAAGGAGATGGCGCATTTGAGTAATGTGTATGAGCAGGTCAAGGTAGTGAATACCTTTCAACTAAAAGTTGAAAAAACTAAAACCCTAGTGTGTCAGAGGCCATAAATTCCTTGTTATTTTGATGTGAGCAGAAATATTGTTTTTTTCTGTTGATTTATTTCAATATAGTTTTGTTTATCAGTACTCAGATGTTCTATTTTGAATATTTACCTCAAATGGTAAAATGACAAATAAAAGCTAATACTTTAAGTGTGATAAGGGCTATGCATATTTTAAGAATATGTCTATGTTTTAAATCACATCTCCATACTGATTGTGTGTAAACTAGTTTATGAATAGGAAGCAGAAAGTGTTTGGCCTGCTTGCACCGCTATAGGAGAGGTATATGAGGTCATGAGCCCGGTCGTATACTTCGAACAGAAACACTGAACTGCAACAATTATGAAGTGCACAGTCTGACCAGTGGGGACAGTGGTGTTCTATGAGGATGTTATTACAGGAGTGGAATAATTATTATCCCCCAATGTTTTGCAATCTTACTTTCCACACCTAGACAAATACTTATAACTGCAGCTGTGCAAACAGCACTCTTTACTGGTCAGCACCTGGAATTTGTGACCATGACAACAATCATGTCTTCTGTGCACACTGCTTTCTCAGAAAGGATGTCTAGACGAGGGGTGGAGAATTGTACAATTTTCTCGAAACGATTAAACGCTGATTTGTGCTTTCGTGTACTCAAGTACTTTTTTGTGCCTAAAGCCCATTTTACAGCAGCAGACCCGCTTAAAGGTGGCAGAGAGCACTTTTCTGGCTTTACTTCACAGCGAACATCAGGATAGGTCAGCTTTTCTCCTGGTCAGGAGGTGGGTCAGAGGAACAGATGTTTGTGCCAGAGCATGTTGCTACTATGGACAGTGGCCGCCCGAGCCCGCTACAATCATTTTTGGACAGATCAAGTTGAAAGCCTAGGCTATAGGCTATGGCAAGCCATTTTCAGTCTGGTGCCAGGTAGTCGACACGCCTATACAATTAAATGATAGTAGTAGATGATAGAAGTAAATTCAATGATATTGTAAAAATATAGACTCATAAACCGGGAATTAGTTTAGAAACATACGTTTCAAATCCGCTTATCAAATCCTGAAAAACTTATTTTCAGTGGCTTTGGTACCAACTGAAATTCAAATCTTTTTAGTCAACTGCCAGGACCTGCTTTGCTTACGTCTACATTGCTGGTTACTTATGCATAAACATGCCTGTAGAACGCTTAACTTTACAGAATGGCGGACCGGAGCAAAGGTTCAAAAGTGTGGCTGTACCACATCGGCTGTAACAAAGTGTGGCTGTACCACATCAATATTTTGTCATTACAATTAAAAAACAAAAGTAAAACATAAAAAATCTGCAGAGCTTCAACATTGATGCTATTAAATTAATATAAGCACATTATATTATATACACATAATACTAGATACCATCAGATGTAGTCAGTTCTCCTCAATTAGACTATTAGGCAAGTAATAAAATTATTTTGATTTGCATCATAAAATGATGCACATTTTAATAAACATTATTATAAATTGTGGATACATGTACTCTGCGTTCTCCGTACTCACACTCAGAGAATATTCATGGAAAAGATCTGCAATGCACATATTTTGTCATTTAAATTATCTTAATCATCAGGTAATGTTAGCCTTTAATATAGATTGTGCTGAAAGTGGTGTAGGCCATGTTTTTTGTTAATTGTACTAAGTGATTAAAACTGATTTATCCAACTTAAATTTATCGTTTAATCTCCTGACCATGATGTGAAGAAAGACACCATGTATTTACCTGCCAATGGATTATTCAGATCGTCTGCACATTTGTTAATCAAGGAAAATTTATGAAAAAAGGTTGAGACCAATCATCAGTTTAAAGGTAAGTTTGATACCGGTAATACCGCGATCAACAGTTTTTTAGAGGAAAGTAACATTGGTATCAAGCCTCATAGTAATACAGCAAAATAGTGTAACCAGTCACAGTCGTAATGCCCCAGAATCAGTTAATGCTAGTTTTATGGTGTCAAACTCAGGTAAAAAAAAAACTAATATAAAACAGGGAACATCCAAGTTATGCATGGCAAGACACTATTTAATAATAATATTTTGTTATTGTGCAATATTTTCTGTTAGTTCTTGCAATATGTTTTGTTTGTAAATGTTTGAGTTGAACATTGCTTAAAGCGAGAGGACAGTATTTTCTTTGAACTTTCTTTTACTTTTTTACCAAAATGAACTGAAAAATACCTTGTCATTGTTTACTATTTACGGCAGCGTAAATCTGATGAAAATAAAGGTGGTTTTTCTTTCAACACCTTTCGGTTTCTTTTTGTATTAAAAAATATGACGAGAACCAGATTCAATAAGCAGAGTCGGAATGGGAATCGGATTTGAACAAATTTAAGAGATACCCAACCCTAGGCATAAACTATCTGGGTGTCACATTATTGAGAAACTAAATCACACTGGGAACAAAATCTATTAAAAAAAGAATGATTACTTCAGCTTTTTTGAAAAGTGTGATCTTCATGAATAGGCTACAAACTATCACGCGGTACTAACACAGACAAACTCATAGATACAATCTCAGATAGACCATTATCATTACACATTCACAGTGATTGACTGACACATTCTGCAACAGCTACCAACATGTATGTTATGGCTGTGGATGGGAAGAGGTGACAGATGAGCCGTTTACCTGTAGCATTTTACTTAGCAAATGCTTTGATTGCCACCGCGCATTCCTCGGTCATTGCAGACAGTACAGTGATCTGAGAGGAAGTAAAGACAAAGAGTTAGCCGCTGATGCAGAGAGGCCCAGAGCTCTTCAATGAACATGTACTTTCATCACACCGGTATTTCTCATAGTAGCCTTATGTGGCAAGCTTATACCTCTCCACTACAAACCTGGGCCCCATTTCCCAAAACCATCTTAGAGTTACATAAAACAGATAATAAAAATAGAGGGAGAAACAGACAAAAAGCAAATGACGAAAAACAAACAATGAAAGTAATATAAAAAGAAAATGGCCTAAGATGATCTTCACTCTAAGATCCTTTTGGGAAACGGGGTCCTTTCACAAGCAGAGGAGATTAGAGCCATAAACCCACCGTTTTCTGAGAAGTAACTGATATTTTCTAACCAATCATGTAAACTCAGTGAAGGCAGGTCTAATGCAACCCAAACAAAAACTATGAGACACAGGGAAGCGGTTGAATAGCGAGGAGGCCAGTGTCAAATACTTTAAGATTCCGCAAACCGTCCTCTGTTAATCAGCCGTGTCTAAGCTAGCACGTCCCTGGCATGGCCTATAAATGCTCCAGTAAGAGTTGTTCCAAACAGCAAGACGAGAGGTGAGAAGAATTGGACCATCCGTGTTGCAAGACTAAATTTTCACTTCTCAAATAATCTGAGGATGGAGAGTGACTCACCAGCATATCCTCTCCAGCATCATACTTGCTGTCGATTTCCTTGCCCAATTCTCCGTCTGGTATCTTTAGGTCGTCCCTCACCTCACCACTGTCCTGGAGCAGAGATAGGTACCCGTCCTGGATGCCAATCAGCTGGGAGAGACCACAGTATAGGGGTAGAAAAACAGGGAGATGTGGGAAGAGAGATGGACACACAGAGAAAAGGAATAATTGATATGAGAATGTGGGGGATTTATTCCAGACATTTGAGAAACTACCCCTCACCCCCACCCATCTGAGCCCCTCCCTCCTTCACTTCACCCTGCATCCATATAGCCACTCCTCCCACTGGGGGGAGTGGCACAAAGCTGCTTTACCTCCTGTGGAAGCAGAATGGCTTTTCTGTAGGAATTTTTAAGGGTTTCTACATTTTACACTTGTCTTTGTTCTGTTCAGATCTACAATCATTGCAAATAAGTTCAGCATGTTCTGTCACCAAACTCATTCAATGTGTCACCCTAACCTGGTGATTAAAATATTTTTCTGGCCACAGTAGCATAAACTTTGTGTCCCAGGAAGGGAACTAAACACTACATGAATAATAAGGATTAGACAGTCGAGATGTAATTTTAATCACAGAAAAAACAAAGGCACTCTACTAATCACAGAGTACCTTGGTAACAACCAAAAGAACAACTCCAAATGTGCTTGATGGATACTTTCTGGCTATGCTTCCAAAATCTCTGTGGGAATTACCAAGAAGTAGCCAGAAAATATCTACCACGCACTGTAAACATTGTTCTGTTGCTTGTTACCAACATACATGTGGTTGGTGAAGCTCTTCTGTTTTCAATGAGTAAGATGACATATCTCTGGGCCATACCTGGTAGTCAATCCGTTTGATATTGGGCACATCCATGTTGTGAGTGGAGGGACAGATATCCTCATACTTCTTCCCAGAAAAGATGTCTATTCCGATCATGTGGACCTGTAAATGTAACGCAAACAAAACCCCTCACACGTATGAAGGCAGGGAGACCATTCCAATGTTCCCACCCAGGTAACAAGATGTCCCTCTTGGGAGTCTGCAGTCCTGGTTTCTGGAGATTTTAGCCCATGAAATCAGGTGAATTGAGTTCAATGAACTGCTTTAATTGATCAATCACATGCTGAGTAACAAAAACCAGCATCAAGCAGCTCTTCAAGATCAGGGTTGTAGACCTCTGTACTGGAGAGAAGCACATATTTTCATTTCAGTTCAGGTCAATTCAGGAAAGGAACTGAAATTCAGTTTATAAAATTAAAATTGCTCTTGGAGACATGGGCATTTTTTCCCTGAACTGACAGAACTGGCCCTGAACACCGACACCCAATACATTTGATTACACATTGCTCAGCTGATGACAATTAATTATTTATATTTACAAGTCTTACAGAAAACAAACTAAATATTTAAGCATTCACGTGATAACAAGTATTATAAAAAGGGGTGAAGGAGTAATTCTTTGTTTAATCCATTTGGCTCTAAAATCCTTTTTAACTCATAAATCCTTTTGGCTTCTAATTTCAAAATCTCTTCTTCCATATTACACGCTCTACGGCTTATTTTTAATTCATCAATGCCAATACATCTCAGGTCTTCTATCTTATGTTCTTTTTCAGTAAAATTACATGCTACAGGAGATACTAGAGCACCATCTCCTGATGCTACGTCTATGTTCTGTTAATCGTACTTTCAGTTTACTTCAAGTCTTTCCAATATAATACAAGCTACAAGGGCATGACAATAAAAAGTATGATCACAGTTGCACGTTTTGCATTCTTTAATATTGTATGTTTACCGTTCACATAGAATACCCTAGTGCGGACTATATATTTACATGAAACACAGTCTCTATTCAATTTGTTTGCAAAACAAAATCGATTAAGTAGCAAACCAATCATCTCAGATACAAATAGATAGGTAGCTAGCTAGCTGCTATGGGATTGTTCTGTCACATGTCATTTGGCTTGCTAGCTTGCCACTGTCCAGTAGCTATATTTATTTACAGAGTTTAAAGGAATTTGTTTTATATATAACTATATAGCCCGCTAGCTGAAACCGTAGGCATTCAAGCATTGCTAACTATTATATTAACCGGCTTCTGCTTCATTCCATTTAGGCTGCACATGATGAGAAACTAATAGTGATTAAACATGATTAAAAATCTACTTATTCAGATACTATTTTTGCCAATTAGGCTACACAACGTACGTCTATAGCCACAACGCGTAGGTCAAGTGCATTTTAAAATATTGCCCAAATGCATGAACTGCTTTTAATATTTTCATAAATGGAATGACTTGGACGTGTCTTTAAAAATGTCTACAGCTGAAAAAAATTAAGATTGAATAGTGTCACTTTCTGCCGACTATGCAGTTCTCAGGAGTACTCGTGAAAGCTAGTTAATATTCAGGCCACGCCCAAGAGCCTCTAGGCAAGTTATGTGCGGACCATAGACTAATATCGACAAAGTCACTGTGACGTCACCCATTGCCTTCCCACAGCCTCGTAAAAAACGTTTTGAGTCTCCGGAAGTCTTTTTCGCCGCCATGTTTGTACAAACTGCGCCTGCTCTGTGGAGCCGAAGTGACGTTGTCCGGAGCAGGCTCAACCAGATATGGTTATTATGGTCCGGGCACAATATGATTCACAGTTCGGGGTGGAGAAGTCCATGACCTGACCTTAACAATTTTCTATTGGACTCGGAAATGAAAACACAGTTTAGCAAAACAAACGATAGCTAAATAGCCAAAAAATAAAAATGTGTGGTGCAAGTTGCAACCGTATCATATGTTTCAGCCACTGAACTAAAGAAGATCCGTTCACATGATAATACTAACGTTAAGCTCAGAGACCCACGTCTTTCAAATAATAACGTTACCGGTACAGCGTAGCATGTGTATTAGCTAACCTTAGCTAGCTAGCTATCTGGGCTATATACAGCTAGACCTTTCTCCTTTCAGCAGTCAATCGGACTAATGCAATGACTTCAGCTTCGAAACATACCTCACGGAAATACGCGAATGTGGACGCTTCGAGCTACGCAAACAGTTTTTCTTTTGTCATGACATTTGTGAAAGACAAACCAGAAGAAAGCACACATCAAACAAGAACGTTGTTTACTGTTGTTGCCTGCTATAGCATCCCTCGCTGCAACGCTCTGGTGAAGGGGAGGGCGTAAAGAATTTCCGGATAGTTAATCATTGGCTGATAGGACTTTGATGACATCATGAAGTCAGTTTTAATCCCGCCCACTCAAAACCATGCCTGATCAATTACAGGCAATGGTGAAAAAATGCATATCTTAATTTAGGCACATCACTTAGTACTGATATTTGGGTTATGTTTATTCCACCCCAGGATGACAACAATTAACCATTGAAAAGCTGAATCATCGATTTGAGTTGGCTGTCCCTTTAATTTGTGGCTGTGCTGACTATTGTCACTTGAATTTAAGGTGTTTGAATGCACCGTGTTGACCTGTGTGCCACGGAGGTGTAGAGTGAACCTGGACATTGGCATTGCCACCCTCTACAGCAGGGGTCGACAACTCCAGGCCTCGCGGGCCGGTGTGTATGCATGTTTTTACTGTCACCAGTTACCACGGCTCAATCAGCTAATTAGTCATACACACAATCACCGATTCACTCATAAATTACACAACGATAAAAGCTACAATACACGCATACTGGCACAAGAACATTAATCAGCTGCTGTTCATATCGTGAATATGTAGATTAAAATATCATATCATGTAAACGATTGGGCTAATTAAATCATTGGTAACTGGTGGCAGGGTACATGCATACACACCGGCCCGCGAGGCCTGGAGTTGCCGACCCCTCCTCTACAGCATTTTATGACATCCTCATCCACCCACAAAACTACACCTTCTGCCTGCAAACTCTCATTCAGCCCACAAAATCCCTTTGACCTACCAAACGCCCTTCTTCCGCTAATCCACTGATGGTGGATTTAATTAAGTTTCTTACATTTCAATAACTTATACAACTGGGTTTGAATATATTTTCAATTAACACTTTAGGAGAGTTGTGTTTTTGCTGCTTTTCAATTCTGAACTGAGTGTAAAAATGTCAAATACAGACTTTGTGATGGATTTAGTAGCGGATAATCAAACGCGGAGGTAGGGGGATCAGAACAAGTCACTCACGCAAGTGAGAACCACTAAGGGAGTACTACCTATAAATACAAAGAAAGAAAAGACAGGAAATAATTCCTTGTAGCTAACCAGGCAAATGAAAATCAATCCAAGAAAATAGAGTGAACTCGAATATACGAGTGAACACAAACTAAGTCTCCCGAACTCAATACTGAAGCCAAAACGGGAAACTTAGAAAAGTAAAGAACACCTTCGGGTACGTACCACTAAGACGGCCGGAAGAAGGTGAAACAAAAACGAAACCACCAAAGAAAAACTGTCTCAGTGAGAACAGCAAAGGAAAAAAAAATAGCGCAGTAACGCTAACAGGAGGAACAAATCCTATACCTGAAAATAACGCTAGAAGCAAGTCCCTTGTGAACATAAAACAAGTTTAATATCACGTGGTCGTACCTGGCTGTACCTGGCTATACCTGGCTCAATGTGATAATGAATGACAAAGAAGCACTGGGGAAGCGGAAGTGAGGAACTTAAATACCCCGCAGGTAGTAGCACAGGTGAATAGAATAATCAGCGAGGTGAGGCAAAACCCCGGAACGGAACATAGAAAAATCTGATTGATTCTCAACCGAAAATAATTGACGAGAACCGCAGCAGAAAAGGAAACAATAACCCACGAACCATGACAGACTTAGATTACACAGCTAGTGTCAGCTACCATGTATCCAGGAGCATACTTATTAACACAATTAAATGCATTTAATAAAATTCATTAATTATTAATATGCTATATTCTGCCTTTATATTATAAAGTTCTCTGTCTCTACAAGGTCTCTTAATTTACAGCTTTAGTCACTCTGAAATATGCCACTTAATTTGGATTGATAGATATCTTTCTAAATCAGCCTGAGGATGCTTGATAGGTTTAAGACAGCCCAAGAGGTGAAAGCTCTGTAATGCATGGATTAGCCAGAATACATGAAAATATTCTTTACCAGTGTTGGGTACCCAAAACATTGAAACTAAATTGTTTGTGGAATATCTGCACATGGTCAAAAGCTGCAGCAAGGACACCAGATCGAAAGCAGGAGGCATGTTCATGTTGAAAGAGCCATAACTGATGTCGGCAGAAAATATTTTTAGGTGGCCCCCGTTAACTGGACATGTGCAGAGTGTACGTGTAATTTAGTGCATACAACATGTAGGCTTCAACTTTTTTACAATGCTAATAACACCCATAATAATTATACTCCTAATAATAATCTTTATTTCTTGTGCTGGACCCCCAGCAGCAGTGAAAGTAATGGTAATATTCTGTACCTTGGCATGCTCAAGTCATGTCCTCAACAGCTGTTACCGGCTAAAATACAGTTAGAATGTTGATCATGTTCTTCAATTTAAATTACATTATGGCATTTAGCAGATGCACTTATCAAGAGAAATGAGCTGTCAAAAGCTCATTCCATTTCATCAGACAGTTCAAATACTGCAATGCTCATTGAATAATAAGTCGGAAAATTTGTCTCTAAGTCGGAAAATGCACAATTTAGCCACTTGACATATGATTGAAATAAAAGGCATCTATATCACAATATTTTTCTTCCTTCCAATGCCCAGAATTAGCAACAGAATTAAGCAACAATTTAGGATGGTAGTGTAGCACAATGGTTCAGGAACTAGGCTTGCACACCAATGGTTGTGAGTTTAATTCTCAGGTATGGTGCTGCCATTGTACCCTTGAGCAAAATGCTTAACTTCAACTGCTTCAGGGAAATATCCAGCCATATAAATGGATAGTACGCCAAATAAACCATTTGTTTTAATGCAAATAAAATACCTCACACTAGTATTAGAGGTCTGGTGTTAACTGTTCTGATAACATTATCAGTAGTTTCCATGTCTTCTTTACTCATTGTTTTGCCATTTTAACTTGCTAGAATTAACTAGCAAGCTAAATTATAAGGACTGCACCATTCCAGCATGAGTTAATTTTCCCTAGAATCCAAAATAATTAATGAAGCTGACTCAGTGGGATGTGTGTCTGTTGAAAAGTGAGGGGAAGGTAGGCCTGTCACAATTATTACATAATCGCCTGATCGCCATTATTTGAGCTGACCGCAATCATTTTGCATAATCGTTAGAATTATTTCCATTCATCTGGATAAAACTAACAGAAATGTCGTATTTCCATCACTATTTCCACATCGCTTTCCACCGTTTGAGGTTTGACTGGCGCTCTTTTAATGACGTCATCTCCTTGCGCCCCCTTCTTCTGCTATGTTTTAATGGCACATGAGTGGAGAATTAGCGCCACCATTAGCGCCAATCGTTTATCTCGAGGCTTCCCTTAACGGTTACCAACAAAATAAAAGATATAATCAAAATGTGTTCATATTGTTCCTGAAAACAATCAGTCACATTAGTAGACTCCTATGTAATGAAACCTAGTTTACTAGTCCAGCAAGTAGGCCGACCCTTAGTAACGACCTAGAAACAGAGACGATTTCTCGCCCCTGTTGAGTCAGCCAGGAGATCATGGGATTTGCCAAACTGAATAAATACCACAAATATAAACACACAACTGCCTTGCTAGCTCAATCTTGTTGTAACTAAGATATCTGTTGGATTTTTTTTTTTCCATGGACAGATTTAGCTTCTACGTCCACGAACTTCACATGCATTTTTAAGCTAGTAGCGCCGTGTCACCAGCTCTGCTCCTATAGTGGCAGTTACAATGTTGCCATGGAAATATGTATAGTTCTAATCAATGGCGGAGTAATATTTATAGTGGCATTTTTCATTTGAGCACAGCTAGGTGTGCTGTCATGCTGATTTGATAATGTTCTAAATGTCTAGTTGACCGATCAGATTGCTTGGTTGGCACTACCTGTTGTACAATTTCTAACATTCTACGACCGCATTTCGATGAGCATCTATTGACATTAACATCATGGGTTTAGTTGCAAAACCAAACACCACAGCACCGCTGTGGGCACATTTTGGTTTTAAGCCAAATGAAAAAGGAAACCCCAATAACTTCATATCTGCCCTGTGCAATTTTTGTTTACAAAGCCTAAAAGGCAAACATAAATGTAATTGTTATATGTTCCAATGTTCAATGCCAATAAATGGCTCTTCTTCAATAGCTGTATTTGTATTATTAAACTATGATTAGGCTTAAACTCTAATAGTGGCATAAAATGATCAGAAAAAGACAATTAAATTGTTAATCGCAATTATTTGTATGACAATTAATCGTCAACTAACATTTCATAATCGTGACAGCCCTAAGGGAAGGTATCAATGGTGAGCTCACCCAAGAGTATATCGGTGGGCCATGAGTCACATGACCATTGTGGGCCAATTATGATCTACACCACTGGCCATAATTATAACCTAATAATAACAATAATTATTAAATAAATACAAACACAATTTATAAGAAACGTATTACATTCAACACATGATGCATATACTCCAAATTACCACAATTCTTGGGAATTTATAAATTACAGCCTATTTCTTGTGTTATTGAGTGCTGGCTTTGAATTTTTTAACCAAGAATCTGGTAATAATTAAGTTGTGTTTGAGTGTAGCATCAATTACAAGTTATGTTGTTCTGACACAGGTAAAGAAGTTCCTTTCACAACTGCCCACCAGACGTGACTGACACTGTGCTACCTCACTGTGGCAGCTCCTGCTTTTGCCAGCCTCACCTGGGCACGGTCAAAAACTTAACTGCCTGCTGTAGAAACAGGAGGATGACTTACCTACCTGAGATAAGCCAATGGAAATGTTGCAATATGCACATGCACACACACACCTATTATCATCCAACCACCGCCTTACTTTAGCACTGACTCTCTTCATTTCCAAACAGATACTCTCCACCACAAGCAACTGTACCACTTCTTCTGCCTCAAACTGCACAAACCTTAGCATGACCATGTTTGCCGGTCTTAGAAGTGGACATTTCCACAATCTTGCAGGGCCGGCCCTTCAGGACGACGTATCCGTTCTTGCGCAGGGCAGAGCACTGCATGGGATATGTAGCAGAAGCCCCTGCATCGCCTGTCTGGAAGTCCAAATCTCCTGCGTCTGCCATAACAGCACTGAGGAAGTAAAAGGTGAAGCACGACTGGTCATTATTGTGTAGGTGATACAAACCAACTCTCCAAATTATGACATCTCAAATTTTACTTGACTGGGCAATTTAAAGGGTAATTCCACCCAAAAATTATGTTTGATTTGTAGAAAAGTAGTTCTCCTCCTGATTAAAATGAGCTCTCAGCAAACTTTCTACCTGTAGTGAGAGCAGAGATATAGCCCCAAATGTACTAACTACTGCAAATGTACCAGGTACCTGGTTTATAAACTGCAACGGCCAAGACAGTTCAGACAACAGGTTGCCACGCCCACTGAATGACGTTACCGAAGCGGAGGCCGAGGGGCTGGGCCTTTTACTCCTAGTTGTAACTCTAGTGCCTGCCTGTAGGGCAGCATCTCTTCGAGACTAGAGAGGCCACGTAGCTTGCTGGCAAGTTAGCCACTAATGTAACAGTTCTAGATCTAAGTTCTAAGGTCTAGATCGTACTAAGATTTAGGAAAGTACTATGCATGACACTAACCTATAGGCTATTTAATTTTTCTTGGCCCAGTTTAGTAATTGTTATACATTTTGCCATTTTCATTTTTGATTGCATCCACTCTGTGGGGGAGTGAGGCTGCGGAGTGACCTGAAGCTGTGGTATGAACCACCCGCCCCAGCTCTGATCTACAGCCAAGATCCCACACCGGAGCACTTTTTCGACCACAGGCTCCTGGTGTGGATGCTTACCACCAGCGGAAGGTCAGGTTACTCTACCCATAATGTGCTAACTGGGAGTGGCATTCATTAGAGGGTGCAGCAGGTCCTGGACATTGACCAGTGTTACCTTATGATTACCCGCAGGTTCACTGACTGCAGAGTAGCCCACCTGTCATCCAGAAAGAATGTAACAGCACATTAATGCAGAAAATTTGGGCAATTTCAGAACTGAGGCAACAGGGCACAGCCCGTACAAAGGACAGCGGCTGGAAAACATTAAAAGAAAAACCTGATATTAAAATGGAACTTGCATTGTTTATACCCATTTGTAAATAATATTTGTTCATAGTTTTTTTGTATTCAATCTCGATTATATAACAAATCTTTTGTACGTAACCTTTTTTAATAGTTCCTTTTTTGAATTGTTTGAGCATAATCTATATTAATATTTCATGTAACTTAATAAAATCTGACCCCGACTGGCCATTACAATGAATTAAGGCAAAAAAGAAGGAGCATCTCTAGAAAGTATTTAACCAGATGATGTTTTCTCAATGCAATAATTTAATGCTTAAGCTGTGAACACAAAAACAACACAAATATATCAGGTTTTTTGTGGAATCACTGTCCACAATTCAATTGAGTATATCTAATGGATTTCTTTTCAGTGTATACTGTGTTTTCTTATTTAGTTTCTTATTTAAGTTATTTTTATAAAAGTGTTTAAATTCTCATCCAGTTGTCTGAATTGTTTAATGAAAGAGCCATTACTAATCAAAGCAACACATTGGGGCTACTTCATTAGAAACTACACATTATTAATTTCTTATTTTTACACCATTTACATAGATGAAAGTAATAAAGTATGGAATAACAGGCAAACAGTTTGTATGATCCATCTAATCACATTTCTATATGTCCCAGGCGAGGATCGAACGTGCGACCATTGCCTCCCCACCGATGTTCCCCTAAAATGGAAAAATGTTCTGATTTTCAATAATTCATTGTGGTTTTTTTTCTAAAATGTGCACAAGAAGCCTAAACAATTTTTCTTTCTTCTCCCTTTTTTCCTCTTTTTTCCCCTCTCCCCCCTTCTTCCCTCAATTTTTCCTCCTTGCCCGTGCGACCCAGCCTATTGTTCCCCAGCCCATGCGGAGTCTTAGCCCCTTAGTCCCTACTCAGAACAAGTGACAGACGGAGAATTTCTTCCCTCGCTGGCTCTGCCTACATGCCTATGTAATTTACACGCCCACTTGATGCCACTGTAGTCTTTCAAAAACAATTAAGTGGTGGAGGTATATGTCAAAATGACATATACCGCTACCGAACTTTATATTCAAATATCTCAGTACAGAATTTTTTTTTGGCCAGCCACAAAGAGAGACTTAGTTGTGCCTTGATCTGTTAAATAAAGTTAATGTTGTTTTTGGGTGGAATTACCCTTTAAGTTGTCGATTTGCAGTTTTGACGGTGAAATTTAGTTGGCATTCCTTGTTGTCTACCTTCATTTGATGTGTTAATCCAACTATCAGAAGTTCTCCTGGCTCAGCTATTTCCCTCAGCACTGAGAGACTTGCTGACATAAAAAAAATGGGAAGGGTGTCAAAAGCGGTGGATCCACTGGAACCCTGGTCCCCATTTTTGACCCGCCCAGCCTTAAATCCCTTTGAATGACATCACAGAAAGTTAAATGCCTCTCCTCCCCTTCTCCACCCTGATTCCAAATGCCCTCTTCCACATTTTCTCCTACCTATCTTATAAAATTATTTTACCTTCCCTTCCACATGAATTCTTGTGACAAAAAATTTCCTATCGCAAGTTCAACTTGAAATGTTGGTGATTTACGAATCTTGGCCTTTTCTTTGTGTACTGATTGTAAGTCGCTCTGGATAAGAGCGTCAGTTAAGTGCCTAAAATGTGAATGTAAATGCAAGTGATCGAATGAATCGAGAGCACTCACCTGAGGGCTTAAGGGGTAACTTTGGAATGCAGCTGAGCAGGAATATTTTAAATTCTGTGCTCAAGCTCCTCCACACATCTTCTAACTGCTCTGAATTTAATGATTAAAAACATACACAATTACCAAAATAATTGTAGATACGTAAATAGCCGTAGATTATTAACTTGAGATTGTGCAGCAATAACAACTTACTTGTGCTGAATTATTGAAATAATTAGTGGGTGGGATATGGTGAATGTGTGAATGAATGCTGTAGGATATAACAATGCGGGAAGAGGCAGCCAGAAATTTAATGCTTTTTTATTATTTGAAATGAGGAAAGAAAACGATTGAGATTTTTAAGAGAAGTGTATTGTGACGTCCAGCAGGTCAGGACCCAAATGCACAACGAGACAGTCGTTCTTTTGAAAAGAAGGGTTTTTATTCGTAAGTCCGGGTCGGATCCACACCGGGAAAACAGATATAAACAATAAATAATAGGCTGTGGAACCCGTAGAGAGCTGGCGATCGAGATCCAGCGAAGTGGCCAGGAGTGGTCGTAGCCTGGGTCGTGGAGCAGAGTCAGGCGGAGGTAGAGCTGGGATCCACACTGGGAAGCAGGTGTGGCAATTCCAGACCGGGGTAGTCCACTTGGCAGCAAGCTAGCATATGGGGAGACAAGTACCACGCGACAAGGACCGTGTACTCTGACAAACCGTAACAAACTGGAATACTTTGACAAGGAATCACAGGAACAGCATGGTTATATAACTAGTGTCATTAGAGCGGATAAGCTGCAGCTTGCGGGAAATGCGTGCGAGATCAGCGAATTGATTGAACAATTAGGAAATGCATGAGGAATGCGGTGAAGGCAATTAAGTGTGAGTTGTGTCATTAAGATGTGGTGCAAGTAATAATGTGCAATGTAGACACAATCAGGCAATGAACGCAGACATGATACAATCAGGTTCGGGGAAAACATCAAGGAAGGAACGGGGAGCGGAGCGGATCGTAACAGTACCCCCCCGTCAAGGTACGCCTCCTGGCGGACCACAGGCTCTGGTCGACTGGGGCTGGCGGTGATGGAAGTCCCGGATGAGGGTAGGGTCCAGGATGAGACGAGGGGCAACCCAGGAACGTTCCTCGGGCCCATACCCCTCCCAGTCGACCAGGTACTGGTGGCCCCGTCCCCGGCGCCGGACATCGAGGATGCTGGAGACTGTAAAGGCGGGAGCACCATCAATGTCCCGAACAGGTGGGGGGGCAGGAGTGGGAGCGCTGAGAGGGCAGGAGACAACTGGCTTGACCTGACTGACATGGAAAGTGGGGTGAATTTTGAGGGAGGCAGGGAGACGGAGCTTGAGGGTGACTGGGTTGAGAATGGAGTGCACAGTGAAGGGTCCGACGAAGCGGGGTTGGAGCTTGCGGGAGGTGCCGGGGAGGGAGAAGGTGGAGGTGGATAGCCAAACCTTCTGTCCCGGGCGGTAGTGCGGGGCTGCGGACCGGTGCTGATCCGCCAGGCGACGATTCCGGGAGGAGGTTTTGAGGAGGGCGTTGCGGGTGGCCTTCCAGACCCGCTGGATGTGGGCGTCCACTGACGGAACCGCCACCTCGGCCTCCTGGGGGGGGAACAGTGGGGGTTGGAAGCCCTGGGAAGCCTCAAAGGGGGACCTCCCTGTGGATGAGCACACCAAGGTGTTGTGGGCGTACTCAACCCACGGGAGGAGCTGGGACCAGGAGGCAGGGTTGCGGGCCGTCACGCACCGTAAGGCGGCTCCCAGGTCCTGGTTGGCCCTCTCTGCCTGCCCGTTGGTCTGCGGGTGGAACCCGGAGGAGAGGCTGGCGGTGGCGCCGAGTGCGGTGCAGAATGCCTTCCATACTGCGGAGGCAAACTGGGGGCCCCGGTCGGAGACGACGTCCGACGGGATCCCATGCAGCCGCACCACGTGCTGCACCAGGAGGTCGGCCGTCTCGAGGGCGGAGGGAAGTTTGGGGAGGGGAACAAAGTGAACCGCCTTGGAAAACCGGTCCACCAGGGTCAAAATGACTGTGTTACCGGCAGATGGTGGTAGTCCGGTAACGAAGTCGACCCCGATGTGACTCCAAGGACGGCCCGGGATGGGAAGGGGACGGAGGAGACCAGCAGGGGGGGAGTGAGACGCCTTACTCCTGGCGCAGACAGGGCAAGCGTGGACGAAGGCCAGGGTGTCCCGCCGGGCGGTGGGCCACCAGAAGCTCCTGCGCACCAGCTCCACGGTGCGGTTGCCTCCGGGGTGGCAGGCCAGTCGGGAGGAGTGAGCCCACTCCAGGACCTGGGAGCGGACAGGGTTGGGAACGAACAGGGCAGAAGAGGGGTTAGGGCGAGGATCGGGATGCGTCACCTGAGCGTCCAGTACGATCTTCTGGACGGGCCACCGGACCGCAGCCACGACGCAGGAAGCCGGAACGATGGTCTCCGGGACAGACAGGTCGGCAGGGGAGGAGTGGATCCGAGAGAGGGCGTCGGGTTTGATGTTTTTTGACCCGGGTTTGAAGGTGATGGAGTAGTTGAATCTAGAGAAGAACAACGACCAACGTGCCTGTCTGGAGTTGAGTCGTTTAGCTGACTGGATGTACTGTAGGTTGCGGTGGTCAGTCAGGATCAGGAACGGTTGAGTGGTCCCTTCAAGCCAGTGTCTCCATTCCTCCAGTGCCAGCTTGATAGCTAGCAACTCCCGATCCCCTACCCCGTAGTTGCGTTGGGTGGGGGAGAGGCGGCGGGAGAAGAAGGCGCAGGGATGGAGCTTGTGGTTGAGGGGGGAGTGTTGGGACAGGATGGCCCCTACGCCTGTGTCCGAGGCGTCCACCTCCACCACGAATTGGCGGTCGGGTTCCGGGCAGCAGAGGATGGGGGCCGTGGTGAATAGTGCCTTGAGTTTGGTGAAGGCTTGATCTGCCAGGGAATTCCAAGCAAATGGGTTTTTAATGGATGTGAGGGCGGTGAGGGGTGCGGCTACCTGGCTGTAGTTCCGGATGAACCTTCTGTAAAAGTTGGCGAACCCCAGGAACTGCTGCAGGTGCTTACGAGTGGTGGGGATGGGCCACTCCGTCACTGCCTGGATCTTGGCCGGGTCCGGCCGTATGTCGCCCCTCTCCACCACAAAACCTAGGAACGAGACTGAGGGGGCATGAAACAAACATTTGTCAGCTTTCACAAACAACTTATTCTCCAGTAGGCGTTGTAAAACCAGGGAGACATGGTCTTGGTGTTCCCGTTGGTTCTGGGAAAAAATAAGGATGTCATCTAAATAAACAAAAACAAAGCGGTTGAGGAAATCCCTCAGTACATCGTTCACTAGGTTTTGAAAGATGGCAGGGGCATTAGTAAGGCCGAACGGGACCACCCGGTACTCGAAGTGGCCCAGGGGGGTGTTGAAGGCGGTCTTCCACTCGTCCCCCTCCCGGATCCGTACCAGGTGGTAGGCGTTACGGAGGTCCAGCTTGGTGAAGACCCGGGCGCCCTGCAGCAGTTCAAAGGCCGAATTCAGTAGGGGTAGAGGGTATTTATTCCTGACGGTGATGGAGTTGAGGCCCCGGTAGTCGATGCAGGGGCGGAGGGAGCCATCCTTCTTCTTTATGAAGAAGAACCCGGCCCCGACGGGCGAGGAGGAGGGGCGGATGATACCTGCTTCGAGGGAGGCCTTGATGTAGTCCTCCATGGCCGTTCTTTCCGGACCGGATAGGCTGTACAGGCGGCCGGAGGGTAGGGGAGCACCCGGAAACAGGGAGATGGCACAATCGTAGGGTCTGTGGGGGGGTAAGGACAAGGCAAGGGACTTGGAGAAGACCCGGGACATGTACCGGTAACAGTGGGGGACCCCCTTCAGGTCGACCTCTGGAACGGATGTCTTGATTTCCGTGCTAGAGGGAGGTTCCGCCGAGTGGAGACAGGAGGTGTGGCATTGGGTGCTCCAGCTGGTGACGCTGGATGTGATCCAGTCGAGCAGGGGGTTGTGTTTGTGCAGCCAGGGCTGACCAAGGACCAGAAGGGAGTGGGGAGTGCTGATGATGTGGAGTTGAATGACCTCACGGTGGTTACCGGACAGAAGCAGTTGGATGGGAATGGTGCGGTGGGTGATGTGGGCCAGGCGGTGGCCGTCCAAGGCATAGGCGTTGATGGGTGTCTCCAGTTCTTCTGTGGGAATCCCGGACTCGTACACGAACTGGGAGTCCACAAAGTTGGAGTCGGCTCCTGAGTCGACGAGGGCCTGAACAGCTACGGTGGCGGAGGCCGTAGTGCCCCATTTGAGGGCCGCAGAGAGTTGGAAGCGGTTGAGCGCTAGGCCCGGTGTTTGGGTCTGGCTCGCCAGTAGGCCTAGGGTTGCTGACGAGCCTTCTCCTTTTGGGCGCACCGGACAGGAGTTAAGGAGGTGATCCGTGCGGCCGCAATAGAAGCACGCTCCGGTGGCCCGGCGTTGGCGGCGGCGAGCGGCAGGGTCGGACGTAGTGCCGCCCAGCTGCATGGGTTCCCCGGTTTCCGGAGGTTCGACAGCCATGGGAGCCTGATGGCGAAGAGCAGGGTGCGCGGTTGTGGTTCCCAGAGGCGGTTGAGTAGGGACGTAAGCCCTCCTCTCGCGGGTGCGGGCGCGCAGACGGTTGTTAACCGTGATGGCCAAGGAGATGAGGTCATTAAGCGTGGGTGTGTCATCGCGGGTGGCCATCTCGTCCTTCATCTCCTCGGAAAGGGCGGAGCGGAAGACGCCCTGTAGGGAGGCGTCGTTCCAGCCCGACTGCGCCGCGAGGATCCGGAACTTAATGGCGAACTCCGCCACACTGCGTTCGCCTTGTTTAAGCGTCAGCAGAGTAGGAGGATGGTGGCGTCAGCAGAGTAGGAGGATGGCTGCATCCGGAACGCCAGCTCACACTGCAGTAGGAAGGGCTGGCATTTCCCCAGCTCACCTGAGTACCGTTCTGGAGGGTTGGCGCGAGGTTCCCGAGGAGGTAGTAATGGCGCTGGTGCCGGTGGTTGAGGAGGATTCTCCGCTTCAGGAGGGAGTCCTGAAGTCTGGGCAGCCATCTGGGTCAGCATGGTGCCCCATTGGGTGGTCCGTTCCACCATGCCCCGGAACAATTCCAGGGCTTCGTCCAGGCGGCTGCTTTGCTGGGCGATCTGGGTAGCCTGGCAGGTGAGGGCGTGGCGAATCTGTTCCGCGTCGGCTGGGTCCATTTCTGGTCAAAGTATTCTGTGACGTCCAGCAGGTCAGGACCCAAATGCACAACGAGACAGTCGTTCTTTTGAAAAGAAGGGTTTTTATTCGTAAGTCCGGGTCGGATCCACACCGGGAAAACAGATATAAACAATAAATAATAGGCTGTGGAACCCGTAGAGAGCTGGCGATCGAGATCCAGCGAAGTGGCCAGGAGTGGTCGTAGCCTGGGTCGTGGAGCAGAGTCAGGTGGAGGTAGAGCTGGGATCCACACTGGGAAGCAGGTGTGGCAATTCCAGACCGGGGTAGTCCACTTGGCAGCAAGCTAGCATATGGGGAGACAAGTACCACGCGACAAGGACCGTGTACTCTGACAAACCGTAACAAACTGGAATACTTTGACAAGGAATCACAGGAACAGCATGGTTATATAACTAGTGTCATTAGAGCTGATAAGCTGCAGCTTGCGGGAAATGCGTGCGAGATCAGCGAATTGATTGAACAATTAGGAAATGCATGAGGAATGCGGTGAAGGCAATTAAGTGTGAGTTGTGTCATTAAGATGTGGTGCAAGTAATAATGTGCAATGTAGACACAATCAGGCAATGAACGCAGACATGATACAATTAGGTTCGGGGAAAACAGAGGAAAACATCAAGGAAGGAACGGGGAGCGGAGCGGATCGTAACATGTATTGTTGTAATGACCGATTCAGAACGTTAATCACTGAGATGGCTCGCGCAATACACTAGTACCGTACTATCTGTTAGCAACACCTGTAGATACAGGATTTACACTGACAGGCTACAGCCTAATCACAACCTTCAGGACAATATCAACACCTGTAGATATATTCATACAGGATTTACACTGACAGGCTACAGACTATTATCAAAACCTTCATGACAATATCAATCAACACCTGTATCTTCTATCATACAGGATTTACAACACATGATTGCAACAATATCAACGCAGCCTACAGTACTCAATGGCATAAGCACACACATACTGTCCCACCTCCACCAACAGTTCTATGATTCAGATTCTTCCATCACACACACACACAAACACACACACACAGAGTGATCAATCTATTCTGCGTATAGACCTATAGCAAATAATAATATATCAACCTTCCTATCATATAAGACTTCCACCAGCCCATTTCAAAAAGTGGTGGGGACATGTCCCCAGCGTAAATGACACCTATGGGTAGCATAGCATAGATGACACATACTATGCTCATTTCAGCAACACAGGAAAAACACGAGTAACCTATCGAACATAAGTCATTAAACTGCCTGTATAAATCCAGGGCTGCAAAAAAGAAAAATTTAACTCCTAGCAGGGGGTTCATTGAACAAACGTGGTGATATGGCTTATGGCGCCAATGCCAAATTCCCTTGAAATCAAGGAGCCTAGAGGTAGTTTAATGGCGCTATCTGAAAGAGAGGGCGAAAATCTAAATTAAGCAACAGAAATGGCACCTGTTAACTGGTGACTGGCTGACACGCAGTTTAGCTGCTTACCATGTCCAGCCATCAATCTGCAACATATGGGAGTTTAGGCGAGATTGGGGGTTGCGTTTTTAAAGTCTCACATAACTCAAAAGTAACCGAAGGCCTACGTTATAAACTAGGGAAGCTAAAGCGTGGCTTTAGAATAACATAATAAGCGCCCAAACGAGAAGACCCCAACCAGACGTTCCCCGGTCAGCCACAGAGCAACCAATCGAAACCATGACGTTGTAAAAAAAGAAAATCACTGTCAAACCATTAAAACAGATACACAGTTACGACGTGTGACAAGTAATTTTGACTCCACAACTAGTCCGATAATTCGCACAAGTCGTTCGTTTACGTAGGACATTCTAAATAGTTAACAGATAGAAACAGATCGGGTGACCATGCTTCATATCCAGGCATTATAGCCCAGTACAGCGCATAGGCGACATGCCACAGAATCACGCTGCGCTTTACTGATAGAAGCAGATACCCCACAAGCAGCATTTGACACAATCATACAGTCATTCGGCTAACATGTTATGATGTGTTTTCAGAGCTACGATTAGCCGATATCAACGTTAAATGATTAGCCTATGAAGGTTCGTTAAGGCTAAGGTTCATACCATTTCAGCGTAGAATATTATTTTTCTTACGGCCTGGTAAGAATGAATAGGTAATCCGTCACAGCGCTGCTGCTTGACTGAACGTTGATCATGGTACTGAGGCCCAAGATGAGAGGATCTTTATCCGAGGTTATCATACTGGAGCTCACATAATAGATGCGCGGCACATTGCCTTTTGCCTACAGCTACAGGAGATTTAGAGAGGTTAATGACAATTGTGGTGCTGTCTAAACCGCTGCACTGTGCCGTGTAACTTAACTTGTCTAACGTTAACGTGAATTACTTCAAATATAAACCCCACACCACAAGTAGGCTAACGTAACTCGCGGATGGATGTGACATTTTAATATCATTTTATTGTAAGGAGCGGTTACAAGTTAATTATGCAATTATCCGCTGTAATTACCCGTTTAAAAAAATATAAAAATAAAATAGACTGTGTCCTACTGTTCGGAGTTTTCTATAGGAGGCAATATAACAGTTAACAACCTAACGTACGGAAATATACGTTAGGCAATGAATTGTAAATTCAGTTCGGCTAACTGCCATTAGAGCCCACATTGCTGTAGCCTATTTCAAACTGTTTTACTGAATGATTGACCAGAAAACAAACAAAACTGAACAATTGTAACAAACATAAGAATGGAGAATCTTGAAAATAGCTAACATGTAACGTTAGCCAAATTAGTTTTATGGTTATGCAACGACAGTAGGCTCGGCTACAGAAACCACGGAGAAAGTGTCTGGGGAGAGGAAGGGGTCCTCACGTATTGCAGATAACGGTAATCTAATGTTTAGTTCAATTACTCACCCGGTCGTCAAGCTTTCCCAATCTTAATGTGTTTCTGTGCTGTTCTTTTTCTAACGTTACTTGCACTCCTGTTTCTTTCTTTTTCTTCTCGTCTCTTTCGGCTGTCTCCCGTCTGCCGCGGTGCCTCTCTTGTGCCTTCTTCTGCCGTCTTGGCCCGTCTTTTTTCCAGCCACCTCCTTTCTCTTATCTTTTTCTCGTTATCTCGCTCCTTATCTTTTATCTTAACACTCACGCAGCAATAACCACAAGCCTGACAGCGTGGACCCAAAGCATACACCGACCGAGAGTCACTCGCAAACACCCTCGGTCTCACCACTCGCACTCCCCCAGTCAACCACAGAATCTGAAGCAGGATGAAAAATATGAACCGTGATGGCCACCCAACTGCGCATGCGCGTCTTAAATCCTCGTAAACTGATTGGGGTGGGGGGGGGGGGCATCTAATGTAGCCTACTGTATTTATTCAATTGCCCGTCAGTTATTTTATGTTTTGACGTAATGACACATGAAAGAATGTATTGTTCCAATGTAATTTTATAATGATAAAACAATACTGATATAGTAATACCTACAGTGTAACCCATGCTGTGCCCCATTCATTGCAGTATCATGCAGCAGGTATGGGGAGCGAGTAGGCTATTAATGGATCTTATCCATTCATTCTTGGCTGCTACAACACCTAGGCGTGGTTAATGGCAGTTTCAGAGCTCGCAGTTCTTTGAAAATGAAGATAACAGAATAAATATTCCGATAAAGTAGTAAAAAAACAAAACTTGTATACATGAATTGTCACCAAGACCCCATTAGGTTATAGGTTTTCAATATAGCCTCGGTATTCTAGGGGTGTCAACAAGACATCAGCCTACAAAACCAAATTATTATATGTAAAAGTGAAAATGATTGGAAGACGATTATTAAAGCACTCTTGATTTTCCCCCATTGATATATATAACTCGAGTTACAAGAGGTTTTAAAAAGCTCAGCATACGTAAGGCACTGGCTGGTGATCGCCTCTGGAGGAACCTGACCGTTTGCGGAGCCGACCGATAGGTTAAATATAGGCCAGCTGAAACATGAATCCCATGACCTATGCGCGGAAAGCCAGGGCGGGGCACTGGGGCAGTGAGGTAAAGTGGGGGACCAAGCCGCGAGGCTTTTCTGAGGGGACAACGCGAGACGGAGCATTCTTTTCCCAAAGCACGCACTGCTGATTTTGCCAACGCCAACAAGATGTCTAATTTATCACTGACCAACTGCACGGACTGATATTCTCACAGGACAGGTGTGTGTTTGTTCTGCATGATTGAGAGAGGAGGGGGTAGTCTGCGACTGCAGTGTGTTATGAGTGGCAGACAATATCTGAACTATTGAAAACTACTTAACTTTTTTTGTTGTTGCATGTTTCATATTGAACATTTAGTTATGGTTACTTATTACTAACATCCCAATTGTCCAGCATTCCCTTAGAAGGAGCAAAAGCCTAAAATGGTAATTTTGACCAAAACACAATCTTGAGCTCACATGATTTATGTTTTCAAAAATGAGCCAAACACAATAGTGTTATTATAATTGTATACTGTTGCAAAACCATTTCTGGCAAATAGGGAATGGGAGTCTGTATATGGAATTGGCAACAAATAAACGCAGGACACAATTAAAATGAGGAAATAAAGAGTGAGATGGATATAAAAGACGGGATATAAAAAAACTAAAGTGATAGTAGTAAGAACATGGCACAGTTCCGATATACAACACAGTAGGCCTACATCACAACGATGGAACACCAAATTTAAGCAGATTGTCCTTCCACTGAAAGCAAGCAGCTTTGGATGGTGGTGGTGATGATACGTTACAATTTTAAATTAATTAGGTGTGGTTGTTACTCTCCATACTTCTTATTATTCCATCACTTTTTTGTCACCTATGTCTTCCTACACCATTCACACCATCAACAGCATTCATACCTCATATTATACCTTTATATGAGTACTAATTATCTTGTTTTCTTGTCAGTCTTCCACACCTGATTTCCATTCGCATGCTGCTCTTAAGCTAAGTGTCTGCACCTGTCTGCACCTGCATATAAGCTCAATGTTCATGTCTGTTCTTTGCGAAATTGTTGCCCCTGTTTATCAGTGCACAATTGAGCGTTTTTCAAGCCTGTCTTTTGTTACGATCCAAGCCTGTTCTTGACCATTGTTATTGACCTCTGTTTTCTTACCACTGCCTGCCTGTACTACAAGTTTTTACATGGAAAAAAAAAGTATTTCTGTACTATTGCCCCGCGGAGCAGACTTCGGTCTTGACTCTTGCATTGCCTTCGACCCCGAGCCTGCCTACAGTCTGCCTGTACTTCTGCCCCGCTGACAGCTACTCTGGTTACTGGATTATTGCATGGTGTACCGATTCTGAGACTGCCTTCTCCCTCGGTACTGTACATTGGTTTTGGCTGGATTTTTGTGTATGAACTTTGCTTGTTTTTGACTACGCTCTTTGGACATTCCTTGAATAAAGCCCTGACGGGACTTTATCCTTCGACCACTGTTTCTGAGTCGTGTATTTCGGGTCCAACCCTCACGCACCCATCTCACACCATACCGTATTACCATCTTTCTATACCATTTCCAGCAATTCATACCACTGCGAAGCAACCACACCTATTTATTAGTATTCTTTGCAGTAAATGCTTGTGTATCATGTGGTAGAGGACTACATCTACATTTAAGGACAATACATAAATAGAACAAAGAAACTGCATTACCATTCTGCACGGTAGCATGTCTACCATGCTGGGGCTACAATTGAAGTTCCCTAGCAGGAAAATAAAAGTTATTATATTCTATTATATCCATAGTAATGTAAACCCCACCCATGAATCCATCAAGAAATGAGGATAAAAGTACTGTTGTTATAGAATGATTTATTTTTTTAAAGAAAGGAAGCATTTTTATTTTTTATCTTGACCAACAGAACATCATTTCTGGAACAGACATTTCCTCTCTGTTATTTCTTCATTTGAAAATACATTTGTAATCTGATTTCTTATCGCCTATCTCATTTCCACACACCTGTAACACACAGCACATCCTTTGATTCTACATACAAGTATTTAACACTAATTATTTAGCCATATTGGACAAATATCATTAGAGGATTCCCAAAGTTACATTAGAGGCATATCAACCCAGTATATGTAGTAAAATTTCACCTGTTAACCCAGAGCACTGGATCCTATGATTCTTTTCTCTCTGTCTGTTAAAGATGGATATGAGGACTTTAGCCTCACAAAGCATTTGTGTCCCCATATTCTACACACATTTTCATTTCTCGACACTGATACTTTTCTTGACATGTTGCCTCCTTAAAGGCCATAACTCAAAAGGACAATGACCCTAAGCACACAGCCAAAGCTACACTGGAGTGGTTTAAAACAAAAAACCTTAACGTCTTAGAGTGGTCCAGTCAAAGCCCAGACCTCAATCTGATTGAGAATCTGTGGCAATACTTGAAAATTGCTGTTCACCAATGGTCCCCATCCAACCTGACAGAGCTTGAGCTATTTTGCCAAGAATAATGGGAAAAAATTGCAGTATCCAGATGTGCAAAGCTGGTAGACACTTACCCAAAAAAACTCATAGCTGTAATTGCAGCCAAAGGTGGTTCTACCAGGAATTGACTCGCGGTGAATACTTATGCAACCAACACGTCTGTTTTTTTGTTTTGTTTAATGAACATTTGTGTCACAATGAAACAGTTTGCACCTTCTTTTTTTTTTTTTTAATATTTTGTTTCTGATTTTTCCCTTTTTCTCCCAATTTAGTAGCCAATTGAACCCCTATTCTAATTCAATTCCCCCCCATGTAGCAACCGCTAGAGAACCACCGTTACACAATCCCGTCTATCGGTACTAGTAATTGGAAGGAGGTCGCCACGTCCTCTACAGGGCGCGACTCCTCGAACTTCCTGACCGCGACTCGCCTGGGTCCCGTGCGGGCAGTGATTCTCTCCGAGCCCCTCCCCCCACCCGGAAGCGGCGCCCAATTGCCGCTTCCACAGGGCGCCGGCCACGCTCGGATATGGCAGGACCGGGGCGCGAACCCCGATCCTCGGAGCACAACTGCGCTGACTGAAAGTCAGCGCTTTTACCGTTGAGCTAACGCGGCAGCCCCAGTTTGCACCTTCAACGCGTTAAGTATGTTGTGAAAATCAAAAGGTAAAAATCCCAACCAGATCCATTTTAATTCCAGGTTGTAACACTCCAAAACCTGCACATTTATGCTGCACACAGTTGCTTTGCCAAATATGCTCTGCATCTCCAATGTTATACAAAAAGTTCCCATTGGGGGAAAAAAAGCAATGTAATGCAGATGGTTTGTAGTGGAGTGAGTGCAAAACCACGATGAGTGACAATGGGGTTATGAGGCTTTGGAAGGTTAAATGATTAATTATTCATTGCCTTGAAAAACAATAATGTTCATGAAGATATCTTCTGAATGAGAAGTCTCCAATTAGTCTAACTTTCATTTCTGCGTGTCAGGAATGTGGGAGAAAACCAGAACCAGCGGAAACCCATGATGACAGAGGGAGAACATGCAAACTCCACACAGAAAGGTCCTCCCATCAGCCGGGATTCGAACTCGGAAACTTCTTCTTTATCTTGAGATGTAGCCAACTAGCCTAACGTTAGGCTAAATTTAACGTTACCGCTTTTTAATACGAAAGTACAATATTCGGTTTCATGGTTCCTGGTTGGAAGGCGTCTTCGGTCATGTGACAAAAAACTAATGACTCCTCCCTCTTATCCGTTCAGTTTCGGGGAATCCCCAAAGCGTGGTTATTTATTCATCCAACAGAGCAGAGTGAAAAAAGAAACGTATTTTCCCTTTAAAGAAACCAAAACATTCGAGGGTCTTGCATCGGACGGCCGTGAAATAACTCGACGGAAGACGAGGTAAAGCCCACGGTTCTGAAAGCAGACTTGGAAAGTGTTCACATAGCTAACGTTATATTTTACAATCACGTTAGTTCACAACGTAGAAGTTCAATTAGCTCATATCTAACGTTAGCTAGCTAGCCGAAAGTTAACTGCCTGGCCTTCAGTGAGTGTTAATGCCGTTTTAATTACGCATGCAAACTTGGTTAGTGAATTTATGGGGTAAAATTATTTTATCAGATTGGTTGTTGGGCAGTTAGTTTGCTAGCGAGCAAAATCGACGTTAGATTAGCTAGCTAGCTAACGGCTACTGTTATTGGCATTGTTGCAAGAGTAACGTTGGGGTAACGTTAGTTCCGTTTGCTGCCTATCTAACGTTAAATAAGCGATTTAGCTAAGAATCTAAATGATCTAATGTTAGATTGGTATGTTTGCCTTTACTGGCCTTGTCTTCTCGTACGCTGGAGTTGTTGGGGATGTTTAGATGACGTTAGCAAGCTTTAGTAACACAGACTAGAAATTTCAACAACTGCGGTTGCTAATCTCTAGCGTAACGTCACTTTTATCTAGCACTAATTAAGGTTGGTTAACTAAGTTTAACTGTAAACGTAAGTACATTTTAAAGGTTCTGAATGTATCGTTTTTTGACTGCTCTTTATGATCGCAAGATTAACAGGCCGCAAAACAACCTAGCGAAAATTCTCGTTTATCAGTTGCTGCAAGCTAACTTCGCTCATTTACGTTAGCTCACGTTAACGGGCAATGTTTAACTCCGATCATTTAGCTCACTTTATAGTTAGCCGTCGGTATAGTTATGGGTGTGGGCCTAATTTGGCTAGTTAAGTTACATAGTCAACTAGTAGTTAGCCTTTTCATTTATTTGCTGTTCTTCTAGTTAAAGAGGTTTAGCATTAGCTAGTTTTTTACCCGCTTTTCCATCTTTGGTGATGCATTCAAGAATTTGACATGAAGTTGCATCCAGTTGTACTGATATTTTAAAAAATCTGTTACATATTCGATACGGTTGGTACTGCTTGAAAATAAAGGAAAACTACTACATGTCTCCCCGGTTTTAAATTTGGCAGGATTGAGGGGCGAGGGAGTTGCTGATGTTTGGGCCAGCGGTAGCGTCAAAAAGTTCCAGCCCTGTGTGTGTGCTTTGAGCCGATCCTCCACACGCTGAAGCGACATCCAGCCAATCGCAAAACAAAGGGGAGGAGATTACCCGGTCAATAGAAAATCGGCACACAATTTAAAAAGGAAGACCAACTCTTTTAAAAAAAGTTTTTTTTATTAATATTTCAAGTACAAAAACCAGAGAAATAAGTACAGAAATGAAAATATGTGACAGACAGGTAACGTTGGCTAACATGCCCCCCCCTTCCCTGGAGAAAAACAAAACAAAAACGAAAACATAATTGTTCCACTATTAAACCTTTGATCTTGATTTGAATACCAAAAAGTTCCAAGATGACAATTGCGAAAAATTGAATGTACGTGTGTAATAATGAATTAAACGCTGTAGATTCAACAAATGCAAACGTTTTAATAGGTGTGAATTTGTCAGAAGACTTTGTAAAGATACTAAGATCTTAAACTAAATATATGAAAATAAATGCCAATATATACAGCTTGGAGCTGTCGAGAAAAAAATGGAACACAAAAAATCTTTGTAAAACTAATATTAATTTCTTCACTAATAGCCTCTAAAACTCCATTTGAATGGAGTTTTCCGCCAACTTGACACATCAAAAAAAAAATGTACCAGAGTGGCACCCAGGTCTTCTAAATATCTGAAAATTATGCACAGCTGTGAGTGGGCCAGCAATACAGGCAATTGGTCGCGAGCCTGTCCGTAGGCCAATCAGGCCTCCATTGTAACTCTCATACCAAGTGCATTGAACATTCCCATCTTTTTGTTTCTCTCGGTGAACTTGATTTTAGGAAGGGATCTCGTGGTCGTTTTAATCCGCACATTCTTCATGTATTCCAATGAGTGGAATGGGTTTTGCAATAAAGATTTTACCATGTCCTCTTCCGCTTTTTCGATTCTGTGAAATTTTTCCATTGCACTTGAGGCCACTGTTGAGATTTTAACATTGGCAATAGGGGTTTTGTGGATTCTAGATGCTTAGAAGTGGATATGAAAGTGATTTATTGGCATTGTTATTTATTTAATTATTTTAGATATCGATTATCGATTTTTTTTCCCCCTTCAAATTGTTGAGGCGGAAGCCGGTTGGTCCTCCGTGTCCTCTATGGACGGACCTCCAGCGGTGTTCAGCTACCATTAGTTATGTGGCTTGGACACTGTTTAACGAGTGTCATGTCGGGTAGATGCATGTTATCACTATTCTGTAGTTGGGTCTTCCGTGCAAACGGCAGTCAATGGTAGATATGTTACGTGTTTGAATCTGTTAAATTGAAGGCTATGTGTTCCAAGTTTTCCTAACTCTAACTGTATACTCTCACTAGTTTAGTGCTGCCTGCCTGGCTTGTGTGCTTCTGTGGTCAAGCACACATGACAGGAAGCCGAAATGACTGACCAAGAGAAAACTGGGACAATTGACTACAACCTGAGCCAGGATGAGACTTTTCAAGCCCTGTGGAACACTGTGTAAGTAGCTAACCGTGGAGTGTCCTCCCTCCTGCATGGCACAAATGCACACACACACACCCGCAAAGGCAACAACCGATGTAAAACCCGTGTTTGCCGTTGGTGTGAATGGTTTAACCCGCATTATCTGACCCGGGTCCATGACCCGGCTCATGACGCGGAATTTATGCGGGTCGGTCATGGCTTGGCTTCGGTGTGAATGGGGCGACAAGGGTTATTATATGCAGCATGGTTATCTGACTGACCCTCAATCTCATCATGTCTTTAACTTGCTGAAACGATGTTCCAATGTTTCATAAACTGTATGCTATTCATGCGAGTGTATATTACAACCAAACAACTCTAGACTTATCTTGATTTTCAATATAGATTCACAGCTAGATTCATGCAAGAAGAGGATTGGTCAGTTGTCACAGGTAAATAGGCTATGTAACGGTGACAGCTTTTGTGACAGTTTTTACATAAAAGCATTTGCTAGACTTCACTGGACTATCAATTCAGGAGTGCCACGGTAAAAGTGTATGCCTCAAAACCTGGCACAGACTTGCATAACTGGGAATTATGGGAGTTTTCATAGTTTCTCAGTGGCAGGGATGTGATTGTTCCTGATGAATCAGAAAATACAGATATGCATAAATGTCTAGTACTTGCTTTTGGCATTATTGTTAAACGTTCTGCTATCGACTGTGAGGGTGCAGCCCTTGCTGTGTGTGCGTATCACATTCCGTAGTCCAATGCCTCTGAAAAATATGTATTTTCTGAAATATTTGGAAAATCACATCCCTGAATTAATTTTTGAAGTTTTGCTGTCAATCATGGAGTTTTTTTTCTTTTAAAAATGTATTTCTAGGACTGTTCCCACCGAAGATGAGGCCTGGGGAAGTCTGGATAACGTAAGTGTGCCTGGTGCACTGAATTATGGCCATTTGCAGTTAAATGTGGAGTTTATATCCTGAAAATGAATATGTTTTATTTTTGTATTGGGTAGAAATTCTCAAACCATTGGCACGAATATCAATGTGCATGCACAGAATCGGTCAGCTTTATTTGGTTAAATAAGATGATGGGTTATTGGTGGGCTGGTTATGTGTTACTTCTGAATGCAGTACAACTGCACAACTTAACCCCACCATTACCTTGCTTGCATAAAGTGGTATACCGTACTCCGAGGACATGAGTGAAAACTGAACCTCCTCATTGGCTAGAAAATGTATATTTAGAGTAGCATGACCAATATTTGAACTTTGCGACATAGAGAGGATTTCTAGGGACGTGGTCATGTTGATTTTCGTATACCTTTGCAAATTTATATAAACATTTATAAAGCTATTGGCAAAATGGTGCCAATTCTCACGTCTATTCAGGAGCATATATACCAAACTGCCTTTTGCTGCAAAGGTGGTATGTGTGATGCCTGACCAATCAACTTAAAGTATAAGTAAGCGCAAGGAATGACAGCTGTTTGCTAATTTTACCAAAACAACCAGAAAATTTGGCTAACATTGCTAGCTAAAGTTAGAAACCAGAATGACAATATATTTGTCTTGAGTTGTCAAGTAGGGGGTTAACTTAAAGTTGCTGATGCACGTATTTTTTACTTCAGGTTACAGTATATTAATTAATTTCACTTGTCTGCTAAATACTACATTAGTACTGAACAGAGGTTTTACTTCATTTGTCAAATTAGTTCATTGTATAAGCCATCTAACTAACTGAACCAATGTTGGATTTTCACGTACTTGGCAGACTTCCATGTTGTGAGCATAGTCTGTGTTCAATTGAAATTGTGGGTATGTATGTGGACACTCCCCTAGGTGGCAGAAGTGGTACAGGTTCTTACATGTGAGATGACACCAACAAGAATGACTGTTTATTTAATCCAATTCAAAACCATAAAAGGTGTGCTAAAAGTTGCACTAACTCTAACCTTCACAACAGGAAGTTGTCATAAAGCGGTTCAGCACAGAGAACTTTATCAAGGGCAGCTCACTAGGCCCACAGTAAATTAAATCTTACACAGTCACATATAGCTGGACTTTATTCATGCTCTGGGTTAAATTTGACTCTTACCTCATGCTGCACATTGATTATTAGATGTGAAAATTTACCCAATACACTAGGGATGGGACGATATGCTTTGCTCACGATACGGTTCGATACACGATATGGGCTTCACGATTTCGATACAACCGCGATATGGTATAATAAAAGTTAATTGACAAAGTATGACTAATCTGGCCAGATTAGTTTTATATGTTATATTTGAATTAACACTGGACATTTTACTGTGTAGCAATGGCTTGTATAAACATGTGGCTTAAATTTGTATCATTACAAAGTGAAAATAACAATGTATCATTATATTAAAGTTTTCTAATGCAAAACAAAAGATTACAAAGTAGGGATGAGCATTTAGTTTTTTTCCCCAGATTGATTGATCGCATGATGTAGGCCGGGCGGGGGCGGCCACGGCCCAGAAAAGCAACAAACCAGTGGCCCAGCCGATTAAAATTAAAAAATTTTAATTAAAATTTTATTTATTTTAAATAATAAATTTTTTTTTTTATAAATGATAATAATAAGCAATAATCACATAGCCTAAAAAGTTACAGCACAGCTAGAGCTTGGTCTAAAAAATCCGTAAGCAAGATTTTTTTTTCCTGCGATCACGAAGCAAAAACCGTGACAAACAACAAACAATCCAAGTATTCTCTCTCAAATCACATTTCAACGTTGTGACGCAATTTCGGACCACGCATAGTAGCTTTTCAAAATCAAAAAACATGACAGTCACAACACAACAAGGCAAGAAGTGCTCTACTGTATTTGTCTCTCAACCCTGAATGAAAAATGAAAATGACAATGAAAACCGTCGAAAACGACCAAAAAAACAAACCAACGTAATTTGCAATGAGTGCGTTGTTGCGAGTAAAAAAAAATATAAAAAAAAAAACACCACATTGGAACAAACAAAAAAACACCGGAACCTTCCGGACACAGGAGAGGGACGCTAAGTGCACAGTTTAGATTTGATTACATCATCGAGCCGTATTACGTATTACTATTATTATTATTTTAAAACGTATTATTTATTTTTTTCCTTCATGTGCAGTAGTTGTGTTTGTGTTGTGTGTGTGTGTGTGTGTTGTTGTTTATTGTTTTTGCCACTTGTTTACTGTTCTGTGGATTGATTTTTTTTTTTTTTTTTTTTTCTTCTGTTTCTGCACTTGGATCAGGGATCAGATAAATATGTTTTTTTTTTTTTTTTATTTTTTTTTTTTTTACATTAATTTGCATTTGTTTAAAATTTGTCCTTACCAAAAAAAAAAAAAAAATTTTTTTTAGGCTGCTGAAAATGTCTGGCCCGTCTACATTTCCTGGTTTTAAAATATGGCCCAAGTGAATTTGTAATTGAATAGCCCTGATGTAGGCTGTGGGCTATAGCTACTCCATCAGTGACTCGTTGAGGGAAATCTATTTTTAGAACGCATCTTTAAAAGCTTCATGGAACAACAATGCACAGAAATATACCCAATGCTTACCAGTCCCGGTGATACTTCATATTAAGGATTCATTCTCGAATCACAAACATGTTGTAACAAATAAACAATAATATAATTACACGTAAACATTACTCAAAGATGACAGCTGCACCGTATAAGCCCCATTATCTTAAACAAAACAAGGCAATGGCAAATTAGTGCTTAGTGATAAAAACAAAGAAGTTTATGGTAAGCTAAATTTGAGCTTTTATGCTGTCTTGGACAGACGACATTGAAAACGAGGCCTACTCCAGTAAAATAATAAATGAAATAACCCAAATCAAAAGACAATAGGCATTACTAAGTAACGTGTCGGTAGCTTGGCTACGTTGACGCTGGGCAGAATGAAACGTATTCTCCAGCATACATATTATTCTATAACGACTTTGATCAAGTAAAGCCTAATAAATAATTTAAAACTTTAATTATTTAATTTAAGTCTTGCAGTGGTGAAGGCTGTCATGCGGGGTTGCTGCAAATCTGTGTTTCTATGCAGCGATGTTTCTTTTTCCTTATGCTTTAATGGCACATGCGATCGCATAGTAGGCTACTTGTGTTGGTATGGTAAGCTTCCTAACATCGCATAACTTGCACACGAACTGCACACGGTGTCCTTCCATTTCCTCAAAGTATTTCCACACATTGCTACATTTAGTCTTTGCCACCATAGTGCTCCACTGATAGTTTTTTCCTCTAACCGTGCGTTTTCACTGAAAGCAAAGTACATTCATTTTCAATGAGAGCGGGGAAGATGAGGCGATGCGGGCGACGTGGCAGTTTTGGAATACGCCGAAGTTTGGTCAAATCCGTCTACGTTCCTACCTTTAAACTAAAAAATAATAATGGCGATTGCTGGTTTGATGGAAATCATTTCAAACCCTCCATGAACAGCAGCAAATATGCAGTGAATGCTTTACACTGACTTTATTGGGCCAGCGCTTGCCAATGAACATTCAGTCAGCAATAAAACGCAGGCTATTGTGATGAACAGGCTAGCTGGAGGATGCCCTCTGATGTAGTAACTGTCTAATAGAGTGCGTGAAAGTAACAGACGAGTCCTTTCATTTATGATTACTACAGCAGAGTAAAATGTGGGTAATATCATGATTCATTTTTCTGCCCCACGATGAGTATAGTCACATTTTTGTATCGCGATGTATTGAATTTCGATTTTCCCATCCCTACAACACACACGTGCATGTGGACAAACACCCATGCCTAATTATACCCTTTTTTCCAGAGGTGGTAACTGTTGGGTTCCAAAGTGATCAGTTGTTGGTTGTTATTGTTTAATAACCCTGTGACTAGTGTCTGTATTCGGGCCCAAAATGGTTGTTTATTTGCATTCATAGCATTTTTTTTGCGGTGAAATTCACACTCAATCTGGCACTTGAAGGGGTTAGCAGATGTGAAAGTAGTGCTAATGCTAACCTAGGAAGGGGACTCTGTCTTTGACACACAGTACCTTGTGGGGAGCCCTCTCCAGGATGGGTTTGATGAGCAGCTGTTTGACGTCCCAGCTACCCCGGCCCCCCCTCAGCCCTCGGGCTCTGCTTTGGACAGCGGGGCCCCCCCAGCCTCCACCGTCCCCACCACCAAGGACTACCCCGGCGAGCTTGGGTTTGAGCTGCGCTTTCAAAAATCAAGTACTGCCAAGTCTGTGACATGCACTGTGAGTCCCCACACCTCTATCTTGCGGCAGACCCCTGCATTTGTGTGCGTGCGATTTCTGTATCTTTGTATTGTCTTGAGGAGTGTACATTAAACAGACTTTGTGTTCTACTCCTAATAGAAAACAAATAAATCAAATTGTCCTTTTAAAATTAAGTTGCAGCGGAGTCCAGGAAAAATAAAAGTTAAATTCTATAGTGCAGCATAAACATACATGATGTATGGCTGAGTTAAACTTTCAGACCTGGGGCCTTCCTACAATTTTAGATTTTTTGTGTTTTTTTAAATTTTAGAATCCCTTTAAATAAATATGAAACCCATTTTGAAAGGATTATACATTTTGACTAATGGTTTGCTAGATGTGTTAGCAGTGTGTAATTCCCATTCCAGAAATATTTCCAAACAAATAAACATGGTCATACATTGAATGTACATGTAGGTTTTAACTGAAATCAAGCATCATTCAGAGCTCATTGTGGTTTTCTATCCTACCCTTCTAATTTTATTTTGTTCTTCAACCAATTCTACTTCTGAAGTTAATACGAAATAAATACCAAATTTGCCATATTACATTTTTATGGGATATTCTATTCACTTCAAATCTGATTATAGTTTTATAGAGGTTTAGTTCACAAATGAGGAAAAGCTGTACTATAGATTTTTGTTCTTTGTTGACGATTAACATTAACAGATTGATCTTGTTAATAACCTTAAACCACTCTCACAGAGCCGCACACATCCTGCACAGTCTATATAAAATTAAGAGATTGAAATCAAAGGGAATTACCTGTTCAACTGCAGAAATCCAATGTGTGGTCTTGCGCTGTCCATTGTCCGTGTGCACTGTGGCGTAGCCAAAATCCATGATACGTGGCTTTGTAATACGTTAACATCTCCAGGGTGATTGAAGGGTTATTGGTTGGCGATAATGGGACATTGATTATTTGGTGGATGGGCGTTATTGCCAGAGAAGATCCGTTCTAGACCCCCCGCTGTTTCGTTAACACCGTATGGCGCTTAGCAAAGCATGGCGCGGACATGACGGGGCATGTCCTCTATTTGCAAAATCTTTTTAGTCTTTTCTGGCGAGGAGAGGGTTAATAAAGCGCCCCCACCCCCATCTCCACCAATGCAGTCTCTCCATGTGCGTTTCATTGTCTCTCATTCGGTCAACCTCCTGGTTACCTTCGTAAAATTGTTTTTAGCTGGTTGTGAGGGAGAGATGGATATTTTAAAGTTGGTGGTATGTCTGTTTGCGAATGTATTTTGGAAAATGAAACCACACACGCAGAGACCCTCGCATTCAATCACTTTCAGACTGGGAAAGAGGGTATTCGCACTAAGGTCTGTGTTGGTGCTGTGTACATGCCCACTGGTTACAGGTGCTTACTATACGCATGGAAATGTATTTAAAAAGGCAAGTAGTGGCAGGTCCATAGGGCAGCCAACTTTTGTTCATCGTTCATGTGCGATTTTGTCCTTGTGTGGGCAGGAGGTTGATCCCTGCCATGGCGCTCTCAGCTGTGGTTCCTTCTTTAGCTGTCTGAATAAGGGGCAAAAATACAGAAATGCAGTTATGGGAATATTAAATTATGAATATATTCCATTCCTAAATTTTGCTGAAGGTAAAAAATATTTAGTTTTATATCAATCAGATTACATTTAGAAAGTTTCTTTTAACACCAATAGTTGCAGCAGGAGTATTTGTAAGGTGAAATGGTAATCTATTTTCAAATGTGTCAAAATGCATTTGTGTCCTGAGCTGTTCTCTTGAGAATCATAACTTTTAAGACCATGGATTCCCAAAATTGGGGTGGGGTGGATGTAAATATTGTACACTGGAAATTAAAATTGAGTGCTCATATTTAAGAGTGAAACTTGAGACTTCTCATATTTACAACACATGCTCTCCTTAAAGCACAAAAATCACACAATGAAGGGATCAATAACCGAAACATTAGAGAATAATGTAATTATCTAGCCAGTGACTCCCATAGATTTAAATAAGCTCTGCTATAAGGCATGCCAGGACTTGTTTGAGTGGTAAAGGGAGGGACTTCACATAAGAGAGCGTATATGACTCGCTGGAGCACTGTGATTGGAGTAGGGGCGTTAAAAAGCTGATAATCCTGGAAGGACTTTACAAGAGTAATGGTAAAGGAAGCCGGATAAGTAGAGGATATGACCAAAAGGAATCTTCAGCGGATAAAGCATGCAGGGACTGTCCTGTTGATCTGGAATAAGTAGAGATGACAGTATTGCATGGAGATGAGAGCTGGGCTATGGTGCCTCCCTGTTGTTTTACTGGAGTCCGCGTGCTGTGCTGGGTAAAGCATATATTGAGCATTTTTCAGAAGGTAAGAGGTGGTTAGCTTGGGTGCTGTACTCTGGTTTCTCTTCATATAATGCTATTATTTCTCTGATATATTTTCACGTTTCTGTGAGAAGGGTGCTGTGAGGATGGAGAGTTCAGGGAGGGTTTTGTCTTACGCGTTCTGGTGGGCTAAAATAAAAAAGGTGACTGCAAGCTGAATGAAATGAACAGATCTTGAGGCTCCTGTGCTCAATGCCGTTGGCCTTTGCTCTGTGTGTCCATGTAATAAGATATAGATGGTAATAATTGGACACTTGAATTTTCAAGCCAGTATGAATGCGTTGGTTATGTCTAAAGAGGTTAACATTTTTTTTTCTAGTGTAGGGGGTGTTTTATTCATGAAAGATTAATAAGGATGAATTGTTATTGAATGAATTATCCAATATTGAATGGGCTCTTCTGCTGTTTCCCCAGTATTCACCTGAGCTCACTAAGCTGTACTGCCAACTAGCGAAGACATGCCCAGTGCAGATGCACGTGACGAACACCCCTCCCCCCGGCGCCGTCCTGCGCGCCACTGCTGTCTACAAAAAATCTGAACATGTGGCCGAGGTGGTGCGCCGCTGTCCCCACCACGAAAGGACCCCCGAAAACAATGACGGTAAAGTCAGAGAGGGAAGCACACGCTCGCACGCACGAGCATTCATTATGGAGACCAGCTAATTGCAAGCCCTCACCATCTTCAGCGCTCACCCGGGTGATCCTCAGCGGCCATTTTGTGGCAGTCGTTGAAATGGCCGTTAATCTCATAACAGTTCATTAGATGGCTTGATGATTGAATAAGCCTGATTGGGACTTTGACCCGGACAGCAGGGTAGCATTATTATTATTATTATTATTATGTGTGTGTCTATAATCTTTATAGCAGCCATGTCAAGGAAATGATTTTACTACTGTAAGAAATCATGTATGTCCTCTGCAGTTTCAGGGCATGGGAAATCTTATGAGCAATAAGCATTGACCTGCTGAAATGAGTAGTGTTTATGTATTGTTTGATTGATTTATGATTGCTTTTTTTTCTTCAATTGATACCAAGAGCTGAAGGAAAATGTCCCATTATGTTTAATGTACAATAAAGACCCCCCACGTTTCCCCTCCCAAGTTTGAATGCCCAATTATGCACACACTGAGCCACTCGTTGCAACCTTTGTGCAGATAAGCACATGCTCGCCTGAAGCACATGTTGGTGTTGCTTCTTTTCAAGCTGTGGTTGACAAGTCCAGCTTGCGTGTACTCCAAGGAGGAAATCCTATGTACAGCTCAATTGGCGAACCGTGAGCGCGCAACTGGCTAGCAGGGGCTGCTGGTGCACAATCGACATGGTCATCCCGGCCGTCAACCCTCCCTCCCTGGAGGCAGTCCCCTGCTGGGCTGCCAGCCGTAGTTGGCACCCTAACAATCTGGATTCCTTACCAGACTGTGGGGCACATGCATGCACTGGAACAATGCCCTACAGAACCCAGCAGCCCAATAAACACTTCTATTTATGATTACACAGACACATGTAAAATGGGCTCTGGAGTACTTTTAACGTGCATGTTGTCCCAATCGGATTTATATAAACACTGATCATTTAACACCCTATACAGAGTACAGAGTTGGGAGTGGTGAGTGACACTTCCGGATGTCATGTGGAAGGTGAACGAGAGACTCAAAATGGAATCGTTCAACGCTTGCTTGAAACTGTCCTGTCCTCCTCCTCCACCAGATTCTACCCCTCGTAATCACCTGATTCGGGTGGAGGGCAGCCAACGTGCCCGATACTCTGAGGACAGCAACACCCTGAGACACAGCGTCCTGGTGCCCTATCAGTCTCCCCAGGTATCCCTTCACATCTGTGCGAATGAGTACTGTCTAATACCAGCTCTCTGATAATGAGTGAACATCTTGGTGAAGATGGCTGACTGCTCAAGATGTTCAACTTCCTTTAGTAAAGTATATCTTTATTTTCACAATGGGAAATTGACTTTTGAGCATGTTACAAGTAGGGGTCGGACCATTTACTGAAGTACTCTTAAGCAGATTCTTGAACTCTTAGAAAACATTGTAGTCGGAAATCATTTCAAATATTCAAAAATAATTGGCATAGTAATAAGTGTAAGTGTGTATAGCCTACGTGTTGCACTTGACACTTAGCCAACCAACCCCCCCAACTCCCCGGTCCGCAATTGCTACAACCATCCCCAATTCTCCCATTCACAATCTCGCCCAGGATGGCAGACGGGCTGGAGCCGTGCCTGGTAAAGGTTCAAAGCAATTTTTAATCTTATCAAAAAGTGTTGTTGCGCTAGCCTACACCAGGGAAAAATTATCTGTGATACCTTTAATTAGATCTGCTGCTGTAAAATGGCCTTAGGCACACAACATAAATGAAATGGATTACTTGGGTAAACAGCAGGACAATTCAGCTTTTAATTGTTTAGAGAAAATCGTAAAATGTCCCACCCCAAGTCACAACATGTCAAAACGGCATAGAATAAAAAACAAATTGCATACAGGTAAAAAGATAATGCGTTTAAATGCATGTAAAATATCCATTTTGTTTGTTTTGTCTGCAAACCACAGGTATGTTTTGTATCGGGGATTTAGCATTTCTACTCAGTTTTTCTAGTTGGTCTGCTGCTGGAATGTTAATAAAACTGGTAGTTTTCATATGACCTTTTGATATTTGTTGAGGTCAGTTCCGTAGCAAACCAACACTGGGCCCCAATGCAGGATGGATGAACAGGCGCCCCCTTTACCGACAACAATGTGTCGATTCTAACACCACGCATGTGGGGGGAAAAAGGCCTATACCCCCTAAAGATCTTTACTCGACAGCTGCAATCCCGTCGCGTTATTGCCTATCAATAATCATCTTTGCACACACACACACACACGCACGCTAAGGCTATAGCGGCGGAGGATTTAAATCGTCGGCGGGGCAAGGTAATTTGCGAGTGGGCCAAGTTAATAAAGATTGGGAGTGTGTCGTATTAATTTAGTTTAAATAGGAAAATAAGCTGGTAAAGTAGCCTAATAACGTTATTTTGATAATCAGAATGCTCAGGTAGCCTATCCTTTCCTCAATTCTTCAAATAAAGGCTTAATGACCTGTCAAAAACACAAACTATTTTGAGGTGAAATAACCACACAGACCAGCATAGTGTCACAAATCAAAAACCCGAATGTAATCAATATCGTTGCTTTTATTGCAACACAAAATATCAATCAGTATAAATTCATAGAGATTCTGGCCTAATTTTTGTAATCAAAACGGTTAATTCATTGTCAGTTTTTCCCGATAACTTCACAAACATTCACTTAACAACACTTCAGTGGACTTTTGTCATTTACCGTTTTTTTGTATTTATTTACAGTGACTTAAATGTAATCAATTGCATTTACTGCGTGGCAAAATATCAGTAAATGTGATGGTCCTAATATTTTACTCAAAACTAGTCAACAGCTCATTCAGTCTATTTTTTCCGACTTGATTTCACATAATGGGTCAGAAATATTCACGTAGCCAAGCCTATGCTAACAAACTGTGCTATATTCAAGTTCTTACGTTGACTTTGTAGACTGAATTTCTTTTGATAGCGTTCTTTGAAACGCTGCTTTTGTCAGAGTTGACACATGCCTTTGCAACTGTAGCTTACTGTTAATTGCTTTTCCTTTAACAATAACGCTACCACCATTGTTTAATTTGCCTGACTTCACACGTTACAGAATAATGTCATACAGAATCATGTCATTGGTTTTCCATATTTTTCTGGTGGTTACAGTGCCACTCTCCTAATTCTTTTGACAAACTGGAAAAGGGAGCAGTATTTAGACATTTTTGGATACGTTAAGTTACGCAAAGCTAGATAACGTTACTCATAGCAAGCTACAGGTTTGATATGTACGTAATGTAGACACACTGCACCGTATCGGACTGTACTGAGTAGTGCTCGAAGTGGATGCTTCTGATCTGCTGTGTTCAGCTTTGATTGGCTCAGTCAGTGGATGCAACTGTTTTTGATGGGTCAACAAGTGTATCGTGTATACTTCATAGGCATGACAACAGGCAGCGTAGTCTTTAATTGAATAGACAATTAAAGTTATAAATTATGAATAGACATTTTGAGCTGCTTCAGTTCAAAGATTATTGCACGCACTCACGGACCCTCTGGAGCTCCGGGCCCCAATGCAAGCGCATTGTCTGCATCTACTGTAGTTGCGCCGCTGGTTGAGCCTCCAGAAAGTAACCGGCACCTTTGCTTCATACATCAGCTGTGCTAACGGACGGGGCCGCTCCTGTCTCTCTACAGCTGGGCTCAGAGTGCACCACTGTCCTCTACAACTTCATGTGCAACAGCAGCTGCATGGGAGGGATGAACCGCAGGCCCATCCTCACAATCATCACCTTGGAGACACACAAGTGAGTTTTCAATTATGTATTTTCTGTCTTTGCCACGTGTGCAGTGTTGACCACTTTTTTTCCATTAGATGTGGTTTTGGTTGATATGTTGCTGGAAATTATTAGATGGCATAATGATGTAGAACCTGTTGACACTGGCCATATGCATGCATGCAGTTTTCAAATTTAAGCAGAGCGCAGTGCAAGTCTTTTTTTAATACAGGGTGTTAATACATATCTGGGTGTACGTTTTTTTGCTAATGTTGCTAGGTACGTCTGAAAAGTTGCTAGATGTAGCTGAACTTTCTAAATAGGCAACACTGGATGTCTTGGGCCCTCCTTTGCCCTTCTGCATTACATTTTCTGTACTTTAACTTGCACGCTTCATCGCACACTTGTTCTTTCTGTCTTTCTCCCTCACACCTTTGGCGTCCTCTAGTGGTCAGGTCTTGGGACGTCGCTGTTTCGAGGTTCGGATTTGCGCCTGTCCAGGCCGTGACAGGAAGACCGAGGAGGATAACTTCAGGAAGCTGCAGGAGAAGACCAGCGCCAAGACCGCCATCGGCACCAAACGCAGTAAGAGACGGATGGCATTGCTTTATGGAGCAGAGATGGAGTCTCTGTATTGTGTGGTCATAATTTTCTCACATTGAGTGTAGTCTGTTTACCTAGTTTGCTTTTGTTCTCTGTTTTTAAAATATTTTTGTGTTCTTCTTCATTGTCTTTTTTATATAGAAATATGAATGAAATTGGACATCTGTGTATGTCTTTAAAAACACAGTGGAACAAAATCACTGGGCTTGTAAGCTATATGTTTAAATCCCCTGTGGGACATGCTTGTTGTACCCTTGACCAAGGCACTTAACTTGAATTAGTTCAGTAAATACATGTAATTTAATAAGAAACGGTGTACTGTTGAGTGTTCTGGAATACTACGCCTCAGCAGTGCCGAGCCTATATGTCTACTGACATTCTACATTTTTAGATTGATCCTGTCAATGTGCAAACTTCGAATAAAAAAATATATTTTTTTTACCTATTGAACAGAATGATTTATTAATGAGGAAGATGGCACACCTGCTGGTTCAGTTCACTATTAGAGCAACGTCAGACAATATTGATGGTAATATAAATAGTTTATTTTCGGTTTGGTTAACAGGACTCTTACATTTGTGATGTGCAATAGTGAAAACTTAAAATATTGCGACCATGCCAAAAAAAGGGCAAATCCGGATAAAAGGCAATAAAAGAACAGTCAGTGTAAATGAGTAGTTGTAAAAAAAAAATCCAACTCAAATCCAGAATTTTTAATCAGCAGTGTAAAGACGGCTGCGGTCCAAGCTAGTCGCCCAGGGCACTTCAGATCATATTTCTGTGGACTTGCATCGCCCGCAGTACTGAAGGAGTTAACAAGAAATGGCGGCATAGTGCTGCAGTGGCACTGTCACGTCACAGCAAGAAAGTCCGGGGTTTGACTCCTGGCCACGGCCTTTCTGTATGGAGTTTGCTTGTTCTCCCCATGCCCGTGTGGGTTTCCTCTGGTTTCTTCCCACAGTCCAATGACATGCAGGTTAGGCAAATTGGGGGTGAGGCGTTAACAGGGGTTGTTGTAAAAGAGCACACGTGCTCAGTCAACCTACCCTGTATAAGTAAAGGTTAATGATAAATAAATAAGATTTGTTTTATTTATCAAAACAAGTATACTCTAATGTAAGTATGCAATTCCAATCAATAAAGGATTTCCATGCTTTGGAAATATTTCAAACATCCAAATGACCTCTTTTTCCAAAGAGTTGGTACCTTGGAGGTTCTAGTGAAGTCAGAGTAATGATCTTGGAATTTGTCTCAGGTCTTTATTCGTTGTTCCACTGCCGCAAAATAGTAGCTGGAGGAGCAAGTGGATCAGGGTTTTGCTGAGAGGGGATGGGAAATGAGGATTGGGTGAATCAAAGGAGAGGAATGCTTATGTTGATTGTAGAGTTTTTTGTTACATTTTTTATTTTTATTTTTATAAAGAATGTGCTTACTCTATATTATATTTTTGTTCTCACAGGTGAGACTTTGAACCCTAAACCTCTGTTTTTTTCTACCCGTCTTGCCAGGCTACAAGGAGTCTTCCCTGCCAGCGTCGCGGCCGGAAGGCAGCAAAAAAACCAAGACCAGCTCCAGTACCGAGGAAGAGATCTTCACCCTGCAGGTGAAACAAAAATCCACACTGTTCCCACGGCATGTTCTACAGCTGTGTCTGTCTGAAGACTGTGTGTGTGTGTGTGCGCCTGCGTATAATCACACTTCTCCTGCTGTAGGTCCGTGGGAAGGAGAGGTTTGACATGTTAAAGAAAATCAATGAGTCTCTGGAGCTGAAAGACCTGGTGCCAGCTGCCGATTTGGAGAAATACAGGCAAAAACTGTAAGTGCCACTCTTCGTCTTCCTCTGGGCATGACAAATACCCATTTAGCACAAGCCCTTGCACGTGCACACACACGTATGCACAAACAGTTTGCTATTGTTTCCACTTTATTTGTCAATTCAGTACTTTGTCTACCGATCTGACGCTCTGAGGGAAATTGTCTGTTCACTAAGGCACGTGCCCCTGTCCTCCTCTCTCAGCCACTCCAAGAGTACCAGCAAACGAGAGCGGGAACGCGAAGGAGTGGAGCCCAAGAGAGGGAAAAGGCTCCTCGTGAAGGAGGAGAAGAGCGACTCGGACTGAAGAGGCAAGGGTGAAAGGGGGGAGGGGCTTCCATTTCCACTGCCTCCGTCTTCTAAAGAACAACTTTGATTTGTTATTCTGGGTTGGGGTCAGTTCCACTTCAATTCAGCTAATTGATTGAAAAATTCTCATAGAACAAGGTGGGATTTTTTTAAAAATTTGTGAACTGAATTTCCGTTAATTTGACCGAATTGAAACCCAGTTGACTCCAACCCGGTTTGATATATATGATGAAAGGTCGTGGGACACGGGTAACTTTTTAGTGCATGATCCTTAATAGTCTGAATTAGCATACTATTTAGTTCCCTTCTGTATTGTAGTGTGCAAAATGATCTCCAGCAATATTATGAGTACTTTCCCAGCTCGTCAGAGGAATGCTACTCAACTGTACTCTTAACTGCACAATCATATTCTCATTTGTTTCTTATGGTGCATCTTAAATACCACCCTGGATCAAACGTGTCCCCTCTACTAATGACACATAAGCTATTATATTCCAATTTTTTATTTTTTTTTGCCCATTCAGGTATATCACCTGCTCGACCAATATTTGAGTCCTCTTTTGCAATAATTGCATTTTAATTTCACTGAATTTTTATTTTTGTTTGGAACTACTGTCTGTGCAAAGTGTTACAGAGGGCACACGTTTGTATGAATTTCCATTGAGCCTTTTTCCCCCAAACTCTTATCCAGCATTATGTAATACATTTTACCCTCAGAATTACTATTGGCCTGTGTCTTTGAAAATCTGCCATACTATACACTGCCATTTGTATATTATTAATAAGTAGTTGCTAATTTTCCACAGTATAGTTTTAGTTATGTATACTAACAGTTCCTGCTAGTCAGAGTTTTGACCTATTCTTGGATAAAAATTGGCATGTGGTCAAGTTTTATAGCTCAAGAGAAAATCTGTGTTCACTTTGAGAAAGATTTGATCATTTAAGCAGATTGCCTCCATGTAATCCAGTAATAATGGTTATTCCACCAGCCACATAATGTCAAGTAAATCATTAAATCGAAAAAAAGGGTAGATTGATGCATGTTGTACATTATATGGCCCCGTTAGACTAAAACATTATGTTACTTATCCCCTTTGTGGAGATCTGGGCTTTTAATATCACCTGCATTGTGCAGATGTGATTACCTTCAGATACACTTACTTAGAACCGTGAATCTCACAGCCTGGTATCACAGATGCTCTGTATACTGACCAGATATTCAGCACTGTCTGGTAATAGGAATGTAGCAGTAGACAGACAGACCGACCAGCCATAGTCGGTATAGTAATGGAGGATCATAGACCAGGAACTACAGAGGATAGACCGAGTAGTTATCCACGAACTGAATATGTTGCCAGAGCGTAGAATATCTGTGTTGTTGACAGGCTTACTGAGAGATTAATGACTTTTGGGAGGTGACATTTCTCCAGTATCAGTTTTTTTTGTTGTCCTTTATATTTTTCTACATTTGAAAAGAATTCCAATTTGTAGTTTTTTTTTATTTGCTTGTAATTGATTTTTTTTCATACTATTCTAAAATGTGTTCACACACACACACACACACACACATACACACACACACAGGCATGCGCACACAGTAGCTCATATTTTATTTTCTTATTTTTATAAGTATACATTGCAACATGCGCAGGCGCACTAACACACCAAAACATTAACATGCACACACACCCCTTTCTCTTCATTGAGGTAACACTGTTGTCTTTTTTATGAAATAGAAAAAGTAGAAATAAAATTCCTGAAAAAAATTATGTGTGGCTGTTTGTTTGAGGTGTGGTCCCCTGTCTTCCTCTGATTCATGTCTCTGCCAGCCTTACATATAGACTTATGTTCAGAGGAGAGCGCATGCCAAAGAGGTTGTGGGTCTTTATTGTCCATTAATCATATGATGGAAACATTGCTTCAGCTCTTGGTTTCAAATATGAAACAATGGTGCTTGTAACAACAAACAATACACAAATGTATTGTGTGTTCCTGCTGCATTTAAAAAGAGCAAAAAAAGGTGTGTCCTCTGCTGGGGACATACTGAAAGAACTGAATCTAACAGGTGAGTAGTTTGAGTGAGGGACCTATTGAGTATAGCAAAGTTCTACTTTGCATACAAATGCTGATTTGTCTTTGTTGTCATATAGCAGTTTTCTGTCTCTTTGCAGTTTTCTGTCGACCCTGAAATTTAATCCTCAACCTCTTGATACCAGTTAGATTTTCAAATATAATATATTTCAAATATATATGATTTGGAAAATGTGCTTTGCGGTGATATATTTTTAAAAAGTATATATTGCATTGGCTGAGAAGGATTTCCACTGGATGTTTGGTCATTGCTGCGTGCATTTGCTTCCATTTGGCCACAAAGGCATTAGTGATGTCAGGAGATTATTACTGGCTCGCGTCTGCTTTTCAATTGATCCCAAAGGTGGTGGATGAGGTTGAGGTCAGGGCTCTGTGCAGGTCAGTCAAGTTCTTCCTCACCGATCACGACAAATACAATTTCTGTATGTATTTCGCTTTGTGCCCCGGGGCATTGTGGTTAAAACTGGAAAGGGCCTTCCCCAAACTGTTGCCACAAAGTTGGAAGCCCAGAATCGTCTCTAGTGTCATTGTATGCTGTAGCGTTAAGATTTGCCTCCACTGGAAGGGGCCTAGCCTGAACCAATATTTGAATGCAATAATTCACCCCAGAAAATGCATTGGAGCATTGAGTATACAATTAATGAGTATTTTTTCTTGCATAAAAGTTTTGTTTAAAATATATATTTTTTCATACAATATTTTCTCATAACCTTCTGTAATTATCTTTTAAATATTCTTTCAGTTGTAACATTGCCAGTAAAAGATAGTGTCAGCATTTCAACTTTTTTTTACCTGTTCTGCCATTAGCTCTGTCAAAGATGTGTAACTTTATTGCAAAATGCAAATTTGTGTTTGGAGCCCGTTACAGCACAAACTGGTGGTTTTAGGTTGATCTTGTGATCTTTCCCTGGACCCCTACCCTCTGACAAAATGAGCCAGTTAATCACATTTGTCGGTGTGGTATATAGGCTAAGTTTACCCTTTATGGTTCTCTACTCAATGGGTACCAACACAGGGTTGCTTCCACTACCAAATGCTAACGTTATACAACTATGCTAACGCAACAAGGAGTAACAAAGAATTCTCCACCAGCGGGAAGAAAAAATAAGAAAGCTGTTTCACTCAGCTTAAACTGAGCAACAGATTCCTACCGCTATCATCACAGCCAGAATCGCCATCTGTCAAGGCAACGAAGCCCCCCACCACTACTGCTTTTATTACCACGTCTACTCAAGACGCATCAGATTGCAGGTAGTGACATCAAAAGCAAATAAATTACCTCTTCACATCGCGGAAGAAATCCCTGTCATTATGGCTTCCAATCAAAGCATAAGCAATATTACACTGCTCAAAGAAATTTAGGGAACACTTAATCAACACAGTATAACGCCAAGTCAATTAAACTTCTGGGATATCGATCTGTCCAGTTAGGAAGTGTAAACGATTGTGAATCAATTTCACCTGCTTTGGTGCAAATGATAGTGACAACAGATGGACAGGAGAGGCAACAGCAAGACAACCCCCAAAAAGTAAATGGTTTTGCAGGTGGCGGCCACAGACCATTTCTCTCTCCTTATCCTTCCTGACTGATTTTTCTCTAGTTTTGCATTTTGCTAGTGCCCTTGTCACTACTGGTAGCATGAGGCGGTACCTGCAGCCCATTCAGGTTGCACAGGTAGTCCAGCTCCTCCAGGATGACACATCCATACGTGCCGTCCTGTAGTGGGATCTGTGCTCACAGCCCAGCACCGTGCAGTTCGATTGGCATTTGCCAGAGAACACCAGAATTGGCAGGTTTGCCATTGGTGCCCTGTTTTCTTCACAGATGAGAGCAGGTTCACACTGAGCACATGTGACAGATGTGAAAGAGTCTGGAGGTGGACGTTATGCTGCCTGCAACATCATCCAGCATGACCGGTTTGGTTTACTTGACTTGGTGTTATACTGTGTGATTAAGTGTTCCCTTAATTGTTTTGAGCAGTGCATTTTGCAGGTAGATGCTAAAGTCACCCATAAGCCAGAATCAGTAACTTAAATTTTTTTTTTTGAGGCTCTGTTATAAGCCGTTAGCTCTCTTGACATTAAGATGTACACTTCTGGCCCTCTGCAATAAAAATTAGCTCAGAAAAATTTTACAGAACATTTGGATTTAACGCATGGCTGATTTCGGCCTGTATTAAATGGAATGTGAAGTTTATTGACAACTTGGACCATTTCTGGAAGCAACACCACATTTTTAGGAAAAACGGATCTCAGCTGAACAGAGCTGGTGAAACAATTTTGTTTTTGAACATTCATCGTGCCCTTAAAGCAGACACAACAACCCAGAACACCATGTCCACGATAGCTTCACCGGTGCTATCTAATGCACCTCTCTCTGGTATCAAAACAAACGCAACAGCCCAGAACTCTGTGTCTTTGATAACACAGACCATGGAATCTGCTGCACCCACCACAGACCCAAAAAGCAAGCTCGGGACGCCCACACCAACTGCATTTGAGAAAACACAGACTAAGGCAAATCCCCCTGACCCAAAAAGCGAAGTTGGGACATCCACATCAACAGCCTCTGAGAAAACGGCCCAGCCGCCCATCTGTGTCACTGATGGCTGTGCCCAGCCCCCTGCCTGCGTGAACAGAGATGACAGCTCTACTCACCCCCCTTCACCACTCTCTGAAGCTCTACTCACCCTCCTTCACCACTCTCTGAAGCTCTACTCACCCTCCTTCACCACTCTCTGAAGACAGCGAGGGATCCTCTGTCTTTGGTTCTTTTAATCTTCCCCTTCTCCCTCCCCCTGGCCTTCCCCCTGAGGATGAATCAGCTAGTGTTTGCAGGCATACGACTAACTCCCTCCCCTCTAGCCTTCCCCCTGAGGATGAATCAGCTAGTGTTTGCAGGCATACGACTAACTCTCTCCCCTCTCGCCTTCACCCTGAGGATGAATCAGCTAGTGTTTGCAGGCATACGACTAACTCCCTCCCCTCTAGCCTTCCCCCTGAGGATGAATCAGCTAGTGTTTGCAGGCATACGACTAACTCCCTCCCCTCTAGCCTTCACCCTGAGGATGAATCAGCTAGTGTTTGCAGGCATACGACTAACTCCCTCTCTTGCCAGTCCCAGATTCCCCCCCAGGAGGATAGCTCCCTCTACCACCGAAGCCCCCCCTACAGCTCCACCACCCACTCCTAAGCCACCTCCCAGGTCTCATCGAGCCCTGAACCATCACCACCTATCCCCAAATCTGGCAATAAATTGACATGAGTCAGGTCCCTGCTCTTTTAGTGATGCTCCACACATTAGCCCTGAGAACAAGCTGGGGCCCTGTCACATGACCATCCCAGTCATGCTTAGAAACAGAATGATGAAAGCTCATGTAAGGAAAGGCCAAACATTTTCAAACCTTTTAACAAATAAATCCGGCAGTGTCCTACCTGGGAATTGAACCTGCAACCTTTCAGTTACAAGGCCAGTTGCGTAACCATTATACTACACTGCCGCCCATAATATGTCATAATATGCCGCAACATAATCATAATATGTAGCGAGATCCTCACGTAGCCTACTGCATTCCATACATCATTAAACTTAAGTTTTGAATGCTAATATTTACCTTTAGCAATATTTTCCCAGTTTATCTCATGTGCCGTACCATTCATCTCTATTCTGTGAAAGAGAGGGATTATTCCCTGATGACACAATACCTTACCCACGGCCAATTGAATTGACATTTCACTCATTTCAGCATGAGATTCTTCTGTTTACAGCACATTAAAAAGTTTTGCTTTATCATTATAATTGACAGAGATTTGACATGAACAATGCAAAGACTGTATAATTGATGTCAATTAGTGCCATTCTGGCTTAAAGGGTTACATTTTCTGTTTGGGAAAATACTTTTATTCTTATCTTTTGGGAACTGTTTGTGTAAGTATTCAACCTGAAAATAACATTTGTATTATTGGTTTTTGAACAAAAAATGATTTGGCCCACATGGCCCACTTTTGTGTGCACTATCATATTTATGCACATATGCACTCAGTTGTAAGGAGAGAGATTTCAGTCAGAAGGCACCCTTTCTACCTTGGTAAACTGCCAAGGGGCCTTTAATGACCGCAGTGAATCAGGACCTTGGTTCCCCCAGCACAGTCTCCCATTACAGCTACATTAGGCAATGTTTCTCTGTATTGTTACTGAATAGCTTGTATTGTCTAGCCCAGGGGTGGGCAGCTCCAGGCCTCGCGGGCCGGTGTGTATGCAGGTTTTTACTACCACCAGTTAACCTGGCTCAATCAGCTAATTAGTTGTATACACCATCACCGATTCACTCGTAAATTAAATAACGATAAAACGCTACAATACACGCAAACCGGCACAATAACATTCATTAGCTGCTGTTCATATCGTAGAATGTAGATTAAAATATCAGATCATGTAAACGATTGGGCTAATTAAATAATTGTTTACTTGTGGCAGCAAAAACCTGCATACACACCGGCCCGCGAGGCCTGGAGTTGCCCACCCCTGGTCTAGCCTAACTGACAGTGAAGCATAGAGGCTGCATATTATTTCAATTATCACATTTCAGTGATAATACATTTCAGGCTAATAAAATATCCACTCATGTTTATGGTTTGGTATGGTAACCGTATAGCAACCCAAAGTTGATGGGTTATTCACAAGAGTGCCATATAGCATCTGCTTTACTTTGCAGTGTCACTGTTGGATGGAAAATTAAAGTTTCAGGTCATAGGAAAACATTGAACAAACCCCCTCGAGGGGCAAACTACATGTATATTCCCAATCTCAACCCCAACCCAGTCCTCCTTGTAGGGGCAAACCCAAAAGCCCATCCATTTCCTGAATACATTTTAAATCGCCCCACGGTTATGCATCAAAATACACCTACACCTGGGGCCTCATTTATAAATAAAAAAAAGTACTTGGAAGTAATTTTTAAGTTTCACGTCAGCACATTTCTTTAAACGGGCGTAAGCATTATTTATAAAATTGGCTGCGCTTGTTTAAAATAGCGTACGTCTGTCGTACGTACCTTCCGTCTATAAATCTCAAATGAACTTCAAATTGAACGCATGTGAACGAGCTCTGTAATTGCGCTCTGGGGCTAACTGTTCACGTACATTTAATAGAATGGCTCTGGGGAACCGATAGCGGCTCTTGAGCCACTCATCGGCCATGACCGAATATGATCCTTTCACCCCTTTGAGGGCGCACATTTAAGTCACTTCGTCAAAAAGCTTTTGAGTGGGCGACTTTTTTTCATAAATGGGGAGACTTAAAATCCCCGGATGAAACCCTTATTTCTGGGGTTTCGTTGAGAAGATTCAGGAGCACACACTGTAGTTTAGCACTTTGTAGTAAAAACTACAACTTGTAGTACAAGACATAGAGCGTGTATACATGTCTATGGTACCAGAGCAGGACATATTACAAACTACGTCCTCACTAGTTTGAAAAGCGTCCTCCAATAAAGCTAGCATGGTTGAGTGTTAATTGTTTGCTTACAGTAGACTATTTATAGGATACATTATGTTGTCTTTAATGAGCAACACTTTGTGAATCATAATGAATCATGCATTGCCCATGCCCCAATTTACAAGTTTACAAGTTTCTACATGTCATACAATAATGGTATAATGTAAGGAAGACTTAAAACTCAATAATCAGTTTCCTTAAAATTATTGAATTAAACTTTTTTTAAGGCTGATAACAACACCAATAATTTTCAACACCAATAAGCGTTCACATGCAGCTCTCAAGCCTGCAATAGCCTACTTCGGCACAACCGGCAGGCAATGTGCGTACGCCAAGTGAAGCCCTGATGTGGCGCTACAACCGTTTCCCCGTGGGGTCACGTTGAAATTTTATAAATCATTACTTTGTCGTGATTTTCTACGTATGCCACGGGTAAGCTCAAATTTGATCTAAAGTAAGACAAAATAATAAAAATTTGGGGGTTTCACAACGTTTAACCCCATTCTCTGACATGTCTCGTAATAAATGGACACCTCATTATAGCCTCCCTCTGGGTATGACTGATTACAGGGTAATAACTGTACCCTCCAACCACAAAGAACAAAAATGTCATCATTGCACACATTTGCACTGCTGCCTGATCACTAATGTGATCAGCCTTCGGGGGCCCCCTCAACACTCCCCGTCTAGGGGGGTTTCCGAGTACACACTGCACTGCCCATCGGACGTTTCAAGAGGGTCCCCACATTTTTAGATTGTTATTGTGGTAGGACTAATGTGATCAGCCGTCGGGGGCCCCCTCAAAGCTCGGAGCCCCAGGCAATTGCCTGTCTTGCCTGTCCTGTTGCGCCGCCTCTGATCTGGTACAACATGAGAGGTGTGAGGTCATCAGGTTATGGGTGGGAGTGATGAGAATTGGGTGAAGAGACAGTGATGAGCGTGCGCCCATCCAGTGGGGCGAAGAGTGGGTAGAGCTTCTCGCGGAAAGTGTCAGTGAATGTGAAGATGTGCGACTTGGACTCCATGTTGTAGAACGATATCTGGCCCTCCTCATAGTCCAGGTAAACACCCACCTTACGTGAGACCAGGTGCAGGGGGAGTGGGGTCTCAGGCTTGGTGCAGGCGTAGAACTGATGGGTGCTTCGCCACAGGGTCCAGTAGCCCTCACTGGGGACCAGGGGAAAGCGGCCATGCCTCTTGGAGGACCCCGTGGTCAGCCCCACCCTCCAATAGCCCTTGTTGGCCAGGTCCACTTCCCAGTAGTGCCGGCCACTGGAGTAGCCCTCCCAGCCCAGAACGCATGGCCAACTGTCAAAACGCTGCTTGCTCAAGGTCACCTCTGCCTCTGCCAAGGCCTCCTGGACCTTCTTACAGTCATCAGAAAGCAACAGCCAGGGGTGGCTGGTCATGGGGTCAAGAGTTACATTCGCTGCACAGAGAAGGAAAAGACATATTCGTATTTAAGCATTTAGTAGATGCTCTCAGAGAGAATTAATTACAGGGCTTTATTTATTTATTTATTTATTTATTTATTTATTTATTTATGTATGTATTTATTTAAATATTATGAAATATATTAAGAATAATCTCTCTGCTGATTATTTGTGATGATTTGAGGCTCATTTGATACATTTTACATACTGTCCCAACATTACAGTAAATGTTTCCCTAGAGGCTTGGTGGGTGTTTAAAAACCCTTTCTGTAATCCATTTAAAGAACCACTCTGCGCTTGTTCACCTCCAATAAACATGCCTGGACATCTCACCACCATGCTACTGCAGAGTTGGGAATTTATATTGGCAGAGCAAGTAGGGTAGTATGGGATTTCACATATCTCATAAAGTATGTTCAAATAGTATTTCAGTATTTTAAAAATGTCCTCCCAGTGGGCAAAACTGAAAAAGTAATTGAGTAATTGAGTGGGAGGAGCCTCAATGTTTAAAAAAATATTACCTGTGGCACTGTAGATCCAGCTCCAAACTGGAGGGGGACAAAATATATATTTTTCAAATAAAGTATTTTACAGTAATCTATAATATTAATTAAACATAATACATTTATGTAACTTCTAACAAAATTAAACAGGGAGAAAAAATGATTACCTGAATTTGGGATGTATTTTGACATTCCTGTTTGGACAATAAAAACCAGAATAGTTTCTGTATTGGATTGGCTTTTAGGGGCAGTTTCATAGACAAACATGTGCAAATAAACAAGTTTAACAAAAACAAAGGAAATAATCTGGGAATACAAAAGTTAAATTAATGCAGACGAAAGAGTGAAATATTACATACCGTAAAGTCACATTTTAATTGTAAGAAAGGTTGAGTAGGTCTGTATATAAACAAGAGACCTTAGAGCTGTCAGGTGGAGTTTTGAGGTGAGAAGATTAAGTTAAAGGATTGCAATAAATTCTACTACACTCCATTAAGGCAAAGAAAATAACTTTTTCTTTATCTTATTACATAGAATTGTATTGGAAGTGACAGGTCAGTCCAAAATGTTTTCTAAGAACAGCTTTTGAATGGTTTTCCTAGGCATGATGCAGCAGTGTTGGGGTCGGCAATGATGCAGCAGTGTTAGGGTCGGCAATAATGCAGCAGTGTTGGGGTCGGCAATGATGCAGCGGTGTTGGGGTCGGCAATGATGCAACGGTGTTGGGGTCGGCAATGATGCAGCGGTGTTGGGGTCGGCAATGATGCAGCGGTGTTGGGGTCGGCAATGATGCAGCGGTGTTGGGGTCGGCAATGATGCAGCGGTGTTGGGGTCGGCAATGATGCAGCGGTGTTGGGGTCGGCAATGATGCAGCGGTGTTGGGGTCGGCAATGATGCAACGGTGTTGGGGTCGGCAATGATGCAGCGGTGTTGGGGTGGGCAATGATGCAGCGGTGTTGGGGTGGGCAATGATGCAGCGGTGTTGGGGTCGGCAATGATGCAGCGGTGTTGGGGTGGGCAATGATGCAGCGGTGTTGGGGTGGGCAATGATGCAGCGGTGTTGGGGTGGGCAATGATGCAGCGGTGTTGGGGTCGGCAGCAGAATGACATGCATTGACGGCATGACTGAGGAGCACCTTCTCATCTGGGGTGAGAAATCACATAGCTGCAGATGCACAGGCCTTGAGTGTGTAATGGGACAGTTTGGACGCAACGAAAGAGGAGGGACTTACCTAATTTCCATGAGCGCTGCTTTGTTAACAGCCACAACTGGGGTACAACACCCTACAAGAGAAAAAGAGCCAATGAGATTCAATGTCAATTCGATGTCAATGCACATTTTGACATCACATCTGTCCTGCATATACCATACTTGACAGTACTTTATTAGAATTACACATATGAATGAGGCTAATCTTTTTAATGCATAGCATTCACACAGTCAGAATAACATATACTGTATGTACTGGTGAATTGGTAATTAATTTTACATTCAGTTACTAAATTACTTTTTAAGGAAGTGCACTAAAGGTCTTGTATCATGGAATAAAATCTCAAATAAATTAATGTTTTTCTCTAGCCTAGTGTGTAATTGCATTTTTCAGTCTTCTGTGAATGCATTTCTTACCTATACAGCTTATTTAACAGTGCATATTATTCATCTTTTCAGTTTCCACATCAATTGTTAATATGTTGGAGTTAGCTATTGACAATGTTATTGTAGTTTTATGTTTTAAATGTTGTTTTTATTTCTATTTTAATTGAAATTTCTAATTTGGTTTAGTTTTAGGTTTTTTTGTTGTTGTTATTTTAGTTTTAGGTATTTTAGCTTTAGTTTTTCAACATGTTCCAGTTTAGTTTCTCCAACATATTTCGTTTTTATTTTAGTTTTAGTCATTTTATAAATTTCTCTTTAGTATCGCCATCTTGCAACATAATCACCACCAACAGAGAAAGGATCATTCCATTCAGGTTAATATCTCATATACACTGGTGACCAGACCAAAATCTTTATTTAATTTTAGTCCATTTTAAAACAACGCAATAGTTTCCGTTTTTTTTCCATACCATTTCATCATCATTTTTTATTTCAATGTACGAGGATGTTTTTCACTGCTGGTTTTGGTTTCATTTTAGTTTCAGTTAACGATAATAACCCTAACCCTAACCCTAACCTTGGCTACTAAGCTCATTTTCCCCTGGGCAGGTTAAAACCAATAAAATTACATAACATTATCAGTACAATAAATCACTATGCTCAGGTGTGGCTGATACAGTTAGTAAAGAAAATGACCTTATTGTCATCCTTCAACAGGGACCAGGTGATGAACTCCAGGAAGGGAAGAAGGTTCGCCAGTTTCCTCTTCCTCACTTCCAGCTGGTGCAGCATCAGAGCCAGATCCTCCCGTGTCACACCGTAGGTCTATGTGCATGTGCACACAAGCAAACACACACCCACAGGTGCTTGCACATAATACATGTTTAGAAAGCACTGAAATGTAGTAGCTGAAACGTTTGCTCTAGTCTAGCCATTTTTTCATGTGCACCATTTCTTTTTTGCACAATGTAACTTTGCCACCAATAAATATATTTTTGCTAGACAACTTATGTCCGATCTTATATTTGTAGAGTGCTCTTGGCACCTTTTTTTGTGTCAATTTTTGCCAGACGCACCTCAGGTATTATTTATTAAGAGCAACACTTGTATTTTCATTTTAATATACATGCAAACACATGCACTTGTGCATGCACACATGCATACACCCATGTACCCACCCACATGCACACACATGCACACACAGACACTGACATAAACATATATACAGACAGCACTACCCCTAACCTCGGACAGGCTCTGTAGCTCTTTGGCCCACTCCATGATCCTCTGTTGCCCCAGTTCGTTGGGGTCCATGCCCTCATCCCTGCTCCCCTGCTCCTCTGCTGCAGTGCTCTCCTGCCTCCATGTACTCTGCTGAAGCAGCTGTTGCACAGTGGGAGACATTTAAGAGCTGCAGGGCAGCAGCACACAAAGTCAGCAAAGAGTATGATCACCAAAGCCACTGACTGTCAGCCAGATGGAATGCAGCATCAAAATACATTTGTCAGCACAATTCATTCTGCAGTTGCTGAAAAGTGTTACCTTTCCAGGTAGAGCTGCTTATTCATAGACAGGTCATTCACCTGAGTTGTACATGGTAATGCTTCACATTTCGGCAGTACTGTCCCCAGAGATGGGCAAAATCTGAAATGAACTAGCCTTCCCTCTCCTCCCCCCCTCTTTCTTTCCCCTTCTCTCTCTGCCATTCCCTCTTTCCTCTCTTCCCCTTCTGTTGCTTTAGAAGCGCTGAAGTTGCTCCCAGCATGCCTCACCGTGTCCACGTTGTTGAGCTCCTCCGCCCACTTCAGGATGAGTTTTCTGCATTCCTCCTTGCTGCTCGCAGTACGAGGGTTGGTTTTCTCAGCCTTTCTAGTGCCCCGTTTTGTGTTGCTGCCAGGCTTTCAACATCGCATTCCACATATCAATACAATAAAACTACACAACACAATACAACAGGCAGTGTTCACCTCAATAAAGTCACTTAACATAAAAAAGGTAACACAAATGAATCCAGCCGAACAATGGTAAAAAGAATGGACGTTTTTGATCAAACCATGACCTACAGCTGCAGGATGTACGTATAACCGTGGGTGAAAATGTTTTACTGTGATCCAACGTAGGAGTGAATCGAGAGTTGGTGTGTATAGCTGTTTAGAAAATGGAGCCGGTATGACTGGTTGAAGCAAAACCAACAAACACACTGCCCACCCCAGGGCCAGAGTTATGCACCCCTGGTTTAAAATGCACCAGTACTACTTTAATATCTTATCAGCCATCCTCCCGCCCTGCTATAAAAGTTATATATCTTATCACTTGGCCCTGAGCTGTAACAGTGCCATCTGTATATTTCCGATTAGGAGAAGTAGACGGCCATGATGTCTGGTCATTTATGACAAGTTTCTAGACAAGAGCACCTCTGTGCACAAGCTTATGTCCCTTTCCAACAGCAGACACGCACCCACAAATGGCCAGATACAGTCCGTTTTTGGATTTGTGTACTGTAGTTTCCGCCCCTGTAAATGCAGCTTTTCATGCCGTGTCCATTTTATGCCATCTTGCAAAAACAAATGTCTTCTACTTGGGTACTCTTGGCCCAGGTTCCATTCCACATAAGATAAAATGTTTCCATTACAGACAATTGTTTTCTCAGAGTAGGTTACCACAATGGCACCTAGAGATTTCCACATCCATGAACACAAGGCAGAATTATTTTACTATTCTATTAAATAATATTCAGGGCCACAGGAATGTCTCTTCATAAAACAGGCAGATACAGAGAGGTGACAAATTAAAGGAAAAACCAACATAAAGTGTCGTAGTAAGGTGTTGGGCCACCACGACCCGCCAGAACAACTTGAGTGCGCCTTGGCATAGATTCTACCTCTAGTCTAGCATAGATTCTAGTCTCTGGAACTCTACTGGAGGGATGGAACATAATCTTTTCAAAAGATATTCCTTCATTTGATGTTTTGATGATGGTGATGGAGAGCACTGTCTAACAAGGTCTAAAATCTCTCATAGGTGTTCAATTGGGTTGTGATCTGGTGACAGCGAAAGCCACATCATTTTCACACTCATCAAACTGTTCAGTGACCCCTCGTGCCCTGTGGATGAAGGCATTGTCATCCTGGAAGAGACCACTCCCATCAGGATAGAAATGTTTTATCATAGGATAAAGGTGATCACAAATCAATAACTTTTTATTGATTTGCAGTGACCCTTCCTTCTAATGGGACAAGTGGACCCAAACTATGCCAGGAAAATGCCCCCCACAGCATAACAGACCACCTCACTGTCTGGGGTTTTCTTTTAATTTGTCACCCGTCTGTATCTGCCTTAATAATTTCATGAATGGGATCCTTAAGCTGAAAAATATCTTCAAATAGTAATAAACCATATGAGAAATACAATTAATGCAGTATTAATTATTCCCAACTCCAAGCCAGGTGTTCAAAGGCTACTAGTTATTGCCAGTCAAATAACTGGATACACCTATCGTACAAAGAGCAATAAGTAGCTTCCTTGATATCCAAGAGGCAGCAGTGTCATCTCAATTTGTGCCATGCTTGAATGGTTGCCCAGTTCTTACTGAGATAAAATGTAATTTGAAGCAATAAACAAAAGTGTAATTCAGTCATATAAAAGAGATAAAATCCTTCTCCGGGTTTCCATTCCACCCAGCAGGATGGAATAACACTTTCTTTCCTTGAAACTTTCTTGCCTTCTCCCTCCACAAACGTTACTAGTTTTCTTATACAACAGCCATATCTCAACTGTGAACTGAAAATGGTCCACCTCGCTGAAGCACCCTGGACTTGAAACATTAACTAAAAATGCAGAGAATGGTAAATTTATAATTTTGCTTGTTTCCCAGTAAAATGTGGAAGCATTAATGCAATTCAACAATCTTTACAGCAGAGGCATCAGACCTCAGTCCTGGAGGGCCACAGTGTCTGCTGGTTTTTGGGTTCTTTTTGCACCAGTGGTTCATTTAAGTCATTGATTGGCTAAAAAATACACACACCTTGTTCTCAAGGCCTTAATTGGTGATTGAAAGGAAACCACAAAAACTTCAGGTAACTCCAAAGAAACGTGTACAGAGATGTTATGTTTCCAGAGGCTACATTTACAGATTAATTTTATAGAGTATATTCACAATTATAAACATAGTCATCCATTTTAAAGCCATGCCATTACTTCCTTGAGTGCAGCGGTCTCAGGTTGCATTTTTCTATCCAAAAGTTTGATTAAATGTTTTTTTTGCTAAAAACAATCAGTTAATTTTCACACATACAAACTATGGAGGCATACTGTTGTTTTGCCAGCTGATTTGAAGTTTCTTGAAGTGTATTTTTGCTTTAAAACACAATCCCATGATTGCCTATATATCAGCCATTGTAAAGAGCAACTATTCCTGTAAAACAACACCCCTGGATACTGAGAACAGTCAATGCACCTTCAAAATGAATGACCATCTAAAAGTCAAATTCTTTTTGAACTTCAATTACAAAATTAAATAAAGTTCTGAGACTATTTCTGTGATGTTCCTTGTGACCTAAAGATAACATACAAGGAAAATCCAGGAAAGTGGACAAATGGACTGGGAACATTTATCCCAACTTTCCTAACATTCCATGAATGTTCTAAAAGTCAAGGTTTCTTAGCTGGGTTATCCCCTTCAAATCTTTGCTCTGTGTCCAAATCCAACAACAACCCAACCTGGATACTTTCCCTATAACCCCCTCACTCACATCCCCTTTCTAACACCAAAAAGGTTTCCTCTGGCCCTGTTCTTCACCCTCTGTCCCACCTTGCACAGTTGATCCACCTCCTCCTTCCACTGATGAATGAACTGGACACACTCCTGCAGATTGCGCAGTTCTTTCAGATCCTGTGTTTTACAGACACAAAAGAGGTGCAATTACATTTTCATTTAATCATTTAGGCTCTGTGCTCTAGTCCTGGGGCACTTACATAAGTGCATAGGCTATGAGCAGAGCCCATGCCAAATCATCAGTGTCACACCTGATAATAAGTTAATATAAGCATTATTACATTACATTACAGGCATTTAGCAGACGCTCTTATCCAGAGCGACTTACACAACTTTTTATTACATCTTATTACATGTATCCATTCATACAGCTGAATATATACTGAAGTAAGTCAGGTTAAGTACCTTGCTCAAGGGTACAACGGCAGTGTCCTAACTGGGAATCAAACCTGCAACCTTTCGGTTACAAGTCCGGTTCCTTAACCATTATTCTACACTGCCTAGATTTCCCTTATTTTGTCCAGTTTGGTGGAAATTATTTTTGTGGGATTGGCACATAAAGCCAAGACATGAAGACCAAAGACAATGAGTGCCACATAGAGGACAACAACAACGTCCAAAATCCCCCTTTTCTCAACATTTTCAGTTTGCTTCCACCCTGCAGATTAGCATGGTTACCCATTTAGGAATTGCCCTGTCCTTCAGATCTTTCACAGTCCTGTCTTTCACTATCTATATCCTTTCCTTCCCTTTTAACCAGACCATTCTACACCTTCTGTGTAAATACAGATGCTATTCATTAGCACCCCATACTATCCTCACTGCATCACATTGTCCTGTACTCCCACTCCTGCCCCACCTTCACCCCCTTCACCCCTTCACCTCTGTACCTTAGTTTTAGAGGCATTGCTGCTGGTGCTGGGGGCGCTGCTGTGTGCCTGTAGGTCATCCTGGTGTGTCGAGTGCATGGCCCCAATGGAGTGGCTTTGGCCAGCGGTCTCAAAGTTCACCCGCGATCGGGGGTGCTCTGGAGAATGCATGCACACACGCAAGAAAGTGCATAAACAGACATGCCTTTATATGTACACACATACACACAAGCATTTGCACACACGCATACACAAACATGCCCACCTGCACATACACACACATACGTATACGCAAGCGAGAACACACACAGGCAGGCATTCGCACACACGTACACGTATCACACATCTGAATCCATTTATGTACATACAAATTATTTTAATAAAAAAATGTGATTTAAATCAAAGTGTACATTTTTATTTTAAACTGGCACCACAAGACTCACTGATGTTCTTGGCTTTCAGAATACTCTTCATCGCAAAGGGTGTAGTCAGTCCTCAATGTCTTTCATGAAATATCTGTAAACTGCATAAATAAAGCCATGCATACACATATTTTGTGGTATAGATACATGTTAATGTTTTTTCTTTTAAAAATGCTTCAGTAAGAAGTTGCTGTGTCATACAGTTGTGTCAACAAATAAGCAACAAATAAGTAACATGTAATTAAGAACACAAACTAACTTCATAGTTTAGAAACCAGTCAAATCAAGTCCCCCAAATAAAAGCAGTTTCTTTAACACAGCTTGCTAAATGAGTAAGAACAACTTTCATGGCTCATGAAATGAGTTAATTGTAGGCTACTTACCACAAATGTGGGCTGAAAAGACAGAGCCGTGTGCTAGAGAGCAGGGTAGGAGGAAATTACCAGAGCGATATTCATGTGCTGTGATTTTTCAAGTGGCACGATATCACCATGATCTTTAGACTGTTTTATGACTTCAGAAACTGTACTGTATAAACAATGGTGATTATATAATGCTGTTTGTCAGACCAAGAAAAATCTGGTCAAACTAATGTTTTCTCTATGTTTACTGCGCTTTGTGAATTTTATGTGACCTTGAACCTGAGTCTTGTACCCAAACTCCCTATTCTTTTTTTGATTCATAGTTGAAGGATGATACATCTACACTCGGACCATGATTCATCTCTGCACCTTAGTGTATGTCATAACCGATCCACAACTTGTTTTCATGCCTGAAATATCTCCTTCACTGGAAAGTATGATAACTTGTATGGATGTGATAAAACATGAATTCACTCACCCCTGTCACCAAGCAGCTGATACAACACCTAATATTATCTTGTGTATTTATTTGTATTGATATTGATTCTCTTCTTTCCAATGATACGCGGTGTAGCTGTTAGCCATGAGCACATAGGATGCTTACTTATTACTTACTTCTACGGCCAAACAATTCCACTTTGGTCTCGCCTGTGCAGAGGACGGTGTTCCAGGCGTCTGCGGTGCATTCAGGTGACGCTTTGCAAACCTAAGCTGTGCCGCAGAGAGAAGGCTACCCTACCCTCTTGGCTACCCTTCCGTGAAAGCCATACTTGTTCAACCTTTTCAGAATGGTAGAGTCATGAACTCTGTGTTGACAGAACTAGGTGTTGACAGAGGCCTGTTGATCCCAGAATGTAGCAATATCTCTGAGCATCATACAGTCTGATCTTGGGGTGATTTGCTGGGACGCCCACGTAGATTGGAAAACATCTTGATTGTTCTCCATTTGTAAACGATCTTTCTCACAGGGAAACGATGGACTTCATATTGTTTGAAAATGTCTTTATAACCCTTCTCAGACTGATGAGCAACAGAAATGGCTTCTCTAAGATAATCACAGATGTTTTATGTCCTGCTTGGCATGCTGTGTTAACACAAACCCGAATGTTCAAGATGAAGTTGTCAAGGTTTCTGCTTTTATATACAGGTGATAGCGCTTCCTGATGATAAACTAATGAACTAATGATTTGGACTTGGTTATCAGCAACTGGTTTGGTTGAAAAAATAATAATAGGATAATCTTTTGTGTGTTATGACTGAATCACACGAGGTTAGATGTATCTGCTGTTAGGACTGGGTGAATACTAGATGAGGGCTATTTATGTCCTAATATGTAAAACCATAGAATTGAAAGAAGGTGTACTTTCTTTTTCATATCACTGTATAACTGAAATAATGATACAATCAATGCATGATTTCTAAGATTCCTAAATGGAGTCTGAAGTGCAAAGAAATTGAAAACTAAAATGAATTGAGGTTTCCATTTTTTTTACTTTTGCCTGTTGCCAAAAGCTCCATCTCCTAGTTCCCCCTTGAAAGAGGAAGTGTGTTGCTCATGTAAAGGTCAGTTGTAAAAGTATAAAAAGCCATGAAATATAAATCTCTGTGAGGAATTGAAACTTGAGTAGAGTCTCTGGTGAAACTTCACCCACAATTCACAGACACATCTTGACCAATACAATGAACTCTGCATTTATTGTTCCTGTTATGTTTATGTTATTGCTCCAGTTGTAGTTTTCTTGAATTTGAAAAATAAATAAATTTTGTGAGCAAATAGCATGGTGTCATACTGATGGTGTCTCAGAATGCTTTAAAAAAAAAAAACGATAAAGTTTACTTTTAAGTATCCTAATTTTGATAAACTATTAGTATACTTGTAAGTGTACTATTTTGAAACTTATTGGGACTAAATTGACCCACTTTTTAAGTCATAAAATTAGACTCAAATAATTCTTAGAAGTACAGGTATATCATTTAAAAACATTAATTTATATTATTGTTTTAAGTCTTAAAATTATACTTTTATGAATTACAAATTGGGCCAATTTAGTCCCAAAAAGTTGTTTATCGAAATTAGCATACTTAAAAGTAAACTTTAATTTACTAGTTTTTTGTAAGGGAAACCATCATGACGATGTCATCATACATCTCAGTGCTGCACTGTCAGACTGGCAGAGTCAGGACAAATAAAAAAGATTTAATGCCAATATGTCAAAATGAAACACGTCTGATTCCTTCATTGGGAAGAAAATCACACTGATTGGCTATTGTGTTGTGTTTCAGAGAAGCGTATTGTATGGTTTAAAACCAGTACACAGTGACTTTCAGTGCAATCTTGTCATCAGCGATGGAGCTTTATAACAGTGATATGCTATGTGTGTGAGTGCTGTTAGGACTTGGCGAGTACTAGATGAGGGTTAGTTATGTCCTAATATGTAAAACCATTATTTTTCGCATTACTGTATAACATAAACAATTATACAATGAATACATGATTTCTAAGAATAAGAATAATTCTAAGCATAAGAAAATTTTCAGTAAATAGCTTTTTTTATGAGCTAATGAAAAATATCTAAAGTGCAAGGAAATTGGAAACTAGAATTCATTGAGGCTTCCATTTATTTTAATTTTTGCCTGTTGCCAAAAGCTCCATCTCTTATAGTCAGAGTTCCCTTTTGAAAGAGGTCGTGTGTTGCTTACTTAAAGGTCAATTGTAAAAGTAGTTTTAAAAGTATTAGGAATCTCTGTGAGGAGTTCAAACATTTTGAGGCTCTGGTCAAAAGGATTTATTGTACCTATTATATTTATTCAGTATTTTCTTGCACCATTTGTGGTTTCCCTGAATTTGAAAAAAAAACTTGTGAACATTGGTGAACATTGCACCATCATACTGACTGTGTCTCAGCATGCTTCAAAACCTCCATCCGATATAATATCACTGTACCTTACACTGTTAGGATACAGTGTAATATAATATCACCGTACCTTACACTGTTAGGATACAGTGTAATATAATATCACTGTACCTTACACTGTTAGGATACAGTGTAATATAATATCACCGTACCTTACACTGTTAGGATACAGTGTAATATAATATCACTGTACCTTACACTGTTAGGATACAGTGTAATATAATATCACTGTACCTTACACTGTTAGGATACAGTGTAATATAATATCACCGTACCTTACACTGTTAGGATACAGTGTAATATAATATCACCGTACCTTACACTGTTAGGATACAGTGTAATATAATATCACTGTACCTTACACTGTTAGAATACAGTGTAATATAATATCACCGTACCTTACACTGTTAGGATACAGTGTAATATAATATCACTGTACCTTACACTGTTAGGATACAGTGTAATATAATATCACCGTACCTTACACTGTTAGGATACAGTGTAATATAATATCACTGTACCTTACACTGTTAGGATACAGTGTAATATAATATCACTGTACCTTACACTGTTAGGATACAGTGTAATGTAATGCCACCGTACCTTACACTGTTAGGATACAGTGTAATATAATATAACTGTACCTTACACTGTTAGGATACAGTGTAATATAATATCACTGTACCTTACACTGTTAGGATACAGTGTAATATAATATCACTGTACCTTACACTGTTAGGATACAGTGTAATGTAATGCCACTGTACCTTACACTGTTAGGATACAGTGTAATATAATATAACTGTACCTTACACTGTTAGGATACAGTGTAATATAATATCACTGTACCTTACACTGTTAGGATACAGTGTAATGTAATGCCACCGTACCTTACACTGTTAGGATACAGTGTAATGTAATGTCACTGTACCTTACACTGTTAGGATACAGTGTAATATAATATAACTGTACCTTACACTGTTAGGATACAGTGTAATATAATATCACTGTACCTTACACTGTTAGGATACAGTGTAATGTAATGTCACTGTACCTTACACTGTTAGGATACAGTGTAATATAATATAACTGTACCTTACACTGTTAGGATACAGTGTAATTTAATGTCACAGTACCTTACACTGTTAGGATACAGTGTAATATAATATCACTGTACCTTACACTGTTAGGATACAGTGTAATATAATATCACTGTACCTTACACTGTTAGAATACAGTGTAATATAATATCACTGTACCTTACACTGTTAGGATACAGTGTAATATAATATCACTGTACCTTACACTGTTAGGATACAGTGTAATATAATATCACTGTACCTTACACTGTTAGAATACAGTGTAATATAATATCACTGTACCTTACACTGTTAGGATACAGTGTAATATAATATCACCGTACCTTACACTGTTAGGATACAGTGTAATATAATATCACTGTACCTTACACTGTTAGGATACAGTGTAATGTAATGCCACTGTACCTTACACTGTTAGGATACAGTGTAATATAATATAACTGTACCTTACACTGTTAGGATACAGTGTAATATAATATCACCGTACCTTACACTGTTAGGATACAGTGTAATATAATATCACTGTACCTTACACTGTTAGGATACAGTGTAATGTAATGTCACTGTCATGTTACATTACAATGCCATAGTTTACTTTCCAACGTTGCTTTCATTTGCCCTGACAAAGCTTAAATATTTACTCACACAACACACTCATTTAGAGAATCATTTCACTGTACCTAACCTACTGTATGAACCCAACCCTGTCATAATATGATATAATGATAGTGATAGTGACAGTAAGGTCCTTCAGGAACTCAATCCTAGTAAAGCTACAGGTCTGGATAACATTCAAGCCAGGTTTCTTAGAAACGCTGCAGATATTATTGCTCCATCTGTTACCCATATTAGAAATATGTCTATAGAACAGGGCAAGGTTCCACAGAGCTTAAGAGTGCTCAAGTTCTCCCCCTCTACAAGAAGGGTTAGTAAGTTAGGGAACTATAGACCAGTTTCTATTTTATGCGTGGTGTCAAAAGTAATGGGAAACATTTTCATGAACAGATCGAGGAGTACATCCAAAGCATTAATATTTTATTTCAGTTTCAATCAGGATTTAGAAAATCTCACTCTACCTGTTGTTTCTGACAGACAAAATCAGAAAAAAAATGGACCTAGGTAAACTCAGCGGAATGGTTATGTTAGACCTACAAAAGGCGTTCAACACGATAGAGCATAGCATTTTAATTTACAAATTAAAAGCTATGGGTTTTAATGATATGGCCATTAGGTGGGTTAAATCCTATCTTACAAATAGACACCAAAGGGTAGATAGCAATGGGACGTTATCCAGTCCAAACCCCTTTACTTGTGGTGTCCCGCAGGAAAGTGTTTTCGGACTGTTATCGTTTTTATTATATATATATTTTTTAATTATTATATATTTTTTTATACGCCAATGATGCTACATTATTAGTATCCCACAAAGAAAAAGTACTTGTGGAAGATATCTTGAGCGCAGAGGTTCAAAAGGTTGTGAGGTGGCTCAACATCCTCTTAGGGTCAAGAACTAAATTGAGAAATTCCCCTAATTTTACAGTAAAGATTGGCCAGACCTCAATCTCTACAAAATCTTCCGTAAATTACCTTGGTTGTGTTCCGGATAATTTTTTATCAGGAGAAGACATTACTTACAAAATGACTAATAATACAAAATTTCTGGCAAGAAAAGTGGAACCCTAAAAACCTTAGCTGGAGGATTGGTGTTCGTGTCACTTTGATGTCACTTTGATTATGCTGCCAACTTCTCATAGTCTCTTAAAACACGTTACAGACGGCACAAAATAAGCTAATAAGAGTTGTCTTAAAGCTGCCTCCCCGCACACAGTTGGATGCAGCACATTTAAAAATGTTTAATCTTCTCCCCGTGGATAAAAGGGTGGTGCAAATTAAGATGGGTATTACCCACAACATTTTTTACAAATCTGCACCTCCCCACCTATCCAACCATTTTAATCGAGTTAAAAACAACCACACTCACAATACTAGAGGCAGTCTAACAAATTTTATTCATATGAGATGTAAAACATGTTTTGGGAAAAATAAATTTTTAAATACAGCTACATGTCAATGGAACAAGCTGACTATCTCCCTTAAGCTAACTCCGGTTGAAAGGTGTTTTAAATTAAATCTCAAGAAATGGCTGTTAAATAATTGGTAGATTCATAAATGCTTGCATGATTTACTGTCTGTTTTATTTGTTTTATTGTTTATATTTTTTATTTTTAGAAAAATGTCATTCTTGCCTGACACTTTCTCACTCTCTTTTTCAATCTGCCATCCTGTACTGTGAAAGAGGACCACAATGAAAATAAGCCCTCTGGATTTTTTGTGTATTTTAACCCTCGACAATTTAAAAAATCTTATATGGGGACTGTTATTATTATCAGCCTATCATGTATGTTTTTTTTTGTCAAATAAATCTAATATCCATTTTTCTATGTGTCTCAACGCCATTAACTATGGATAGTTGGCTAACTGGATGATACCCAACTTTGCATACCAGCCTTCTCTTCTCTAGCTTATCATATTATTATGTAAGACTTTAATAAACCATATGATTTTAAAGTACAAAGTATGCACAAAGATATTGTTTGTTGAGACAGGCATGCGATGCAGGCATCCAGGCTAACAAACTCTGGAGTAAGGTTAGTCCCAGTCTTTGAAGAACTGCTTGAATATCATCGTCTCTCGTCCCTGGGGGAAAATCTTCACCTGCGACAGCAGAGGCACACAGGTCACCCACACAGGTGAGGTACATAGGTGGGGTGAAGAACACCCCTACACTATTTCATAGATCCTTCCCTCAAATTCACAGCAGCAAAAAAATTATTATTGTATGAAAGTATATGTACACACGTCTATTCCACACAAGTCTGGTTTTCTGTCTAGTTTGTGTGTGTGTGTGTGTGTACATCAGGCACCTGTGTCTTCATTCTGGAATAGTTCATCCGCTCGATAAAGTTGTCTGCCATTTTTAGTGCCTCTTTCTTCTCCTCTGGATTGGCTCCGCTCCCTGTCAATCAACATTGTCACCCAGTCTGTACGGGAATATTCAGCTGAATAAACTGAACTTGATTTATCAATCTGTCCTTGGCTCATCCTTTAAAGACTTGGAGAATTGAACACAAGACAACATACAACAGGTTCTTTCCCCAAACCAAGCTACCTTTCTCCTAAAGTGCTCAGTTTCAGTTCAATGCCTCTCCTTCCTCTTATTGCATCTTTCCACTTCCTCTCATTGATTTCCCCCCTGATGCTCACTACTTTCCCCTTCACTCTCTTCTTCTCCATTTCCCTTCCATATCCCGTCTCTCACTCCTCTCCCACCTCCTGCCACTCACCTTTCCACACAAAGATCTTGCCATTAGCTCCGTTGTCCAGGATAAAGCAGTCATTCCGCACCAAGAGGCCCCTCTCAAATGGGTTCTTCTCTGATACTTTGGTCAGAGTCATAGTGCCTGTGGCATCAGACACCTATGGACCAAATCACAATGCCTAAGTTGTTTGCATGTATTGTGTATGTTGGTATAAGTCTAACAGAGTAGCTCAAATAACAGCGACAGCATTATTATTATTAGTAGTATTAGAAGAAAGAAAATATTTGAGGATGAGATATCATAACAGCAACAATAATAATAATAATCTCTCTTTCTTTCTCACCTTGTATAGGGAGGCAGAATTAGAGACATCAGCTTGAATGTCTTCCTCTGGGATGCTCTCTTTTAATTCTGGCATAGGACCTAGTACCTGTCAGAGTAGTGAGATGTTTGAGGGACAAACTGACAAACAGTATACATCCCATCCATCCATCTATTATCTAACCCACTTTTTTCTGGTCAGGGTCAAACAATATACAGTATATCCATCCATTATCTAACCCTCTTATTTCTGGTCAGGCTTGCCGGTGGGGGAAGGGGGGGCTGGAGCCTATCCCAGCATGCATTGGACGAGAGGCAGGAATACACCCTGGACAGGTCACCAATTCATCACAGGGCACACACACCATTCACTCACACACTCATACCTATGGCCAATTTAGAGTCTCCAATTAGCCTAACCTGCATGTCTTAGGAGGATTGTGGGAGGAAACTGGACGCCCCCATGGAGACACGGGGAGGGCCATATACAAATTATATTTCTCTTTATATATTTGCACTTGGATTGAATAAATGCTAAGCTAAACAAATTCACTATTTACTATAAATTGCTTCAATAAAAAATAAATGCAGCAAAGTTAAGCCCTGTTACAGTGGAGCTCATAGCTATACAGCGGAGCTTAGCCTGGGCTCTGTGGGCACAATCTGCCCTGGTCTGTGTAGGTGTGCCAGGTATTTTTACCTGAAGCATCTCGGGCGTCTCCTCTCCCTCACTCACGTGAATGATGCGGGCCTTGCCATGTTTGTCTGTGTCCCGAATTAGCATGGCAATCTCCCTTACCTTCTGTTTTTCAAATATATTCGCCTGGGAACCGACCCAGAACAATATTGTCTGAAATGGGAGAAACAACAGGGGCTATTATACTGGGCCGATCTTAATCATTAATGACCTAATAAGCATTTTACTCAGCCATTAACAAGATTTTAAAAGGCCTGGGGCCACATGTATAAACGATGCTGAGCAGAAAAATGCCCTGAGAAAGCTGCAGAAGGGAGTTTCCACACAGAAATTCAGATGTATAAAATAATATGCGATGCGAGAATCAGCGTACATCTGCACACGTACGTAATGTTTGGAGTCAGTGTGATATGGCGACACCGTGATAGAAAGGCAGAGGGAGAAAATGCAAAACTTTGCGTAAGCAGATTTCCGACTTTCTCCCTGAGCGTTCTTTTACGCATTCTTTTACTCAGAGTTTTATACATGTGGCCCCAGGTTTGCAGAGCAAGTGGCAGTTGGAAAGTGCACAACCCCAGTCTTGCAGTGCAGTTTTTATTCCAATCAATTATTCTTGATTAATTTTCCAAACAGCTGTACACACTCGTTCTGGTTCAGTCCTAAAGCTGACCACAGTAAAACATTTTCACTGAGTATTACATGCTGTTGTAAGACAGAAAAATATTGATCCTTTGTATTGTCAGTCATAAACCCTGGTTACTGAGCTGGTGGCGAATTCCTTGAGGGTGCAATAAAACAATTCACCAGGTGGCTTAAGAATCTACTGTTCTGCCCACCACATTGCATCTTTGCCTCTTCCCATAGGACTTCCAACTCCACTGCCCTACAATTTTGAGCTATAAAAAGCACAAGGTCGTAAACGACAGCTGCAATAACCATACAACTGGGCATTAGAAATAAACTGCATTCTGCAGGACCTGGAGCAGTTTTGCAATGTTTGTTCTTCCTAATGACGCCGAGAACCCAGGCCTGATCACAGGCCGTAAAAAGGCCTGTGAACAAGCACCCTATGTTTTTTGAATATATTCTGGACTGAAACAAAGTTGTATATGTATATTGCATCATATGTATGTGCATGTAAATAATTGTGGATAATATGATAAATGCGGTGGGCTGGGATTAATACCAATTGAAGTGTGGGGTATGTGAAAAAAAGAAGGATTAGGTTATCAGGGTTGCGCTTGTCCACATAAGTATCTGGATCACAGAGTGGCCATCACCTGGACCTCACTTGGTATTTAGATAAATGATAGGTAAAATCATAAGATCACGCGCCATTGTACAAAGTATCTTATTACTATCACTAGATCGGGAGGAGTAGACTATGTAGTTTATCTTCCTGGAAGAGAGGGGGATCTCAGTAGTGAGGGGTACAGCCCTATTCCTGGCCAGACCTTATTTGGACAAACAAAGAGAATTGTTGAATGTGGAAAGCCTGCTCAGGACTGCATTTAAGGGAAGTCCAAAGGGACATTCGAGGAGAATCTGCTTAACAGGTCTCCTGGTGCTGTAATGGCACCATAGTCACACCGTATGGGAGAATCTGCATAACAGTTCTCCTGGTACCATAGTCACACTGTACGGAATCATTTGGTTATATACTTTGTTGGAGAACTTCATGTTTCGTTGTCTTAGCAGCATGTTATCCTATGTTTAGCTATAGGTATTGAATGTGTTTATATTTGATCTCACAGTCTTAACCAGTGATTATTGTCATTAATAAATTATTATGTTTTCACATAATCTGCATCGGCCAGGTATAAATTCTGTTTCAATATTGTATATTTTATTCTGTAACTATCATTGAGTATTCTAAGTAAATTACCTGCCTGGCTTATACATTGTTCTATTTCTAGACTTGATTTGCATGGTCTCCATGAATTGTGTCTCTATTACCAGGTTTCACACTGAATAATCCTGTTTGTGGTGATGTGACGGCTCTGCTAGGCCTTAGCCAGTACTAGGAGGATTCTATGTTCTAAAACCACGTTCCCAACCCTCTGAGTTTCTATGAGCTATGGTCTCTGAGCTTGTTAGTCCGATTCAGTGGGTCAGTCTGCACCCCGTATCTGGGGCTATCAGTTCTAGCATCAATTCTAATTGGAGTCAAATAAATGAGTACACAATAACTCTTACCTTTTCCCACAGTAATAGCGGAATACATCACGTTTAAACCTTCGCTCCGAGCTACTCTCTCATTGGTCTAGCTGCACCAGATTTACACTGTCTATAGATGTCGCCCACGACTTTATCAAAAGTGTCAGCTCAAATAATGATTGTGGCTAGTTACATAATTGAAAGCAGAAGTTGGTGAGAAATCCCAAAAAGGACTGACCCTTACTGCCTCTGCAGTAAGATATACACATTGGCTTCGCAAATGACATTCACAGAATGCAGAAGAACATGCAGAGGTCCAAATATAAACCCGTTCCTTGGACACATGTTCACCTCCCCCCTCACCTCTCCCAGGTCCAGTATGAAACAGTCTCCCTTGTTGAAACTCTTCCAGCTGAGTTCTACCTCTCTGGCACGGATGTTTCTCTTGCCTTTGACCTGGTATAACTGGCGAACTGGAGAATTTCCAGACTGAACCTTTCTAAACCCTGACTCCACACCTCCTTCCTGAGAGAGAGAGAGAGAGAGAGAGAGAGAGAGAGAGGGGGGGGACTGTCTCATCAACAAAAAAGGGACAGGTGTACCATTTTTAAAACTCCTCAAAATATTTAAGCTATTTATCTACTTATTTTTTGGAGGTTTTGGGGCAAGCAATACGAATGAATGTGAGATGCCAGATGAACAAATGAAAAGACTGTGATTCGGAGACTTCTCTCCTCCATGGAGTCCCCCTGTAGGGATAACGAATTAGGGTGACAAATGTCACCTTACTCTTATGAAAAAACAGAAGAGCTCCACCAATCACAGAGTATGTTTGTCGTTTGTGACTATAGAAAAATGGCAGTGGGGATTGACGGATACTTTCTGGCAATTCCCACATGGATCACAGAAGTATAGCCGGAAAGTATCTACCACCTGGTGAAAGACAGCATCACGACTGTCCTATCCCTGTTTAACAAACCCTGCTCACTCCATACCTTGTTTTTTCACCCACCTTATAGCTGACCCCTCTGGGGAAGAGGCTCATAAACTCTGGGGACTCGTAGCCCTGCACCTGCCGGTGATGAATGGGGTTTATGCCCAGGAAGTGGTCCAGCTGTGTGGCCAGCATGGCACAGGCTACCTGCTCATCTCGAGAGGACTTCTCACCTGTCGAAATAGAAGGCGGAGCAGGGAGGGACAAAGAGGGGAGGGGCAGGCATGAGGGGTGAGAGTGTAGTATAATGTGTAGGAAACTGGGGTTGCAGGTTCACATTTATCTTCCTTTCACTGGACAGCTAAACCAAAAAATTTTATATTTCTTCCACAGACATTGAGCAGAAGAAGCTGAAGTCCATAACAGAGATTATATTAAAATAAGAGGTTTTGCCATTGAATTTGTGCCTGATCATAATAAGTAAGTACGTGTGTCTATTAAGCTTTTTTCCAAGCAACAGCACCTTCCTTCAATTGTTTTTAGCAGGGACCAATTGCTTGTGGCCGCCTCCAGAAAAGGCCCGCTGCCGTCAAGCTGAGCGTCAAGAGTTGAAGTCGGCTCAACTGGTGGCTCGGGGCGTGCATGTGCTGGGTTAGTTGTGTTGCCAACCTGATATCTCTTGCCAACCTCTTGTCTATTTAATAAACCATGTGCATCCTGTAACTGGGAGCCAGTGTCAACTATAGGGTTATTATTGTCTCATAAATCATTAAATACATAATATGAACCTTACACAAATTAAATGCAATTGACAATATATTTTGTGTATCTTTCAAACAAAATAATTGGTTCACAAATACATTTTTGCACTCAAACAAATCTATCCTGAACAGACAAATTAAATATTACATTTTAATTTCTTGACACACGTTATGTTTTCAAGAAAGATTTACGAATGTTTGGGCATTCATTTGATAATGACTCGATGTGCATTCATGCATCAACTGGCATATGTGAAATCGTTTGCGTTCATTTGTGGACTTTTGAGACATTCCTTACAGTAAGATTTAAGGGCCAGAAACAAAATGTTTGATGGAGCAGTTCGTGCTGAGCCTGCTGACTGCCACTACCGACTGGGTTTGCTGCCACAGACGAACTACGCTGAAAGCCGCCGTGTCCATGACGGAAGACCATCTCTGCACACTCCAGTCTCCATCTGTTGCCCCAGCCCCAAAGAGCAGCCCCATTGTGCTGGTGCGTAAGCAGGGTGGGTCTGTACGCTTCTGTATTTATTATCGTGAGGTTAATGAAATGAAATAGGCTAAATATGTTAAGCATGGCATCGTACATGGCATCATACTCACCGATCCACATGTGTAGATCAGCACCGTCATCTCCCTGGTTGCTCAAAACCAGGTAGGAATCCCCAGTGAAGAAAGCCCCCAGGTCCGAGGGCTCCAATGAAACGGCCTTCATCTTCTCCACCCTCCAGCCTTGGAGACCCAGCTCCCGAGCCGCAGGCCCAAACTGTCCCAATACTGCTGGGAAATGTAGCATTCTGTAGGAGAGGGACAGACACCATGCTCAAACATAGTGTCAAGGGTGAGCAGTATTTTGAATATATATCTTGACAGCAAAATGTGTCTGGTCTGCATCTGGCTCGAGTCCACGTCAAGATCTGGGCGAGGTCAGTAACAAACTCATTTTATTTTGCACAGTGGCACAGAGGTGGTGTTGACATCTGTTTTGAATATATATTTGCATGTATGCATTTCATGTGTAATATGGGTTTCTTTTTTGATATAAATCATACTTCTGCAAAGCAAGCGATGGCCACACTATTTTGATTGATGTTTCCAGATATATTTAATTAAGAGTAGTTTTGTAACAATATACCCTTTAGTGCATTTTCTCCTATACCTGCATAGCATTAGCATTGCCAAAATAGTGCCCTTCTCCAGTTTACTACTTAGTGTTGTAATAGTGCTTTATAATAAAAACAAAGATTGTGTGAGCTTTAATAGTGTTTATTAGAGTTGAAGTGTCACTGGGTGTCAGATACAGGCTGTTTGCAAACAGCCAATCAGAGCTGGATGAAATCGCTTGTAGAACCAAGTTTGACTTGCTTGGGGTTTCACAGTTTATTTCACTACCTTTTTGGTGTGAGCTCTGGCTGATGGTGTAAATCACATTGATCTAGTAAAAAAAACTTTAATCACCAAAGTCATATTACAGAAGTCACTTATCTTGTATTTATTCACTCTTATGGAACAGACTTCATTAATTGTAAATGTTAACAGTTTGCCATCTGTCTTTGAGTGATGTCTTCATTTGGCAAGTCCCTGAAAATAACCAGTTGCTCTTCTCTACTGATTGTAACGTAGTTGAGTTTATTCATTGTACCCAAGTTTGCTTATTAGCACCTGGTGTCCTGCTACATAACAGTTTCTTTCCAAATGGATTGCACAAACAATGGAGTCCAAGGTTCAGGATAATATTTAATTCCATACTGTTGGTACAATGTGTTCAATCATATGTATACACGATATGTGCTCAGCTGAAATCAGACATTATTTTTTTACATATTTCTAACATGCAAAAATATAGAAACAAGCATAGCAGAGCAGTGCATCTCAACCCATCCTATGCTCGCATCCAATCAGAAGTGAGAATTATGGCCTACGCATTTTCTAATTCTGTCCCACAGGACTGGTGTACCGTGTATATGCAGGTTTAGTTGCCACCATATAGGGACTCATGAACAGTCTTCAACTGTCAGTCACAGGTTTATCAAGACATATTACTAAAATGTCAATAAATATGAAAAAAAGATTGGGCTAATAACTATGAGCAGATGTTGCCATTAAATCCATAAACAGATATAGTCCTCCTTTCCTACCCCCGTTTTATTCTGTATAACTATTTCCTGTATATGCACACATTAGCCAATCTGGACTGCTCTCAAACTGGAAAAAAAGCCACTTCTACAAACCTACATGTTTTCTTCCTTTCTTGATTTCCTAACACAGTGAATCATCAAGACAGTGATGTGTTGGTCATGCATCACGGGTTATGCAAGATTACCACATCCATAAACTCACTCAATCAGGCTCTGCCTAAAGAGACCAGGAGTGTTCTCATATTCAAGCTTACGAATGCTATTCAGGTCTTGTGAAGGAAGCACTGTCTTCATGACAAACCAAACTGCTGGGGTCATGCTTTATGGAAATGCAAAGTTTAAAATATGAACTCACTCAGCAATAGGACCAATATGCGCTCTTGAACACTGGCCCTGGTCATAAAAAAGTCCAGAGAACTAATAGCCAGTGGGTTCGGTGCAGTAACACAAGAAATTCAAAGCTGAATAAATTTCTACCACAACCCAAGCAACTGTAATGTGTTGGAATATGCATGTATGCGTACCTAACTGCAACATGTATGTATGTATGTATGTGTCCATACCAAACAAACAACAGGAGCAAAAAGTAAATTCTAAATATCAGGTGAGTCCTAAACCTAGAGTTGGATTTGGGAAAAGCCCACTCCTGCCTGCTTTTTCCATAGTCAATTTATTAAGGCGATGCCCACATATTCACAACTAATAAATCAATTTCAAACAGTATTTACTTACATAAATCTTGTAAAATAACTTTATGCTTATCTAGTTCAATCTAAAAAGATGTATGTGTAAATACAGAAAACATTACTGCATTACACAGACAAAATGAGCAGCTCCTACAAAAGTATTGAAAGGTATACAATGTTTGTCATTTAAATATTAAAAATAACAATTTGAACAGGGGAGGCATTTTGAGAGGAAGAAGAATATCGTTTGTCATTCTTACCTTGTTTTCTTGGTGTGACAAATGTGTGACAAATGTATCTGTGAGGGAAAGACACAGAGACAACAGAAATGCTTCCAACTTCTTTTTATGACAGGCTTCCTGTGTCACAACTACAAGTTATACCACAGCCACTTTTCTGAGAGTGAGAGACAAACAGGCAGTGTAGTATCATGGTTAAGGAACTGGCCTTGTAACCGAAAGGTTGCAGGTTCAATTCCCAGGTAGGACACTGCCGTTGTACCCTTGAGGTACTTAACCTGAATTGCTTCAGGATATATCCAGCTGTATAAATGGATAATATGTAAAAAATGCTAAAAGAGTTGTGTAAGTCGTTCTGGATAAGAGCGTCTGCTAAATGCTTGTAATGTAATGTAATATAAACAGACAAACAGAGTGACACAGAGAGATAATGGCTGGTGATGTACTGTACATATATCAATCTTTTTTCTTTCAATACAAGCTTGTGCATTGCCCTGCAAGCTTTGAATATAATCAGTCCATGGAAAAAGACATGGTAATTTTAGAGTCTAATTATATTGTCTAAAATAGTATTATCACACCTGGTCGTCGTACTTCATATTTGGCTTGCATGGGAGATTTTGCAACTGTATCACTGGTGTGTGTATATGGCATTCACCCATCATGAATGAGCATACATGACTGTGTCCTACACTGACCCAAAGAAAACCTTGCCTTGTTGCCTAGGTCTGATACAGAATATTTCATTTAGTGAAGCAGGAACAATTTCAATGAATAGATTAAGTGTATTGTAAACTTTTTGTTTGGACAATTTCCTGTATGACAATGTAAGCACAGTAATATACATCTGATAAAAAACGTCTTCAACGTAAAAAAAGCCAAGTTACTCACGCATAGCCTACAGAGCGCTGTCGATATGCCCTTAATTCCAACTTGCAAAAACTAGGCCTGCCTTTAAAAGTATTGATATCAAAATGTGGCCAAGTTACAATAACAATATTGCCTATCATAGCTCACTAAATAAACTAGCTCTATTCCAAAGCAATGCTATTCAGACTTTCCTAAATTATTTAATGCAACTTGGTCCTGTGTTTCTTCATCTTAGCATGTGAAGAGATTGTGCCTCAGAACAACATATGATTTCAATTAATGCTTTTAACAGTTGATAAATAATTACACTCCAGAAAGAATATGGTTGTACTTTGTTGGCAAGTTTACTTTAGAAAATGTACAGGTTTTAAAATGTTAACTGCTGCTACAGATTTCTTTACAATTCACAAACAGACATTTATATAAAGAAACATCACGTACAATAGAGAAAGGGGGGATGAATAAATAAATGCAGATAAATATTAGTATTAATAGCGTACATATAGCATTTTTACAAACATGTGGATCAAATGATGGCAAGTAAGTTATAGAACCAATTTTCTTAACATAATAGTAGTTATGATATTAGTGAACAAAATTTCTCTCTGTGGGACCACACAGGTTTTGATAGAAATTCTAATATTCCAAATAAATACATCAATAAATACATAATAACAATAATAATAATTATACATTTTATTCATTATGTGCTTTTCATAGACCCAAAGCAGTGGATGCAGACAATTGTTCTAACATGCCCTATAGTGTAGTAAAAAAACATCTGAATCAGAGTATTTCCACTATAAATTATTTTCATTTTGCAGTTTGATAGTAGTATCAAGTTTGGACACTTTGCATTTATTGTTCATAGCCTTTTTTTATGTTAGGCTAATTCTTGTATTTATTTAGGCTATGCTTTAAACTGTGTGTGGCTGTTATTATACTGCACTGTGGTCCAGGGGTGCTATATTCTTTCTTACACCCGTCTGTAATGAGAAGAACGACAAACATGCATACATTCACTCTTATTGCACGTATAGCGATAAAACTGTACTTCTTAACTCAAATTACATTAAATTAAATCAATACAAAATAGATAGCCTATCGTCGTCCACTGCAGAATCTTAAAGGCGACAAAAGTCATTAATAAATGTGATGCGGAAAATGGGATATGTTGAATGAGAAAAATTGGAAATAGATAAATAAATAAATGCATGAAATGATTGAGAAAATAGGGAAAGTGAAGAGTTGAAAAATAAAAAGTAAATGATAAATGGAAAAGTAAAATTATTTATTTTATTTATTTTATTGACTGATTAGAGGCTAAGGAAATGATTAAAAGCTTTTTATTTTTCACAATCCAGGTAACCTATTAGTGACTTTTGTCACCTTTAGGATTCTATAGTCGGAAATTGACAGTGGGTGGACTCGTTCTGCAAGCAGGAGGCCTCCCGACCACGACCGTGGGTGTGTTTCGCTATCGCTTTTCATTGAACCACGTGTTGCGGGACAGCCCGACATGGTCAAAACGAAAAGGTAATTTGATTAGCTATGGTTGAATCTAGCTGAAGCACACCCACTGATAAATATTCAGCATAACCCAGCCCATTTTCAACCTGCGCAGCGCGCTGTGAGCTGAGTGCTCTTCGCCTCTGGTCCGAAAATAGTAAAATTCAGTAGCCACGCCCAGTCTGCCATAAACTACGCCATTGACTATGACGGCTCGCCAGAAAATAGAGCCCTTAATGTGTTACCTTAATAGATTTTTGTAAATATATGCTAATTCCGAATTTGATGCCCGCAACACGTTCCAAAAAGGTTTGGACAGAAGCGAAAAAAAGACTGGGAAGTTCAAAAAACACCTGTTTAGAAAATTCCACAGGTAAACAGATGATGCTATCATGACTGGGTATAAAAAGATATCAAAAGACTCTTGATATCTTATTTTCAGGTACTCTTACAAGTAATACTATAACCTTTCTGCATTTGAATGGATCTATATGGGAATTAGGGGGTGGGACTAAATTAAGCTGTAAATTACATGGGAATAGTATGGAACCCATGGTTTTCTAAATGGTTAAGTCATCAAGGGTCTGCGGTATCAAACGAGCCTCAAACCATCACTCTGCTGCCAGATATGTAGTAGATATGGATGGATTGCTTGAAGGGTTGCTTTATTGTGTGGTTGTGTGACGTTGTACGCTAATGCTGTGTGGTTACATGAGGTCAGATCAAACAGAAGTTAATGTTTTTAAGGGCTGAGAGTCTGTGGTCATTGTGGTTACTTCTGTAGGAAACCCTGAAAAGTGCCAAACTTTCGGTGCTGTATAGGTATGGGGCATGCCCCACCAAGCCATAACTTGGCAGATGGCATACCTGCCATCCCAATTATGTTTCCTCCCCCAAAGCCCACGATTTATGTACTCACATTGTACGACAATAATCAGTCAAAAATTATTGAGAGATGCGTGCAGCTTTGAGCATATGTGCGTTACTGTGCGCTGAACCATCAAAAAAGAAGAGGCGCTGGCATATGGATCCGCAGATGGTTGAGAAGACGTGGACAATAGCCTACATAATGTCAATTATGCTAAGATAATTGAAGGTAATTTTCCAGGCTGCTTTGTTGATGTCGCCTACACACTACTGTATAACGAACAGCTGCAAAGCGGCCCTCTAGGCTACATGTAGCCTACTGTAGGGAGACCGAGGCATCTCGTCACACAGGTAACTTGGCACACTGCTCATAACTCCTGTCCTGAGGTCAACTTCATTTTAATGTGTGGTAAAGGTCACACTAATCTGAGGTGAGAACTAGTGATGGGCATTCCGGCTCTTTTCAGTGAGTCAGATCATTTGGCTCAGCTCACCAATAAGAGCCGGCTCCTTCGGCTCCCAAACAGCTCTTCATTCAGTAGCATTTCCGGTTTTTCAAAATCAGCCAAAGTTAGCGATATTTTCACCTATGATTGGTGTTTGTGCACATCTATCACTTAAATTGTTCAAAGGAATCTTACTCTACCTTCTAATTACCAAAAACATTTTGTTTGTTATAAAAACTATTTAAATAAATGTACATTACATTACATTACATTCATTTAGCAGACACTTTTATCCAAAGCGACGTACAGTAAGTGCATACAGAAAGGTCATCGAAGTAACTACAGAACAGATAAGAAAGCACATTCTTCCCATACAGTAGCAGCTATCCCTAGTAATGAACACAATGCAGTTCACAGTGAACTGGGTAAATCAGCTCTAATACAATTCTATTCTAACTATTATAAACTTGACAATCTTGAGTACACAGTTCAACAAGAACACAAACCATGAGGTCCTAGATAAGTATTAGTCCAGGTGGAGTCTGAAAAGGTGCGTTTTCAGGCCACGACGGAAAGTAGGCAGGGTTGGCATGGAACGTAGGGGAATGGGAAGTTTGTTCCACCACTGCGGAGCTAGGGTGGAAAAGCTCCGCAGTCGGGACGAGCGAGTACCATTTACACGGAGGGGGGGAAGTGCAAGTCGCCCTGCAGTAGATGAGCGAAGCGGTCGAGCAGGAACATAGTAAAAACAGTAAGACGCTATTACACATGTGCATTGAAAGTATGGAATTTTTATGTCTTGAAATAAATTGCTCAATAAACCCAGTGCGTAGTTTAACATTTCAAAACAAAATAGACACTCATAAAATAGAACATAATATTGCGTCATAACAAAGAAAAATAAATAAATGCATAAAACATCTCCCAGGGAAGAGGTTGTTATGCTAACGACAGTGTGATGTCATTTAGTTGCAACATAATTTTAAAAAAAATCAGTGTTCAGGATGTATTGTTTGTGTTATTATTTGTTTTAAAATACAATGTGACAATTTACCTCAGATATTGTGACAATGTGCTTTGTGATGAGGCAAGTCACAGTGCATACTCTGTATCTGATCATTGATATCTCTATATTAAAGTGAGGATTAATAATCTAAGAAATAAACATTTATGCTTCAGAATATAATATTTACTCTGATATAAAAAACAATAATCCGCCTATGTTCATAACCAGGTAGGATATTTTGTTTCGTAAACATATTTATACAAGTTTTGGAGAAAGGAATGAGGTGCTTTCTAAATCGAAAGTGCATAGTACAGTAAGCAAGGGAAAACGCAAATGCTTATTTGTACAATGTTTTTAAAAAATATAGTTTCTATATCTGAACATTATTTTCTTAGCGTGTATAAATGGTGCATTTCATGCTGTGGCAAGACGAGGGTCGTAAACGCTTTGGGCTATTACAGTTTTTTTATCGACTTGGTACTATTTTCACAAGTATGTGGTAAAATTTCACAACTCTTAGTACAAAGCCACTCTGCGACGACATCACACCGGGCCAATGTCAAGCTTGGATTCACAATGCCAAAAGGTTTTACCCGCAGTGCATGAACAACGAGGCCAAATGTCCAAGACAGGCTTGATGCACCAAAGAGTGCTGAATGTGTTTTATTTTCATTCATCATTCTTCTTTCATTCACCAATGTTGAAACTGTATCTGAAAAATAGTAAAATGTTTTTTTTTTACATTAATGATTGTAGAGGACTTTTTCTTTGATCACACCTTTGATCATTGGATATATATTATGGGAATTATAGATTATCTGTCAATTTTGTTCAGTCATGTAAGTGTACTGCCTAATGTGAACTGCGCAATCTACTATAATTTACAGTACTGTAGCATATTGCTCTCAGTACTTATAAGAACGATTTGAAACGTGTATCTTGCATTGTTTGCTGTATGATTAACTGGTAGTTAAAAAGACTCAATTGAAAAGATCATTATATTGTGATTTGGTGATTAAACCAATGTTCTCATTACTGTAATGCCAGGAGGGGAGCTGTAGTGGAAGGCCAGTATTTTTGCACTCCGGTGGCTCCACCCCTTTCCAATTGCCAGCTCCACCCCTTGTTAAACCCACCTGAAGAGCATCATACCTCATCAGGCCCAGGATAAAGAGGGGCCCACACAGCTGTGGGGAGAGGAGTTGTTGTGAGTTGTGAGTTGTGAGTTGTGAGTTGTGAGTGAGTTGTGAGTTGTGGCTCACTGGGAGCTAGTTTGTTTTATTACGTTTTGCTTGTTTCTTTCAGTTTTCACAATAAAAGTCCTGGTTACGTTGACCGAGACAAACATATCTGTGCTTGTGTTTCTGTTAAATTATTGCACCCGTCATCCCTCCCTGGAGGCGCCTCCTATATGTGCGTCACATTACATTTCACAATAAACTTTTATCTTTTTAATCTTTACAATGCAAATGAATGCACAATGACTGGTTTTGAAAGAAAGACTGGCTGCGAAAATAATCAGAAACGGGTATATAATGGATCATAAAATAAACAGCTTCAATGACTGATTAATTTGTAAAGAGAAAAATAAACAACACCATATTCACTGAGAACACATTAGATAGAATGAAGAAGCCAAGCCTTAGCTCCATGCTACTGATCAAACATACTGAGATACTGTTTGTTGTGGTGGGATTGGGGGGGGGGGGGGGTCTGTGGGTGGATTTCAATGTTCATTACTAGGGATAGCTGCTACTTTATGGGAAGGATGTGCTTTGTCTTATCTGTTCTGTAGTTACTTCGATGACGTTTCTGTATGCACTTACTCTATGTCGCTTTGGATAAAAGCGTCTGCTAAATGACTGTAATGAAATGTAATGTTTTTTCTGCATGATAGACAACAAAAGATTAATGCATTGCTCACCGACATTAGTTTATTAGTTGGCCTCTACTATTCACGATTATCCAGGACTACCTGAAAATATGGCTTGGTTCAAAATATCTTTAACAAGCGATCAACTTCCAGACAGTGCAAAAAACACACAATATCACACCAAAAATAGGCTATGGGCTTTGCAAAATGCACACAAATAAATGCCAGTTTTCAGTTAACTTAGACGAGGTTACCTATTTCATTTTGTGGTAGGCCTAACGTATGTATTCGTATGTATCACAACTATTAACGTTCGTTTGGTTAAAATTAGTTTAGGCCTATATCATGATGAATCTTAACTTGGCTGAAGTTAACATTATGCACACGTATTTTCTCACCTTGAACAGTTTCACTCGCACGCCTAAAAGCTCCTGAGATAGAGGGAACGGCAGGGGCTGTAATATCAAAATAAACCGAAAATGAAATGAGAAGTTTAAAATTTTCTATTTTAATTTTCATTTTGGGCTGAATAATCCTCCATTTTCATTTTCTTTTTTCATTTTGGGCTGACTAATCCTCCATATTTGAGTGCCCAGTGAGAGGTATGTCACAAGAGCCACATCTAGTGGCCAGACTGTAAATTGCATCTCAAGGAGCAGAAAAAATTTCTACCAGGTTTATACATGAACATGATGGTGTCACAATTGATATCATTGAGTTTGTGGGTCATAGATCCTGGAGTGTAAATATAAAACCCCCTCATCCTTGTCGTACTCGCCAAGCAATGTCCTTGTGTCTGAGGGCTGATGTTTCCTGTTGGGCTGCTTCTTTTGGAACCCATTTTCCCCTTTATAGGCAATGTGGATGCAGCATCTCTTGCGACTCTGTTAGGGTTATGTCCAGCCTTGCTTTGGTAAATTTGAGCTCCTTTTCCACAAAGAGCTACACTGCTGAGACATTGCTGTCTTCTCAAGAAGGACAGATCAATGCAAGGCCTACCGTTTCTCCATTTTATTAATACTTTTTTCCATGCCTGGGTCCTTAGCCGTGTTATACATCCACATACATCTTCTGCTCCCACTCTTACATACTGGGCTTATGTTTTTTGTAGTTCTCCTTGCAGCCTTTAAGTAGGTGTGTACTGATTCAGCACTGGATACTGTAGACTGGGGTAGCTAACACAAGTCTGCCCCAGTAGAGTATATTTCCTCTGCTATCTCTCTAATCGGCCACGTGGACGTTCTCGTTATCAGCTGTCCTATTCACAGCAATCACTGGACGAATACACAGGACTTGATGTTAATATCCTTTATGCCATGAACCAGTACTAACCCGATTCTTTTCTTGATGTTACTGGAATGGGTTTTGGGGCAGACATGTCATCAGTGTTTTCAAAAGAGCCTTCTGGTGTGCCATTTGTGCAAAAAACAGCAGTTTCTATGTTGTTTAAACATATGTCAGTAAAGATTGTAAACTTTAATAACATATGTTATTAAATATCTTACAATCATCTTTGTTATCTGGATCTCAACAAAAGGTATAAACCAGGGGTAGGCAACCATGGTTCGGTTCTGCTCCATCAAAACCTATAACGACGTAACTGGATTAATTTAACTAATCAGGTGTAATGAATGCAGGTAACCATGTGCTGGAGGCACTCAGAGTTTCACCATTCAGAATATTCAGGCTCAAACTTTTAATCATCCATCAAACTATTGTGATCAAGCTCAGATTGAACAAAAACCAGAAACGTCGCTGACACTGGACCAGGGTTGCCTACCCCTGGTATAAACATATAGAAAGCGGCAGCAGTGAGTGTAATGTATCAGCAACCCCATAATTGGTGGAGTTACATTGAGCTCTCATTCATCAACTTAGCACCAAACAAAACCTTTTTTTCTCTCCATACCAGGATTGGCTCAAATGAACGATCATATCAAAGCTCTTTTTATTTTGGGTTTTGTAAAGCCTCAATTTCCCATCACTGCCTGATAAACATTTACAGTGTTGAGTTACTGAATATAAGAGAAGATGGAGATGCAGATGGCAGAGACAGAACCAACATATTGACCTCTTGCTTACTCGGAATCTTCCATCCATAGGATTTCAGTGAAGAGGCTTGCCTTGTTGAAAAAGCGAGTACCAGTCTACTAGTACAGAGTCTGGTACAAAGTCTCATAAGATGGTTCATTGCAAGGGCGAAGCCTGGTTTTTTATAGGGCCTAGTAGTGCTTTTGTGAGGAACAGATGTAGAGTTGTAGAGCTCAGACGTTTCCACCATCACACACAGGGTAGTTTGGATCGCTTAGGTGGGGCTGGTTACTCTTCTTCCCCACGCTTTGAAGGGATGGGGTCTGGAATAACAATACCACAGGCTACAAGTAACACGGCTTCACCATATTAGTATGCTAATAAATTGACAGAAAAAAAGTCTTTAGGGATGTGATGATGCAAAAAAATGTGATGTGTGGTGAGTGAAAAGAATTGTTATGCGCAGTGTTTAGCCATTGGCTGTGGTTCAAAGACCTCTCGGTGAGACTGTGTCTGATTCTTCTGTTAAACCTTCTCTTTTTAGAGGTCATTTTCAGTCGGGCGAGAAGGGAGGTGTGTCTGAGGAGTGAGTGCATGTGGAAAACCTATGAAACACTTCAGCCCCCCTTCTCAATGAAATCAGACCAGCTAGAATGTAGGTCACTACTGTTCAAAGGGGTCCTCTGTTTCTCAACTTACCCCCCTATATGCAAAAGGTCTGTAAAGATCCTATAAAAATCACAAATGCCATGTACAAACTTACTAAATAAATATGTGGTATAGAACTAGCATATACATTTCAGACTAAAATTAAATAAAAAACATACATGGTACTCCTATAAAAAAAAACATTGAGAGATTGTATACGAATTGTATGTGTCAAATACAAATATATAATATAACACTAATCATCATATATCATTTTACAGACTTTTGCATGTGGGTAAAAATTATTCTCAGGCCTATGCTTCAAAACTAAGAAATTGTTTATTCCCCTTTCATCACTTAGCAAACTTCAAGTAATATTAATTGTAATTAAAAGTATATTAATTAAATATATTATATAAATATTTTTTGATCTGGCAAGCAAAATGTGTCAGCCGAGTTTAGTCTGCATGTAATATCATGTCATGTGTCACAGGTGGTAGGATGGCTGTAATTGTATATTCTGTATGGAAGGATGCAAACAGTTATTCATTCTAGTAATATCGAGAACAATCGCTCTCCATGTTCTTCGTGAAGTGACAGCACAGTACCCAGCTGTTGCCGATTTGCACTGGGCGACACTCTTCTTTGAACTGAGCGCCCCTTCCCCCAACCCAAAGCTTAGCTCATGAATCATGTTACAAGTTTAGAGAAATGCCCTTGGTGAGAGTCTCACAGCAAGCACAATGGAAATAGAGCATTATGCCTCTAAATTTAATCTAACTAAAGTGTTCTTAGTATCCTAGTTGTTGGCCGTTAAAATTGCATTTATATATAAGCATTCACTGAACCGCTGAAGATTGGAAGAAATAACTTATTAATGAATTAATGGATAGGCTAGATCAGGGGTAGGCAACCCTCGTCCTGGAGAGCCGCAGGGTCTGCTGGTTTTTGTATTCACCTTAAATACAGCAACTACTTAGACCAAAAAAACCAGGTGAGGTGAGTTAACTGTGTAATCGACTGCTTTAATTGATCAATTAAGTGGCGAGTAACAACAAAAACCAGCAGACCCTGCGGCTCTCCAGGACCAGGGTTGCCTACCCCTGGGCTAGATGAATGCCTAAAGATGCATTCATACAGTAATTAATGTATGAAAATCATAATCTATTATAAAGTAATAATAATAATAACTTTATTTATATAGCACTTTTCATACAGAATGCAGCCCAAAGTGCTTTACATTATACCGCCACTTAATTGATCAATTAAAGTAGTGAGGGTATGTCTTACATGCAAGTTTTTTTGTGGCTGAATTTTTTTTTCCTATCGATTATTCAAAACATAGACTACACTTGAACATCACATAAATTAATATGCAGCCAAATCAGCAACATTAGATTATGACACAAAGATCGGTTTCCGGTGTTGTGCCGTAGAATGCACCCCTGCCGTGGATTGCACTCCCTGACGGGAGCGCGCGCGCTTACGTCATTCGGTTTGAAAAGTTTCTGAATTCGCTTTGTTTCATTATCGTACCAATATATTATGAAGGAGGTATTCATATTATTGTACTATAATGCTTTGTGAAGGGTATCATTGTTTTAAAGATGGTAAGCAACCTTCGATTTTATACTCATTTCAATTTAGACTCAAAACACGGAATTGGCCAGGGGTATGTTAGACGCAAATCCATAGCTACTTTTCTTATGGCACGATCGCATTATGCGAAAATATAGCCCAGCTATAATTACAAAATTAGCTGGAATTTTACTGGGGTTAGCCTGTATGTAGCTACTCGTAGCGGAAATACAGCCCTGCCGGAATATGCACCCCCTTCTAATTATGTTTCTGGTGACCCCGCCATTAAATGCTTTTTAGGGCATACATAAGGAGCCAAAATTAGTTACCACTGTGAGTTTCATGTATGTGGTCACCATTGTCACCATCACCATTGTGAGTTTCATGGATCTTCCTAGCCAAAGTTAGGAGGGGGTGCAGCCGTGCCAGGAAATAAAACACTCTCTTGACTCCAGCATGATATGACATACATTTGGGGAAAATATACGTGACCGCTGTGTGTTTGGAGGGTCAAAGCATGCAATAGTCAGTGATATATAGGGGATACATTTTTATTTGCATTAATTTAGCTGCAAGAAAACATTTAAAGAAATACTTGACGGTGATCGTTGGTTCCTGCCAAGTATCCAGTATAGTTTAGCTATATGACTTGCATATGATAACCGTGGATCACATTTAATTTTCAGTCGAGCTGATCTGCTGGATAAGGAAGGTGTTATTTCCCCAGCTACGAGTAGCTACATACAGGCTAACACCAGTAAAATTCCAGCTAATTTTGTAATTATAGCTGGGCTATATTTTCGCATAATGCGATCGTGCCATAAGAAAAGTAGCTATGGATTTGCGTCTAACATACCCCTGGCCAATTCCGTGTTTTGAGTCTAAATTGAAATGAGTATAAAATCGAAGGTTGCTTACCATCTTTAAAACTTGGATACCCTTCACAAAGCATTATAGTACAATAATATGAATACCTCCTTCATAATATATTGGTACGATAATGAAACAAAGCGAATTCAGAAACTTTTCAAACCGAATGACGTAAGCGCGCGCGCTCCCGTCAGGGGGTGCAATCCACGGCAGGGGTGCATTCTACGGCACAACACCTGGCACGAAGAAGAGGAGGCAGTAGTGGAGGAAAGGAGTGTGCATTTTTTCAGTATTGTGGCGCACCCCACCCAGTTCCACCGGTCCAATCAGATGGAGCACGACAAAGAATGAAACCCACTCAGCAATTTGATTGGGCAAGCCTACCGCTGCTGTGTGGGAGGTGTTCTATTTGACGCTTCATAGTGCATACGCAATCTGTTCGCGCTGGCCGAAAATGTGCGATGTAAAAAGACAAGGGGGACAGCACCGGACCACAGAGGACATAATTTGAATGAGTCAAAAACCTATAACTTACCTCAATTAAGTGAAGTTAGCTTGAAGTGATGATCGTTAGCCTATTGCGATGTGGACATTTTTTTGATTCCGTTCCTCGTCTTATACTCGATGTAACGTTAGCCTATGTTAATTCCGATGAAATCACGATTGGAAAAGGGAGCGTCCTGTGATACTTTAATCGGCATAGCCAACTGAGCATTCGGCAAACGTTATCTGGAAACAGCAGCCATGGATTTCGTTCTCAGTGGAGTGGCTGCTTGCGGGGCTTGCCTTTTCACGAACCCGCTAGAAGTAGTGAAAACTCGCATGCAATTGCAAGGGGAGCTAAAAAGCCGGGGCTCCTACCAGGTGTATTATCGCAATGTTTTCCATGCCTTCTACACTATCGGTAAAGTGGACGGAATCGCCGGGCTACAGAAGGGTCTGGCCCCGGGGTTACTGTATCAGTTTATCATGAATGGTGTTCGACTGGGCTCCTACGCAATCATTGAGAATTCAGGCTACATCTACACGAACGGAAGAGTCAGTGCGGCCAAGAGTACCGTGGCTGGAGCAGTCGCAGGCGTCGTTGGAGCAGTCATGGGTAGTCCGATGTATTTGGTGAGTAGGTGAACTATTAACCTTGCTGAATTCCATACGGTAGCCTAATTTATGGTTGCTGCATACATGGGTCTCACAGAGACTACTAGTCCCAGAAGAAAAATGTATGTATCCCTGCTGGTCCAATTCTTGGACTTCATTATGGCATGGAAACTTGTCTACTGAACTTCAGAATGCCGACGTTGGTGTTTTATGTAGCTATGGCTAAGGCCAGCAGTTTGGCTTTATCACGTGACCCGCAGAGATTTCAACTTGTATTTCAATTGTTATTTCCTGCATGCACTGGAACGTCAATCAAGTGACGAGGCTACTTTTACAACTGACTAGTACTACGTGTGTGTATAAATTGTCTTTCTGTGCCTTATAGGTGAAGACTCACCTTCAGAGCCAGTCGACCTCTTCCATTGCAGTTGGACACCAGTACAAACATCGTGTAAGCTTTTTTTGTTGTAAGTTGTAACCTCTCTGTCTCCTTTAAGATAATTGCTGATTCATTATTTTGTTTTTCTCCTGTATACATTATACACTGTTCACTCCTGTCCTCCCACTGCAGGGGATGTTTCATGCTATGGCCGTTATTCACCGGGAGCAAGGAATTCTGGGGCTGTGGAGGGGCTCGAGTGCAGCGGTGCCCAGGGTCAGCGTAGGGTCAGCTGCCCAGCTCTCCACCTTCTCTTCTTCCAAAGAATTCATCACTGACCTGCAGGTAAGGGAGAGACCGGATATAGGACATTGATTTAGAAATGCTAAGTTTTTTTTTTATTTAATTTTTTATTTTAAACTTTTAAAAGTGCTTTATTTCCATTATATTAAACCAATGGCATGGTGGAATAGCAAGCTGTCTGCGTATTATACCGTCAGTCAACCAAAACCAACAAACCCAACAAAATGATGTCTGCATGGAAAATACATTGTTTATAACTAAACTATGTAAGGGGAAAAAACTATTTAGCAGATTATAATTATGTCTGTAGAAAGCAAAGTCCATTCCTAAGCAGGAAATTATCATTCTAGGCATTGCTATACAGTACCAATATTCTTGCTGTTCAAGCTTGGCTTTGCATGTATTAAAAATAACCCGTTTTCCTTGCAGAAAACTTAAAATGAATTCAAATGCAACAATTTCTGTTTTCTTTGATGTACTGTACCCCAAACACAAAATACATTTTGGAGAACACCCTACTCCCCAACCCACTAGGACATTGAACAAAGACACCAACTAAAGCATTGAACTGGTTTCTTGTGCTATGGTCTGTGATAATATTATATGAAAACCTCCACTGAAGATTTGTTACAATTCGTTTTGGTAGCAGATTTTATATTGCAGTTTCCAGGATGGTGAAAGCTCACTATTAACTGCCCTCCATCTTCTGTCAGGGCTCTTTTTTTGCTCACTGCAGGAAGCAGATTTTACAGTGTGTATCGTGTCCACTTTCCAGCAGTTCCACAATTTAATGCTCTCAGGCCTCCCTATTTCAGAAAGACCTCTGGGTCTGTACTGTCTTTAAGGTCAATATGATCAACAGCTAAAGCCATAAATATGCTCTCCTGCATATGAGACTGGCTTCCCACAAAGTGCAAGGAACCAAAATGCAAAGCAAATATTTGACTGTCTAATATTTGACTTGAAAATTAGATGTATGTGGCCATTAACTCATAGATGTAGGAATCCATGCTTCAGCTAGTGGTGACCTTCCCAGACACAAAGGTTCTGTACCATTTGGATTCACCCCAGCATGCCTGAAGGAGGTTCCAGAAGCGGTGGCGCAACATTGAGGCAACAAGATTAATAGTCACCAACACCCTTCCCCTGTAAAAGACTTGAGGCAATAGCCGCTCCAATCTATGGAGCCTCCCTTTCACCTGCCTCAACACCGCATGTGGAGGTTTTCAGCCGTGCACAGTCACTACTGTATTGACAGAGGGGGAGGAGAGTCCCAAGGCATGATCACAGGAGAAACGTTTTTTTAGGGTTTGCACAGACGCACTTGAAGGATAACGGGTGTGGGATTCCCAATCAGTTCAGGAGCCCCTCCATCGTTACAGGTGTTTGCAGAGGACAGCTGGCTGATAGCACTGAGCGCAGGAATGATGAGTAGTGTGGTGGTGGTGTTGGCTATGACGCCTTTCGACGTGGTCAGCACACGGCTGTACAACCAGTCAGTGGATCACCTAGGCAAGGTAATGCTTTTAAAATGGCCCTAAAATTTCTTTATTGTCTGGGGGATTATGTTTTTGAATAGATGGAAGTTTCCTTGATTTTGTGTAAAAGGTTAGAAATTGGAGATATTCCTCAACTTTTTTATGAAAATGTAGGTGTATTGAATGTGTATTGGGTGGGTGGTAGGGGTGGGGACAGAGGGGTTTGAGGAATGTTAACGTGTAAAATACATCTGCTGTAACATGCACACACACCACACACATGATCACATGCATCTCTCTTTGGCTGACCATATGTTTTTTTCCACAGGGGAAGCTGTATAGGGGATTTTTGGACTGTTTCTCCAAGACCCTGAAGAAAGAAGGGTTGACCGGGCTGTATAAGGGCCTTGGGGCCTCCTACTTTCGTGTGGGGCCACACACCATCCTGTCTTTGCTGTTTTGGAATGAGCTGCGCAAGCTCTACCAGCTGCACAGGTAACACAAACATGCACAACTGGTTGGATCTGAATGTACGGAATTTTCAAAGGCCCAAGGTGAAAATGAAGTCTGGGGTTTAAAAAAATAAAAATAAAAAGATATGAAAAATTTTTAAATCATGAATATGATAATCAGCCCTCAAAGACTGGAGTTTTGTTTTTCTACAGAATCTTTGAGTTTTATATTGAATAGCAAGCTTTCCACAAGACTACATTCTACAAGACTACATCTTAAAGTGATAGTTCACTTTCTGGATTTAAAAAGAATATTCCAGTTTTGGTTTGTTTTTTTTCCTCCTTTTTTTATTTGGCCCACCACCATCCCCCTCGACGGACGACAACTTCATTTATATAATTACAATATTTAGCATATATGTACATATCACAATTGTCTCTGTTTAAGCCAATGTTATCTGTGTGCAAAAAAGCTGACGACATTACTGTTAATATTAATAAAACCAACATGATAAGGCAAGTCCTAATGTGGCAATCAAATACACTCCACTAATATTATCTGTTTGTCTCCACAACAGATTAAACTCCTTTATTGCTTAATTGCTCAAATTCTTGGCAAAAGTTGACAGAAATAGAAAACACATAATGGTTGCTTGAACTTGCTTCCCAGCTAACCATTTGAACGCGACGTAACTGACATGTATTCACAGTATACTTTTCTCTGTAATATTACACTAGCCATGCTAACTATAAATGTTTAAGAAAATTAAGAAACTAGCAAGCTGTCATGTCTTGCTAAGGTTAGCTAGATCATGTATAGAATGGGTGAAAGCAGCACCCATCTCCTTGTGCCTTAATTTTGTCTCTGATTTCTATTTAGGATAAATTAATTCAAGCCAATCTGTTAATCCTTTGAGTCTATCGATCTATTTCACAGCTGTTGATACAATTGGAATTAGGATGGTTTCTAACTTCAGATATGAGTATAAATATTTTTGTAAGACTTACACCTGCAAGAGGACAAACACTAGAAATGACTTCAAATAATATTACTGGCCAGCTGATTCACAACAAAGACTGTTGATGGTAAACTGACTTGAAAAATTAAAACCTGAGATAAAATATCAGTTTAAACATTTATTTTCAATTTAGAAAAGGGAAATAAATGACCATAAATGGATGCTATTTTTATATATTGAGCCTTTTATTACAGTTAATTGTATTTTACTACATTGTATAATATTTATTTATTTCATTAGGCCTAAATTTATTTTCATTTCTTGTATTTCATTTCTATCATGTTGTAGCCTACAGCACTTTATAACCCAGTGTTTCAAAAAGAGCTATACAAAATAGTTATTGTTGTTTTTCATTATTATTACTTGCATTTTTGGTCAACTTTGGAGCTTAACAGCCATATCTTTCTAATAAAGAAGCATTTAGCAAAGAATATGCCAAATATTTCACTTAAGGTTCTCTTTTTGTCTTTAGTCAATGCACAACTAAAGATGCTCCCCCATTTGTGAAATAACTCCTGACTCTGAATCCAATTCCTCAACCTCATGATTTTGTTAACGTTAACTAATATAACGTGTGCTCTCCCGTTGAGAGACTTGACGCAATGATGTGACAAAGTCGGATCGATAATGATTGGCAACCTAACGTTAGCATTTACCTACACAACTTTTGTCAACTGCCAGAATGTCATCCAGGACAATTAACGTTTGCTAGCTAACTTTGACTTCACACATACGTTTGTTAACTTTTTAAGTTCACTTATGTGTCTGCAATATCGGGCGAATCGCGGCAGCTTGTTCGTTTCACCTCGTAAACTAACTTAACGTTATTCGTTTTTTTAAATTGTCCGTCTGGGCAAGTTAAGCTGTATTATGCTTGTCTGACAACTTTTTTGACAATCGGACAAGAGTTAATGTCGAGCACTGCTCCTCATCTTCCTCTCCACTATCGCTATTAAAGTTAAACACAAATACGCACTCGTCACCGTTCGCCATTCTGATATCGCCTCTCGCTACTTTTTTTTCAAGTTGCCAGCTCGTATTTCTAACTGCACACAAAGACCGCTAATTTACATAGTAATTGTTTTAACCAATAAGATCTAAAAAAAAAGAGGATGTAAAATACGAGTGGAACATTCGTAGTTGGGGCGCTTTAAAGCGCTAATTGGAATATAAAAAAATCTACCCAGGTTTTGCAAATAATTACAGTCCTATCTCAATTATATCAATATCCCTACATTTTTAAAACACAGCACTAACTTTTTTTGACTAGGTTTTTTATTATTCTTTTTTTCTGTTTGGAAAATGCTGAATCCTGCTTTAACGTGACCTCTGGGATTAAAAGTGTCTTGTGCTTGTGCAACCTCAACTGGCAAGAACAGACATTGTGGTAGGCTACACCCCTGGAACCTAATCTGAGAACTGCAGGTTTTCCACCCTCCCCTTACCTGTGAGTCGGGGTTAGGGTTACCTGTGACCTGTGAGTCAGGTGTGAAGACAGTCTGGCCAACACATTTTTCAGTTAAGTACCTCGGAGAAAAGTGAACCAGGCCCGCATTTAGATTTTAGGGCCAAAATTATATCACTTTAAGATATAATTTTAGGCCATGGAGTGTAGCTGTTACAGTTCTTACGTGCAGTCTTTGGTATACAACAGAGATAATACAAATGGGGATAAGACAGCTGTGATGTAATTTGTCACAAACTGTTATACATAAGAAAAGTTACCATTACAGATAGAGGATTAAAATGTGACCAATGAGGTTTTGTGTGACTGTGGAAAATATTCTGCTTTTACATGGGATTTCAATGGGAATCAGAATTCCCTTCCCTCGGGCATGTGCAGAGGACTTTGCTGCCTTGTCCCCCCTCCAATTCCTTTTTGTGCCTTCTGGTATTCCCTGAGGAATTACCTGTGATGATAAAACATGGATCTTGGTGTTGTCACTTTTCACATATAAACCAGAGAGGAGCTCCAATCATAGAGTACATTGGGAGACAGTAAAACATGGTGATTGGTTGTTACTTTCTGGCTATAATTCTGGGAGCAATTTAAAGATGAATAGACTGTAGCCAGAATGTATCCACAAAGTACCCTTGGTCGTGTTCTTTTTGTTGTACCTAATGTTCTCCCAATGATTGGTAGAGAGCCTGCAGGGTAAGGTGACATCACATCCATTTTATCCCTACTTTATTATCCCTGATTGGGTGCCATCACAGTTGTCTTATCCCTATTGTATTATTCATTTACAATCTATATACTTTATTGCGTTTTATACCGATTGAGCCACAATTAAAAATGCTTTCCTCTGGTCAGCTCACAATATTAACTACAGTACTTTTCAGAGATTTGGCAAGAAGGTGCAGAATACAGGGGAGGGGGTGTTTAGATGTTAAGGACAACTGTACTTTTTAAAACTGAAACTGAATTTGGGAGAAAAATTTCAGGCCAATTTTTACTTGTCAATACTCTTCCAACTTTTTCCAATAGTTAAGGTATTCAATAATATTGATAAAATCAAATTAATATAATTTTAATATATAATAATGGTTTCCCACAAGCACAACATTACTATAAAGTATTGTTTTGACACAAAAAAATGGCTTCTAGTATATACACCTGCTGCTGTTTTAAAGAATGTGTAAAATGAACTGCTTTCAGGGATTAAAGATATCCGTCGCTACGACTTATTTCCGTCATTTGGATCATTCCAGAGGCCGTTGCTTATGAGATCAGTGTCGATCCGCAAAAACGTGTGCCTTTTTCTGCCAAACGAAGGGGTCTGCAGTCATATTTTCAACCTAGTTAAAGGCTACCCACAATCGGAGTCGGGGGTAGCGCATTACTAAAGTTTTGCAGAAGTATTAAAGTATTATTAAAGTAATGCGTTACTGTAATAATATTAGTTTTTCGGGTAACCTGATAATATAACGGATTAGCTACTAGGCTATATAAATGCGTGTAATAATATTAATTTACATTTTCGAAATTAGCAACGCGTGACTCAACCTAATATTGTAGGCTACGTTTCATGCTGCATTTGCTAAGGCTATTTATTACAAATAACTCTCCAATCAATTAATAATCCTTGGCAGTGCCGAAGCAAAGTAGGCTAGCAATCTAACTCAATCGTGCCGCAGTTCAATGAACACAATATTGCAGATGCACGTCCAACGTTTTCTATTTGGAGATATTCCAAACAAGCGCTAGTTTACTTTGTTGCGAACTCATGAGGTCAATTAAATTTTTATAAAAGGTAGGCTACATGTTGCTTATTAATAGGCCTAGCCTAATTCATATAATGTGCGTTTTATTTATGTACTGCATTTATTTTCGTTAATTTGACATGAAAACAGTCTGCATGTAGCGGACGGTATGCTATTTTATGTTACGTCATGATACAGCACTTAAAGGCGAATGAGATTTGCGTTTAATGAGATGTTTAACTGTAGCACATGGCTACCAAGCCCACCTACTATGTGGTTATTTCCACACTAAATGTTCTATTTTATGTTGACTATTTTTGTCATTTAAAGGAACACGCCAACATTTTGGGAAATTGGCTTATTTGCCATCTTCCCCAGAGTCAGACAAGAAGATGAATACCCTTTTTTTTTCTGTGTGCGTGCAGTAAGAAGCATAGAGACCCGCACCATCCGTTAGCCTAGCTTAGCCGCAATCAGTGGAAGTGGGTTAGACCAGTTAGCTCACTCAAAAGTGACGAAATACACTTTCCAACAACTCCAAAACTTTCTTATTTACATGTTGTGACTTATGTATTTACCACAGGTAGAAATAACAATGTAAAATGAGACATTGTAATTTTCAAAGGATTTCCTAACCTGAGATAAGATATGCTGGAGTAAGATAAAATAGGATTCCTAACGTTAGATAAGATTTGTTTCTGTAATACGAATTGGTGAAAAATCCTATCTTAGACCTGTCGCATCTTAATTTGGGTTTCTATAATACAGCCCCAGTTGTTTTACTCATCGGAGAGTCAACACTTGATGACGACTATCCAGTTGGAGCGAGCAGAACATTTTCACATTTTTTAAACTGTTTATTCCAGGTCTGTTATTGATGGTAAAATGTAACACATTTCCCCCTTGTTAGTATTTCCACAGATGTTACACAAGGCATTACAGCATTGTATCATGTTCACACATTGCCTTACCAATGACTTAGACAATGTATGCCTGCACATCGTTACAATTTAGGCATTTCCATATGTGTAACTTTATAATTTTTTTATTTAAGCTTAAATGGTTTTGCAAGTTTGTGAAAGTGTAATGCCCATTTTGGTTATTTCACCATTTGATCGACACTTTATGCAAATTGACCAAAAGTGACACTACATTGTCATACACAAGTCCTTAACTACCACATGGGTGAGTCGGGATTTTACTGTGGTTTTTTAATTAACCCTTTGCAAAAGTGTAATGCATGTAAATGCCTATTTTTATTGTCATCCTTAATTGACACTTTGTGAAAATTGATCAAAGGTCTGCCAAATGTGAAACCATAATATCACAGAGCAAGTCCTTGGCTACCACATGGGTGAGCATTATGATAGAATATAGTTTCTAATGATCTGTAAAACAATTAATAAAATACATTTTATAAAATTAGAAATTGTTCTTGGAACAAAGTGTTTATTTTATTATTTTGAATAATGCTCTGAACAAACTCATCCCAATTCTTACCTTATGCACTCAATGTAAAAACAATGCAATGCCTCACTGAAAATGTATGAGCTAGATGCACATTCCTCAGGTGTAAACATTAGTTGGATCATGTGACCATAGTCCTCTGAAATAAGCAAATGGGTAGATCTTGTTGCAAGTTAACATAAGTGGGGTTAAAAAGTTAATCTTTAAGCCCAGTGTTGTGACCTAATGTTCCCAGTATGCCTCATTTCTGGGCACATAGGCAACTATAGGTAATGGGTGTATCTACCTAAACCCGCCCAACCAATTTGATTATTTCCTCAAGGATCCCTTGTTACTTTTCTGTTACCATTCATTCCATCTTTACTATTACATTGGGCCAGCCAGCAGAGGGTGCCCCCCCTCCCCTATAGCTGGGTTCCTCCAGAGATTTCTTCCCACTGCTTGCTTTTTGAATTGCTTTCAATTTCCTCTGTAAAGTGTCTTCGAGACAGTGTCTTTGTAAAAGTGCTACGCAAATAAAATTGCATTGGAGTCCAGGCAAAGTAGTTCAAGGGGGTGGGGTTATAAACATTATACCCATAGTCAAGAATTATTGGCACTTTTTTAGGGGGAAAAGGCCGTATAATAAACAGCATATAAATAATGTCCCGTATCTTATACTCAAACATACAATATACTTTTGTTCTTGTACAATTATTCTTTAATAAACTTGTTTAATATACATTTCCATTTATAGTAATAGCATTTTTAATAGCATACCGTTGTCTCAAAAACACAAGGCCCTAAATATTATTTTAAATGAAATCAAAGTTAAATATGCAGTAAAATCTTTACTTATGTTCATCTCAGACTAAAGGAATTGTATTGTGGCCTTCCATCACTTCCTGTTTCACTAGGGGAGGGGTTTTCCAACTTTTCTGATCTAGGGACTCCCACCCAGGCTCAAAGGCATTCAGGGAACTCCCACTCCAAAGTTAAAAAAAATATTTTTTAAAAAGGTTTTATATTTTTAAATACTTTCCCAAATCTATATATAGTCATTGCATATAATGTCTGGCATAGGGACCCCCAGGGGTCCTCAAACCCCCATTTAAAATCCAAGCATTAAGTAATAAAAAAGAGGAAGCATGATTGTTGACCACAAATCAGGACCGTGTTTCACAAAGCAGGATTACTGAGTCAGCTGGATAACTGCACTAGTAAAATCCAGAACAGCTCTTTACTTCAGTCCACGTTCCAGATTTGGGAGAGTTCCAGGTATTCCTCAGTGCAGTTATCACAATATTTTCCACATATGAGAAAATGTATCTCAGTAATGGTGTTATTTGTTTTCTAAAGTTTTTGTGAATCTTTATCCAGGGTGTCTATAATTCTGGACTTGACTGTAAATGAATGCATGTTCATGCACTGTCGAGCAGTAGATGTCTGTTGGAATAGAAATGTGCAGATTCTTTTTATACATTCGTGTGGATTCCTGAAAACAAAAGTATAACATGTTTGGCATGTTGTTAAATTACTTATTCTACAGCACTCCTTTTTAAAATCTAAAGTAACAAGAAAATAGCAATGAAAGTGATTAGCGGTAGAAACATGAACAGAGGTCAGCAGCAGATACAGTACTTGGTCTATTACAGAAACAATGCTATAACAGCACAGAACTGCAGAGTGACAAACACATCTTTGTGCATTCTCCCACATTTGGGACTTAAAACGCCCTATCCACAGGGCATGACTAGCCTCAAACTGATTCGCAGGGCATTAAATTGTTCTCACAGCCTTCTGTTGCCAGATCCGAGCCCACTCAAACATTTATGGGACATTATGGAATGATGACCTAGACCATGTTTTCCACTTAAAAAGTAATTGTGAGTTGATTGACTTACTTTGAGCGATGTCGTATTCCTCCTACAGACTCCCAGACTATGGTAAAGTTTAAACCATGATGCATACTGGTAACTTATATTTTACCATGATTAGATTAGTCGAATTGGGTGTTCAGGCATTTCTCAGTTTACATGCTCACGAGCACACTTTTCATAAGATGGGTCTGTTGCCCTCTAAGTAAATGGTAAATGGTAAATGGACTGCACTTATATAGCGCCTTTATCCCATTGGGAGCAATTTGCCTGAGCCACAGCCAGTCAAAGGAACATTGAGAGCAAACATTTGGCAAACTTTTTTTTTGGCCAGGTATCCTTATCCCGGCAAAAAAATTATACTCTTTTAGGCAAGAAAAAAAAAAGACACTTCCACTGCATTTGAAATTCTGTTACTTTGTTTCAACAAACTCCTAAGGGTTGCCTTACAGAAGAGACCAGGACTATGCCTGCAGTCAAACGGGTTCAAGAACAGTACACACTTTATTTTCAGGCTTCTGTTCAAAAGGATGTTGCCTGAGAAGGAGTTGAACACTACCAGCGTAACTGGCAAAGAAAGAGCCTTGCACTCACAGCGTCAAGTCTCTTATCTCGACAGGTCTCACACAAATCAGGTTTTTCCAAGTACCCTTCTAACTTCAGCACTCCTCTCACCCTCCCAACACACACGTTGACTCTGTTGCAAAAGAAAGCCTTTATCAAATCAAACGACAGCTGGTCACCTGACGCTGGATATACAATGTTTGTGTAGGAAGGAATGCCTCCCAAACAGCACATGAGTAGCGCTGACCGTGACTCAGTTCAGACTGTGCTTGTCAGTTTGTAAAGGACGTCTGGGCTGTGAGCATGTAGTTGACTGCAGGGATAATAAAATATGGATAAAACAGTTGTCATGTCACCTTACTGAAAGAAAACAGGAGCTCCATTAATTACAGAGTATGTTGGTAACAACCAGTACATTGCGGACGGTCATTGGTGTAGCCAGAAAGTATTCACCAATCACCAGCAGTGTTGTTCTAGTTATTGTTAGTAAAACACTGCTTGGTGGATTTTCTACCATTAAGGTGATGTCACAACCATCATATCCCTATTTTACGATCACTGGTTGATTGTCTCCTATCCGAAAACGCCAGGGTCCAGGAGTCGGAGGGACTGTAGCAACTGCAGGAAGTCCTGTGACGTCCAGGGGGCTGCGATTACCACACCGTCCTCTGCTGCACTGCTGCTGAGAGGACTGGAAGACAGAGACCTCCATCACACACCGAACCCACGGATGTGATTCGTTTAGAGATTTTTCCTGATTAAAATTAAGAAATGCTGATTTTCAGACCCTGCATGTCCCAAGCAGTCAGACGACTTGGGTGTGTTATAAACACACACATCAAGTGCTTTTAACGCTGTATGACAGGAAAAAATGTTCCGCATTAAAGCCACATATTTGTGTCCCCCAAAGACATTTAGAGTGAGTGATTCAACCAATCAACTTCATGGTCTTCAATCAAAATCTTGATTAGTTGAATTCAGTGGCATAGTGTTGCCTGCAGCCACACCAGCCCTTCTCGGATAAGATTGGAAACCCCTGATGTAGACTATTGGTTATTCTTACCTAATGCGTATAGGGTCATTGAAGGTCACCAAAATGTCGGTAGAGAACTGTGGGAGGCGAAACAGGCCCAGGTGGATATTTACCGTGTTTTTAGCCTGGGGAGAGGGAAAGATGGGAAGATACTGTAAAAATACAGAATAAATCGTTATCTCTACTCAGACAACCAAAACTGTCTAAAATGGTTTCCGGCAGACACAAGGATGAATAGAAGTACTTTCAGAATGGAGTGGTTGTGGTGTAAGAAAAGTGTGTTGGAGCTGGTGGTTCAAAAAGTCTCATATTTAATTATGGCTCACTGGTTACAATATTTCAGTATGTTGGATGCTTGTCTTAATGATATGAACATTCTATTGAGCCATGCTTTATCATGGATACCAGCACTACAAGGAAGACTGGTTAACAAATCAGCATTCAGGACCATAACTTTCAGTTTTATAACATTAATTACTGCAATTGTGAAGGCGGAGATAAAGCAAGGAGTAAAATGCTACGGACTTGGACAGACTGACCTCCTCATTGAATTTGGATACGCGCTGTGTGCCCGTTAAGAAAAAAGCACAGCTGCACTCCTGCAGGGAAAGCTGAGATTTGGTGAGGGGCTCCACATGAACCACCTCTGATGACCCTGAACTTGATGCCTCGTTGCTACCTGCCAAGTCTTCAAAGTGGTACCTGGGAGACAGAATGAGGGGTTGTACAGCTAAACTTCCTCTGGGGTCTTTGGTGAGACCAACAACTCAATACAACAACAATATTTCTTGTTATTATTCAGTATTGTTTTTAATAACCCCAACACTTTCCTACCTTACAAACCTGGTTCAGGAAGTCTAAAAAATGAGCACATTTTGGGCTTGCTATGCTGACCAATAAGACAGTATAAATCAGTACTAACTATGAGCCACTACCTTGTAGGTACAAAAAAGTCAAAAGACAAGGGACATGTTTTCTGGCAGAAGATTGGTAAATCTCCAATTGGATACATTTTTAAAAATTATTTTCCTCCTGCAAAGACACACTTATACATCTCTGATTGTCACTGCAGCAATGCCACATATGCACGCGGCACACCTCATCTAAAGTAATCAGATAATCTGCTGTTCTTATGACGTGTACCTGGCAGCTTCGATGTCCCGTACGTTAGCCTGGTACTCGAGCAGATCCACCATGAGGCTCTGATCTGTCTGCTTATGGACAAACACTTCTTGGTTGTCTGGGATCTCCCTCAGCTCACTATTCTCTCATAGTACATCGATAGAAACAGAGGGAAATAAAGCTTTATTAAAATAAGCACTTAAAATGATTTTTAAAAATAAATTACATATTCTGGCACACATTTTGGTATCTGCTTTTACAGTATATTAATGTTTCCTTCAAAAAACTTTTGTCAAAACATGTACAATACCAAAATGTTTTCTGCAATATTTATTCTGAATATTTATTTTCACCTTTTTTTATTCTAGCCCAACGTGTGTGCGTGTACACAAACACACACATGCACACAAAAGTATTACATAAGTAGACCGCCTTTAATACTTTACACTTTGCTGGTAATGTTCTACATCTTGGCTCCCCGGATCCACGGCTCCTGGAACCTCCAGCACCGATTCAGTGCTTCTGGTGACTTATTTGGCAGTGTAGTATAATGGTTAAGGAACTGGGTTTGTAACCGAAAGGTTGCAGGTTCAATTCCCAGGTCAGACACTGCCGTTGTACCCTTGAGCAAGGTACTTCACCTGCATTGCTTCAGTATATATCCAGCTGTATGAATGGATACTATGTATAAATGCAAAAATGCTGTGTAAGTCGCTCTGGATAGAAATGCCTGTAATGTTATTTACAAACTAACAACTTTTTTTGACCTACACGGTCTCCATCGGGGTGGTGATCAAATATATCAGTGGGAGCACTGAAGCAGTGTACTTTCATAAAGAAAGAAAATCCCCGTAGATTTCCATGCCTTGCAGAATGCCTTGCAATATATAAGCCTACTGCTTCTCAGTCTAAAAATGTTTAATTTGTTTCCACAACTAGCCTAATGCTCCCCATGCTGGTTTGATTGTTGAAGCTGAAGAGGATAAAAAAAGTCTGCATTTTGCACTTCAGTAATTGCAATTAAACAAACCTTGGCGCTAGAATAAAAGATCACTCACCTGATGTCGCTAGCACTGTGCGGAATGACAGCAGACAGTGCACCCCCGAATAGAGGTCGTACTCCAGTTCCGTTACCGCTGATGCACTGCATCTTGGTCGAGCAGCAGAAATTACGACTTATCCTGGCATGACATGGGAGAAATAAAGCACTAAAAATTAAGTTATATAACGCTTATAAACTATAGGTTTTTTTATTTGGTACTTCCCAGCCCAATCTTATTAATTAGTTTATTATTATACACTTGTTTTTATAATATGCTTATGATGCACATAGCTAGTGCCCAGCTAGCAAGCAGTTTTCCATTACGGTACTGTTAACTGTAGGCCTTAGTTGGCGTCTCCTTTTTATCAGCGCTCACCACGCATGACTGCTGTGGGATACCCGGAAGTGCGACAAGTGGAAAACAAACTACATGAATTCCATTTCCATTTATTCAGAATCTGCGCCCGTTACACTGATACATATCTACCACAACGGTGGGATGATTATGACGACAAGTTAGCCAACTAATACAAATTTCTCAAGCGCATAGAAACCTATATAGCCATTAGACTTGGCTTGCTAACGTGCGATAGCTAACGTTATCGTTATGCAGTGGCATGCAGGACTTTTTTGCAATGAATTTACACGAAAATACATTTAGTGGTCGACGTCACTCACCTATATCCCGTGACAATATAAACACTTAAATCGTGAATATTTTAATTAACAAACTACGTAGCTAAATAACTCATTATCGGCGCGAACGTTCAAGTGAAATATTCTTTAACGTTAATGAATGAAACTAGGGGTAGGAGGAAAATCGACTCACACGGTTCGAATCAGTGTCGAGACTTTCGATGCAGGGATGTTTTTAACGTAGGCTTACGGTCCAATCCGTTAAAAAAAATACACTCTCGTGCACTTATAGAGTTTATATAATCACTGAGGACCACCAAACTGCATCTGTGCTGGGGATCTTGTCTCTCCCCAAACCACACAGAGCTGCAATATAACCGGAAGAATTCCGCCCCTAAAGGCTGGACCCAGTATGGCTTCTGCATGATTTCCCCCATTTGGATTCAATTATAAGTTTTTTGATGCCAAATATAAACATTTCCTCTCATATTCTGATGCTCAATCTGCAAATTTTATTTGGAAACCGTTTAAATTTTTTTTGCTGCCATTTTTTAAATTGCCAATATGTCACCTCTCAGTGTCATTATGGGGCGGCTGTGGCTCAGGAGGCAGAGCGGGTCGTCCGCTGATCGCAGGGTTCGATCCCCGGCTCCTCCTGTCCACATGTCGAAGTGTCCTTGGGCAAGACACTGAACCCCAAATTGCTCCCAATGAGCAGGCTAGCACCTTGCATGGCAGCTGCCGCCATTGGTGTGTGAATGTGTGTGTGAGTGAGAGGCCATTGTAAAGCGCTTTGGATAAAGGCGCTATATAAGTGCAGTCCATTTACCATTTACCATTATATGCATGGGTTCCCTCCATGATATGGGTGTTAGTGTACAAGAAAGTCTAAGCATGTGAGAAGCAATTATGATACACAAAATACCAGCACCAGAAGCTTGAAGAGATATTATGGCTTTGAGGGAGAGGCTCGACTAATGAATATGGAGAAGAGTAACCTGCTGTTGAAATTGTTCTTGCTAATGTTAACAAAGCTAATAATTAATAAAGTACTGTAGCCAAGGGCATTTTAAGGTGTGTTTCATTTTACTATATATAAGCAGTGATTGGATCAGCAGTAATATTGAGGTTGTTTTTCATAAAGCCTACTTTATTAAAAATGCTGTCTAATAATTTGATTCAATGAATACTCAAAAACAAAAATGAATTGCTGGAATTGAATTTAGAGTCAGGTTCTGACAATGACAGCCAGTGATAATATGTATTTGTTGTTATCTGCTGCCCAAAGTGTAGGCAACAACAAGAAATATATTTAGTCCATGTATACACAGGTGTTCTGTCATATTAGGTAACGTAAAGCAACATATGCATACTTAGCATTAAACATAATACTATACTATAATAAAATAATAAATCATTACTCGCTAACAATAACATTAGCATAGCCAACTTTATTCGGATGATTGCAAGACAATTGTGGCACAGCATATCTCTTAAGAACGGACCATGTAAGTATGATAAATTAGGCAGTGTAAACAAAAACATATTTTGCAGTGCTGTCTTTCCCTGCTGAACATTGTTTCACATATTAACAATACACAGGTGTGCAAATAAAAAACAAAATCATACTTTTTAGTCAACTTTTTACAGATAGAACTTGATAGCTGATAAATGAAAATAAATTATTGCAAATTGTAACAGTCCATAAAAATGCCACAGGTATTCAACATCTATTGTTTAACAGATTCAAACTCTTGAGTGGACATGTATCATAGCTGTAGTGCTGTGAGGTAGGCAATTGAGCATTAAAATATACATGAGTAGTCATTTCAATGAGCAAGCTAAACAAATATGCAAAATAACAACAGTGGTACTTTATATAAGATCATTTGTGTGCATGGCTGTTGTACACCCTACTGCTGTAACATGTTTTGTGACACCAGTTGAGAGCTGCATTGTTTCGGCTTCATCTAAACCAGGGGTGTCAAACTCTAGTCCAGTCCTCTGTTCCAGAAAGCAGGGCCCAATCTCAATGTCTGCCCTGAGCCCTAAAGACTGAGCCCCCACAGACCTTTGGTGATGTCAAATGCGTGCCCAGCGTGAGTGCATGAGAGTGCAAGAGCTTGAAATGGTACAAATAAGAGGAATGGGACAAGACTTTGTGATGTTATATGTTGCCTTGACAACGCCTGTCTCGCATACAAGATGTTTATGACAATCGCCGCTTTAAGACTTTTAATTTTAGGTTTGTACCTACTCAAAAAACTGCCCGCCATGTGTGTCGTTTGTTTACAATTTTTGAGACACTTCCGGTTGCGTTTCTGTTTTTATCACCACAAACGCTATAGACTGTGGGTAATTCCCTCAGTAAAGTCTGCAGGATTGCACACTTGCGGGAAGTCCGCATAAAAGGTTTGAAAAGTCCGTGACAGAGCCCTCATGCACTTGCCGATTTTACAGTGAGACAGCCCTGAGCCCTCGGTAACTCGCCTCAAAGTCTGTGAGGGTGTAAGAGATTGAGATTGGGCCCAAGATTACTGAGTTAGCTGGATAACTGCACTAAGTAAAACATAGAACAGCTTTTTTTACTTCAGTCCATGTTCCAGATTTGGGAGGATTTCTGGTTTTACTCAGTGCAGTTACCCAGCTAACTCAGTAATCCTGCTTTCTGGAATAAGTCCCTGGAGGGTTGCTGATTTTCGGTGTGTTTCAGCACTAGTGATTAATTTAAGTCATTGATTGGCTAAAGATCCCATACACCTTGTTCTCAAGGCCTTAATTGGCTGCTGATTGAAAAGAAACCACAAATGTCTGCAGACACTGTGGCCCTCCGGACTGTTTGACACCCCTGATATATGACCCAAAGCACTCCAAAGCACTGTGACCAATGAAGGGTTAATTTGGCTTTTGGCTATGATTACTAATCTCATAAAACACCATACAAGACCACACAGTAGTGATATCTTTGTGGAGGGAGGGTGTACAAAATATTTAAAACAGGGTTGTCTGAACAATTAGACAACAACACATTTTTTCCTGAACAATTATTATAAAAGTAATAATAAAAGTAGTGCAGTGAAGAAATTGGTTTAATTTCTGTCACCAGGAGGGTATACACCAGGAGGGTATACTACAAAGCAGGATAACTGAACTGAACAAAACCCGGAACAGCTTTTTTGACTTCAGTCCATCTTCCAGATTTGTGGCAGTTTCAGGTTTTACATTTTGTTGTTGCCATGTAGCCCATACGCCCCTGGTCCCATATATCTATTGACTTTATTACTGGTCTCCCTCTTTCAGAAGGTCTTACCACCACCATGGTGATTGTTGATAAGTTCTTGCAGGCAACCCACTTTGTCCGCTTTCCCAAACCCCCATCCACCCAAGAGATAGATCAGCTAGTAATCCAGCATGATGTTAGACTGCATGGACTTCCCCAAGACATTGTCTCTGACTGTGGCCCCCAGTTTGCCTCCAGGCTCTGGACGGTGTTCCGCTCTCTTCTAGGTGGGTTTGCCAGCTTGCTTTCGGGTTTCCAGCTGCAGTCCAACGGTCAAACTGAACGCATCAACCAGGACCTGCAAACCATCTTGAGGTGTCACGTGTCTGCTAATCCTTCATCCTGGAGTCAGTTCCTGGTTGGGCAGAGTATGCGTACAATACCCTTCAGAGCTCTTCCACTGGTTTGTCACCCTTTGAGTGCCAGTATGGCTTTCAGCCCTCACCTGTTTCCCTTAATTTTAGACAAGCTAAGTAGGCCTAGCCAGTTGACAAAAGCAAGTAACGGCCTTTGTTGCTATATGTTTTGAACATGATACCAATCTATTTACATTTGTTAGCCCCAGAAGGGGCTAGGTTCTACTAGGGTTAAACCAGGTGTGATTTAACGGTACCATGATAGTGTGATGAGGTGTAGTCTCTCATGGTACAAGTGTAATTTGCCCCATGGCACAGTGACAAGAATGGTTTGGGAGGCAAACAGTTCTTGTTCAGATCACAGTTGGAGAATTGCAGAAGTTGGTTGCATCCTGGGGTCACCATGTCTCCAAAAGTACAATTAGACGCCACCTCAATGCCAGAAGTCTAGTTAGAAGGCTTTCACGTATGGTGACATAGAAACATGCAGGCTAAGTAGGCCTGAAAAAAAATTTGTCTGTGGGGCTCAGAAAATAAATTGTTCCCTGGAGTTTGGCGTGAAGACATTTTGGAATTTAAACGTATTGTCCAAAATAATATAAAGTACTGTGCAAAAGGCAACCTAGATTTTTTATACATTTTTTTTTAGATTTCCATTTCCCCCAAAAATCTTTTGAACTATCTTCAGCAAAAAGAAGAACAAGTAGAATAGATTCTAGTCTCTGGAACTCTACTGGAGGGATGAAACACCATTCTTACAAAAGACATTCCCTCATTTGGTGTTTTGATGATGGTGGTGGAGAGCGCTGTCTAACACGTCGGTTCAAAATCTCCCATAGGTGTTCAATTTTGTTGAGTTCTGGTGACTGTGAAGGCCATAGCAGATGATTCACATAATTTTCATACTCATCATACCGTTCAGTGACCCCTTGTGCACTGTGGATGAAAGAGACCACTCCCATCAGGATAGAAACGTTTCATCATAGGATAAAGGTGATCACTCAAAATAACTTAATAACTGTATTGATTTGCAGTGACTCTTCCCTCTAAGGGGACAAGTGGACCCAAACCATTCCAGGAAAATGCCGCCCACAGCATAACAGAGCCACCGGACCCCCACACTGTAGGTTTTTTAAAATTTATTTATCATCCGTCTGTACCTCTGGTGACCCCTAGACTCGAAATGGACCAGAGCTACAGGGGTAATATCAATCCCTGGCCCTGCCACTGCTGCCATGCTTTGTGAATTGGGTGGAGCTGAAACACTTCTGGGTCCATGTTCATAAATAGTCTTGGAGTAGGTGTGCTGATCTAGGATCAGTTCTGCATTCCTGCTCACGACAGAGGAAGCGTGATCCAAGATCAGCACTCCAACTTTGAGATATATTATGAACACAGGCCCTGATTTTTCATCAGTTTTGCCTTTTTATGATGACCCAGTGCGATTCAAAACATGGAAGTTTTTTTGGGGGTGAGTAATAAACCATTAATGTAGGAAGCAGTAATTGTGCTGTGACTCTATTTATCTTTTCAAGTATTACAGATATTGACATTGTTATCATACTTACATACAGTGCAGTCTGTAATTAGTTGGACAGTGACACAATTTTTGTTGTTTTGGCTCTATAGTCGAGCACATTCGATTTGAATTGAAACAACGAATATGAGGTTAAAGTGCAGACTGTGGGCTTTCATTTGATGGGTATTTACATGCATGTCTGGTGAACCATGTATGAATTATAGCCCTTCTATACATAGTTACCACATTATTATTAAATAATAATAATAATAATAATAATAATAATAATAGTAAACACATTCAGTGATTCAATACAGACACCCAAACAAACAAACAAACAGTAACCATGCATATGAATAGTGGGACCTCAACAGCATAAAGACAGGAACAGGAACAGTAAGCTATATAGGGCACAAGTGAACAACCTGGCATGTTGTGCAGTGTCTGGCGATGACAGGACAAGTCACATTAGTTAGGCTACTATAGTTGAGAATCGCATTTACAGTGAAACATTCTTAGGACTGTACCTCTGCTTGGAATTTTTTTATTTTGTTTATTTTGTATGCATAGATTTGGACAGCGATTGAAACTGGAGACACAGTAAGTTATTAATAAAATAAATAGTTCCAGGCTTGGGTGCATAGTTTTTAACTTGGAGATAAAAAGCGACAGTAGCATAACTGTATTTCACATTAGAGGACAATGAATTACTTAATTCACTTGTGAAAATACTCACTATTAAGCACATAGGCTAAGTAAAGTATTGAATAGACCTACATTGTCAACACTAAAGTATATTCATCTGACATGAAAGCATTTTTGCTTTTAGATTTTTCCTTTCTAGTAAATTGTCTATGAAGTAGATTTTCTAAAAGGTGGCATGAATGTAAGCCTTGGCTTCAGGTGGTATGCATGTACAGTCTACAGGTATACACAAATAATATTCCCTAGGGTTCATTTGTATTTGTTACATTAGCATATCTGCAATAATATTTATTTTCTCAGGAGATACCCTTTTCCAGTGTTAATTATAGAGACTAACACTTCGAGCCTCCTTTTGTGTGCTGTATATTTACAACTCAAAACCAAAACTCCACAGTGTGTGCATTTAGTGCATTTAGTCAGACATGAATGAAAAGAAAATTGCATTTTTGTTTGATTTCATTGAAATTTACCGACGGACTCTGACACAGAGTTATCAGTAGCCAGCAAGACTACTGTATCAGAACTGATCAAATATTAACCTGAACTAAACCTGATCTCAAAACTTTTTTATAAGTTCACCATTCATTTTTGTATTTGTAAAGCCTAATCTAGACATACAGTAAATTAATTTGTGATATTTAGAATGTGCTGGGAGTTTTCAGAGTTTTGTAAGTAAGAAAGAAATGTTAATAATATGCAATTTATGCATTAAGTTTCTGTAACTGAAGCTAGAACACTTCCTCACAGACACAGAGACATTTATGAGTCACATAGACTGACAGACAAACCTCCGTGATGCAATAACTGATTGAGTGATAACTGGACACGCAGATGTTATAATGTAGATGCAAGTAAGCTTGTTAAGAAAATGCCTGAATCTCCACATCAGTATCACAGCCATAGATTTGCATTGCTACAAGCTTGAATTGTATGTAAGTGTCTATTGAAACACTTGACGTTTCTTTCGTGTTGCCAATATTGTTGCAGACACAGCTATCACAACAGACACAGTTATCACAACAGACACAGCTATCACAACAGACACAGCTGATGTTTTACAAAATTCAGTTGTGAACTGAGTGTGCTGTCATTTCCTGTATGATAAAAATTGGAAAAAATGGAATACTAATACTAATCACCAGGCAAGACTATTGACTTTAATAAAGAACGTGTGAGAAATGTTTATAAAATGTTTTACCCTCATTTAAATTTGTTACACAAAATTTGGTTAAAGACTGGCATTGCATTTAGAATACATTTGAGCCAAAGTACACAACCACGTTAACCACTAAAGAGAATATGATAGTTCTGATAACATACGTAAGTAGCCTACCACGTGTATCACAGCACAAGGGGAGGGTACTGATGTTTCTGTTTGTTATTGAGATCAAAAGAGATGCTGAATGTGAAGAAAAGGTTATTGGTATTTAATTATACATATTTTGTTTGTCCTTATTAAGTTACAAAATCTTCAAGGTGGATATATTCGATTTTCTTTGTCTTTTGTACAGGTAGCGAAGACCAGCTGTCCTCCATTTTTTAACCTTACAATCGTATTTATGGGAAGATAAATTTGGAATAAAATAAATTAATAAAACCCATCAAAGATGATCTCCACTGAACGTCTATTTTCTCCCAAACCCCCAAGACCAATAAAACCCCCACTTCTCAATAATTCACACTGCCCCCTGCCGGCAGGGAAGGGTATCACTGCAATCACATTGGACAACCAAGTGAAGCATATTGTGGAACATTTAAACCAACAGGACAACATAGTGGTTGGCCCGAAGACTGAAGAGAGAGGTCAAGCCTGCAGGAAGCCAAAAACATCTCCCACCATCAAACACGGACCCCCTCAGCTACCCCCGAAGGACAGCCTCTTGCAGAGGGAGGGTGAACAGAAAGTCAAGCAGAAAAAAGATGAAGAAGGCAGCAACATCCTACCTAATAGGCAAGGGGGACGGTCAGGTAGCTCCATTAAATGCTCTTGCATCACTGTATATATCTATATTATGTTTCATTTAATTGTGTGATTGTTTCCCATGTTTCCTAAGAGGACATGATACTGATGAGGTTGGGCTTTGTCTTGTTTCTGAATTAGTAACAAAGAGAAGTGGAAACTCCATTACCTCCCTACTTTATGCCTCTCTGTCTCACTCTTAACCCTCTTCTCTGCATTACAATCGTACCAGGAAATGGTTTGGTCCGTTGTTTTGGAAAGAGGAAGTTTTAAGAAAAAGCAGAAAGCCAGAGTTATGTTTTCTAATGGTGAACAAAGTGGCCAAGGTTCACTTCCACCTGCTGGCTAGTGGATTGTGTAAATTCATTGAGGAACAGAGAGAGAGGCTCAAGCAGTAGTGGCGGCAGCATTCCAGTCATGTGTGCACTAAAGTAATGTGCTGGTGGAACCTTTTATTTCTGGCTGTACCAATCAAAAACTGTGTGTGCCTAGGACACCCAGTACAGAGCGTGCCACCACCAGTGGGCTCAAGGCTTAAAGTGTGCAACACTGAGCAAGATGTCCCACAGATCAATGGGGCCTACAAAAGGAGTAACCAAGGCACTATGTTTAAATATCCACCAATCAATATGAATTTCTAGCAACTTCCTTCCTGTTAACTTACACAATGCATTAGCAACATACATAAATGTGTGAGGTCTGCCTGGGGCGGCACGGTGGTGAACTGTTGCCTCACAGCAAAAAGGTACCAAGTTCGAATCCCGACTGAGGGCTTTTCTGTATTTTCTATATGTTCTCCCCGTGTCCGCATGGATTTCTTCCGGCTGCTCTGGCTTCCTCCCACAGTCCAAAAACATCGGGGTCAGGCTAATTGGAGACTCTAAATTGCCCATAGGTATGAGTGTGTGAGTGAATGATGTGTGTGCCTTGCGATGGATTTGTGACCTGTCCAGGTATTGGTGACCTGTCCAGGTAATCCTGCCTCTCGCCCAATGCATGCTGGGATAGGCTCCAGCCCCTCCGTGACCCTGACCAGGAATAAGCGGGTTAGATAATTGGATGGATAAAGTTTGCCTGGCAAACAGTAGTCATACAATAACACGCAAGAAGCTAGTACAATATTAAAAACCAACACAACCAAAACATCCCGTGCATTACATTCATTGGCAGAGGCTTTTGTCCAGAGCAACTTACAATGTAAAAGATAATAAAACATAAGCATTTTCATCTGACTTGTATACAGCAACAGTTTCAAACCTGGCTAATAGCATTCCAGTAATATGAACAGTAGTATACAAGTGGTTGTGTTTCACAGGGCCCAAGGTAGTGGCTTTTTATTTATTAATTCTCACCTCCATTAAACATGTATAACTAATTAACATCTGTAAAAATCCCTTTGTTCTGGGTCTCTCTTTTTCTGTAAGCTCCAGATGGCATGGAGGTGGAGGCAAAGGTACGAACACATAACAAAGAAGGAACAGGGCAGTGCTCAGCAGTGCCCCCTAGCCTGCTCTGTAAAAATAGCTGCACCTGCATTTGCCACCAACAGCGACCCAGCATGAGGTTGGTATGGGTCCCAAAAGAAGAGGAGGAGAAAGAGAAAGAAGATAGAGACAGAGTAGGCGAAGGAGAGAGGCAGATGACGATGAAGAGAGTGCCTTTAAGAAGAGAGCAGAGGGAGGAGAGCGACCAGGTAGAAAGGCCGAAGTTCCAGCGCATTCCGGATGCGATGAGGGACGGCAAGGGTCAGAACTCCACGGGATTTTCTCAGACAACCACTTTTATTCCCCCTAAATTCTATCACCGGTCTCACTGGTCCCCTCCCATCTCCGGCCAAAGCCCGTTCTTCCAGCCGGGTCCCAAGGTCACACAGGACACCCCTCCTCCCATCCCTCCAAAGATCCCTTACCATTCGGACAAATCAGGGAACCTGAATCGAGACTCCTCCACATCTCCCAAGGTCAAGTTGTACCCCCTCACTAAACACTGCCCGCTCCCCAATGCCCTCTTGCTCCACAGCCAACCCCCTCACCCTCCACTCAAACACCCCCAGCCCAAACCACACAATAAGGCCATCAGCAGCGACTGCAGTCCACAGTCAAAAGGTGAGCCTGGAAAAGGATTTTTCAATGCATTTTTCATTGCCTATGTTTGTGCAACCATCATTTAATTCCCTATACTTGTGGCCACTCATTTAATTTCCAATTTTTGTTCATAGAAATCTGTAGTGATCCTAGTATTATATTGCTTATATTATGTTGGTGTTCACAACAGAACTTGATGGAAAATGTATGTGCATCATTAACTATGATTTATTTCCTTAAAAATATTACATATTACATTCCAGTTTCAGCTTTTTTTTTTTGAATATTCCACCACTACAAAGCTCTATAGTTAATTTTGTTAAAAATATATTTTTGTTCACTGAATTAAGCTTAGAGTACAGAATTGTGTGAGGTCAGAAACTTTGCAGTATTGGACAGAGTCATGCGATATATTTTATAATGACTGTCAAAAACGATAGTGATTTTAGTTAAATACAGTCATTCTGATTTTAGTGGAAGCCAGTGAATCATCACCAAACTCCTTTTCTCCAGATAAGGATGGGAATGATTTGGGTAACTTGGAAAAAGTGGACACAAACAAAGAAGAACAGTAAGACTAGCTCTTTCCGTTGTCAACATTGCAAGGCGACATCCATCCAATCACAAACAAGTGGACACAAACAAAACAGACAAAATCACAGTGCACACAGTCAAATATTGACACTTCCACAAATAAAACACATTGGCCCTACATTGTCTAACTTAAAGCTGGAGTAGGCCTATAGGCAAGACATTTTTGTTTTTAGAAAGATATCAGGGAATAGTAAGGTTTAGTTGGTAGCAGCCATAGGAAGAGCTGCTGTGTGAAAAATCCAGCACATTCTAAAACCAGTTATTCAGCCCAAAAACAAAGTGGCTCATGATGTGAACCAATAAACAATGAGATGTTGAGAAAAGACTAACCCGCTCCTGTCTGCATCACCGAACGGGACTAAAGCCTGGCATAAGTTTATATATCTAGAGTTTTTTTTAAAATTGGCTAGCTATATAATTCAGCTAGCCATCACTGTCAATTGTAGTGTTTGAGTAAAACTGGCTTGCTGAAAAATGTCCTTCTTTATTTATTTTCCCTTTTATGATTATGAAAACCAGAAAAACGGTTCTGTGCAGCTATTGTGAACCACCATGTAATGTTAGATAGCTAACTTAGATTAGTGAACTTAGCAAAATAATCACACGCTACCAAACTCTGTGACTAAATGGAACTAAAGATTTAGTTGTTTTATGTGAACTCTTGGAGCTGACATTTTAGTGTAACTTAGCTATGCCAGTCTGTAATCCTGCAAGCGCAGCTAGAATCTTTAATGCTCGTTCACAACAGAAAAGAAGTGGGGTGGGGTGTGTCTCTTTCTCTGTGGGCAGGGTCAATGGGTGATTTTCAAAATGTTTTCACAACATATCGAAAGTTGCCTACTCCAGCTTTATATAAAGCTGTGTTGTCATTACGAAACTCTCCCTCTCACTCAATATGAAACATTAAACACTGTTCCCTTTTCTCTTTCGCAGGCCTCCAAAAGTGTTAGCTCAGAGTTTGACCACTGACTTGGAGACTTGCCTAAAAGATGGTAAAACTTCACAGTGCATGATCCATTAAGAATCTATTCAGAGACATGTATCCAAATAAATTATAACTTTGTCTTCAGATGCAGACTCTGAATCCATTACAGATAGATTTTAGTCTTTCTTCCCACACCCAGCATTTCTCTCTCTCTCTATTCTTCCACCTTCCCTCCTTTCCCAGAGCCTCTGTATCAGGCGTATCGGGCCACAGTCATCAACAAGGAGATCCAACATCAGACGAAATGTGCCGGCATCGGTAGCACGAGTTTGGGCGACCACGAGGGGTCAGAGCGCCTTGGAAACGGTTTGGGGGCCAAGAAGGGCCCCACACAAAGTATTTTGTGGCAGGAGCTGCCATCAGTGAGGAACAGTGGGGTGCTGGCACATCTCAGCCTAGCTGATCGCAAACGGCAGGAGGTAAGACCACTGTGTGAAGAACGTGAGGTAGGATTGAGAGATAAAAAGGAGAGGGGGACAGGGCGAAGGCAAATAAAAAGAGGAGATAATAATAATAATAATAATAATAATAATAATAATAATAATAATAATAATACATTTCATTTATATAGTGTTTTCTGTAATCCTTTATAGTGAAGGGAGAAAATCACATACCCACACAGCACAGCAGCCATTTTGTACCAGATTGCTCACCCCACATCAAATATGATGGAGCCAGAGCGTGCTATTGAACCAATTAAGATGGCTTAGGTGCAAAATTGAGAGAGAAGGCATGGGAATTTTTTCTGAAGACCAGTGAACCCTCTAATCTTTGCAAACAGTGTCATGGGGCCACAGAATAACATACCATCCGAAAGATAACAGAAACTGCGGCAAAGTGTCTTCATTAGTGCATCTGGGTATTGGGGTATTTTAACCCTGAGGGAAGACTGCCTCATAATAATCCACCAACACAACGTCCTCTTAGCATGTCTCCCATCCAAATTACAAGCCCACACCTGCTTCTAGTCCACGAGCAGGCGCAGGGTACATGGCTGCATGCCTGAGAGGAGGAAGGGAAAGCTTCAGACCTGTAAGGTACTGTTGTGTGACAGTGCCTTAGACCGCTCACATATTTGTCCCCCCCCCCCAACTCATACTTCAGAGCATGTTTGAGGTGCTGACGTCAGAGGCCTCGTACCTACGCTCCCTTCGAGTGCTCACTGATCACTTCCTGGACTCACGGGACCTGGATGAGACGATCATTATTCATGACAAGAAGACCCTCTTCTCCAACATCCTCAACGTGCGTGAGGTCAGCGAGAGGTGAGAGAGGGAGGAGAGAGAGGGAGGAGAGGGAGGGAAGGGAGGAGGAGACTGAGAGGAGGGCAGGGCAGTTTGAACAGGGTAGGAATGGTAGGCGGAGGTTATCGCTGCCTTCACTGTTTCACCCAACTTCACTCACTTTAGTGCATACAAATATAAACGTGTACCAGCAGCAGAAAGTCCCATGGGAAAAGCAACTGGAAATGCACAGAACAGATCTGCCTTTCAGGGTGTGTCCTATTCAGGCCGTCCAAACCACATATCTCTTTACACACTACTGCATGTTTACAGTATGCAGAAAATTTGCTATGAAAAAAAGGTTTTTGAAGAAATGACACAATTTAATCATTTCACTTTTAAAATTTTGACTCTGCTAAAAACTGTGCGTTTGTGATTTCTACTTGCTGTGTCTCTGCTGCTGCCATTACTATAATAAAGGTAATTTTTCCTTCTTAAAAAGAGTAGTGTGCCTTACAGTAGCTACTCTGATCCCTGGAGGAAGGGATGGGAATGGAAATAAAGAGTGAAAGGGAGAGTGTAGAGCAGGAGAGAGGAAAGAAACAGAAAGGGTGAGAATGATAGAAGGAGAAAAAGTGGAGTCAGTAATGCCAGTGGCGTGCACATGGCCCCTCCCCTCTGTCCCGCTCACAGGTTCATGAAGGATCTGGAACAGCGTGTAGGCGAGGGTGCAGTGATCTCAGACATCTGCGACATCATCCACCACCATGCCCAGCACAGCTTCTCCCCCTACATCGACTACATCCGCAACCAAGTCTATCAGGAGAAGACCTACAGCTCGCTCATGTGAGCACGGCGTATGGCAGTATACTATAATAGAACAGGGCTAGTAACTTAGATGCTGTATTGAAAAACAAACACCTGAATCAACTAATCAGTTAACTGTGGTCTTCAGTCAAGACTTAATTATATTAAGAATAATTGAATCAAGAGTTTTTAGTGCTGGTTAGAACAGCAAAAATATGGCTCTTCTTGAATAAGATTGGAGTTAGATGGATCACTGGAGGATAGAGCTGGAGTTTCACATCATTACAAACATATGAATTTATTTGTTATTCCTTTTCCATGATGCTTGTAAATGATTCATTGACATGACCGCACACTGAATCCGCTCCACAGGCAGAAGAATGTGCAGTTTGTGACGGTGATCACTCGCTTGCAGGGGGCGCCAGTGTGCCAGCGTCTGCCCTTCACCTCCTTCCTGCTGCTGCCCTTCCAGCGGATCACACGCATAAAGATGCTAGTCGAGGTAGGGGGGCACAGGGTACTGATTATGGCAAAGGGCAGGAGCCCAAATGTGACCCTCGGCCAGCACTGTGTCTCAAATAACAATGAATAAATTAAACAATGGAAAATATTTTTCACTTTTGATTGAGGTGTCATCTTTACAGTCAGCCATGCATATAGGAAAGCAACAGTACAAAGAAACGATATTTTATGTTTTACCTTATCAACTTTATAGATTTTTGTAAATATATGCTAATTCCAAATTTGATGCCTGCAACATGTTCCAAAAAAGTTGGGACGGGGGCAAAAAAAAGACTGAGAAGGTAAAAAACACCTTGGAACATTACACAGGTAAACAGGTGCTGCTATCATGACTGGGTATAAAAGGATATCAAAAGACTCTTGATATCTTATTTTCAGGTTCTCTTACAAGCGATACTATAACTCTATATCTCTGCATTTGAATGGATCTCTAGGGGAATTGGGGGGTGGGACTAGATTAAGATGTAAATTACACGGGAATAGTATGGAACCCATGGTTGGCTAAAATGCTCTAAGTCATAAAAACGAGCCTCAAACCATCACTCTGCTCCCAGATATGCAGTAGATATGGATGAATCACTTGAAGGGTTATTTCTCCTGACTTATTTTTCCATAGAGTTCAATCGGAAAATTTGTGCTACACACAAATTATGATCACAAGACTAATTAGGTTTTCATTTGTTGTTAAATCACCAATGTTTTCTACATTAAATTCAATGGGCAGCAAGCCCTTATGCACTCAACATATGCAGTAGAGTCTGTTTCCCTTTACTTCTTAGGCATCACCACCTGGCCCCTCCTACCCTCTCCAGTTCTTATACATGCCTTATGGTCCTGACAATAGTAGTGAACATACAGTGTAACATGAACTCATAATGTAAGATGCAAGAAACTTGTGTTCCCAGAATATTCTGAAGAAGACCCAGAAAGGGACCAAGGAAGAGCAGACTGCCTCCAAAGCTTTGGCCTCAGTATCTCAAGTAAGACCATCCACATCACTGTTTTTGTCACCGCAGGGCTAAAACACCAAATAAGCCTCTCTGTGACTTAAGTTTTAGTCAGTGTTATGTAATATATGTGTTATGTAATATGGCTTGAATTGGCTTAAATTGTAGCCACCAATCTGAGCCCCACCTACATGTGATTCATCAGAAGCAGTAGCTAACCAGTAGTTTATAAGCAAATCCCTGCAATTTGAGCAGACTTGTTATCTCACATCATAGTGTCAACCTGGTCAGCCTCATTTTAGATTATGAGCCTGACAGGTGAGGCTACAGATCATGTAATGTGAATACAGAACAAGAATCTCCCTTAAAATCTCAAAGTGGAGAGGACTGCTACTCGCTTTGCGTTTCAGTTCAGGTGTCCACGCTTGTAATAAAAAAAAGTCTGAACACATGACAAACGTAAGAAACATCCCTTGTGAGAGCACTGTCTTTGCAGTTGTACAGCACATTAATACCATCATATCTGGGAGCAGTACCAGACTACCAGTGTGCGGGTTGGGTACCATTTCTCTACATTCCCAAAAAATGTCACACGCAGATCCAGGTTTCCATGAGACAGAAAAAGTGGGGGATGACCCATTTTACCAAGTATGTTTTTTTAAATTTAACTCACACCCCCCCCCCCCCCCCCTCAAAGATCATCCAGGAGTGCAACAATGAGGTGGGAAAGATGAAGCAGATGGAAGAGCTCCTACAAATTTCCTATCTGCTGGAGTTCCACAAGCTCAAGGCAAGGACTTTCTTCACACTTCCCAATGCAAGTCCATATGTTTCCACTATATTGCAGTATGTCCAATTCCAATAAGAGCTGTTAGGTCCCATCAGAAAACAATTAATTTGTTAAACAGCCAAATAATATCTACTCACGAAAATAGGGCGAACTCGAATAGAACGAGTAAAACACGAATTGAAATCTCCCGAACTCGATACGAGAGCCAATATTAAGAGACTAGAAAAAACAAAGAAAACATTTCTAAAACATCCGATAAAAGGTGAAAACAAAACAAAACCACCAAAAGAAAACACTGTCTCATAGAGAACAGCACGAAAATAAATAGCGCAGAATGCTAACACAATCCTATACCCATATAAAGCTAAGCAAGTCCCTCGTGAACATAACCATGTTAATATCACAAGGTCGCTTAAACCTGGCTATGCCTGGCTCAATGTACAAATGAATAACAAAAAAGCACTGGGGAAGCGGAAGTAAGGAACATAAATACCCCGCCGATAGAAGCACAGGTGAAACGAATAACGTGCACGGGAAAGCAAAACCCAGGACCGGAACGTGGAATTTTTTTAATAGATTCTCAATCGGGAAACAGAACGAGAATCACAGCAGAAAAGAAAACCAAAACCCACGAACCGTGACACATGGTTTGTATTGCTAATCAGTGCAATGCACTCACGCATCATATCATCATATCGTGAAGGATTCTGAAACCATGAGTCACAAGTTCTGCTGGTTTTTGTTGTAGCTCTACTACAGTGGTTCCCAACCCTGTTCCTGGAGATTTATTGTCCGGTGGGTTTTCATTTCAACCCTAATTTGGCACACCCGATTCAACTAATTACCATCTCAATGAGATCTCTAGCTTTTGAACGAGGTGTGCTTTGTTATGGTTGGAGTGAAAACCTGCAGGACGATAGATCTCCAGGAACATGTTTGGGAACCACTGCTTTAATAGGACAGTTAATTACATAGTTAATTAATCTCACTTGGTTTATTGTGTTGGAATTGTTTACTGATTTTCCCAGGTGAAAACAAAAATAGCAGATGCTGCTGTTCTGAAGAACCAGGGTTGCAGACATAGTATGCACTGTACATAATTTTTTATTGCCATTAGTAATAACACTTAACTGTCTATAAGAATAAGGATTAACATTTATAGAAAACCTTTAAAACAGGGAAACAAGCAGCTCAAAGTGTGTCATGGTATACTTAAAAAGACTAACATACAGACAAAATCAAATGAATGGATAAAAAATGAAAACAGAACAGGTGAAACCACCTACAAAAATACATCTTAAACAAACGAGTTTTCAGCTGAGACTTCAAATTCGAGCTTGTCTTTATGCTGCTGTAATGGATAGGCCCTTGCTGAAAATGAGATGTCAATCTCGACGTTTTATTTTCTAATGGATAAACAAATGAAACTGAACAACACTCAACTTACTGTATCTTCCGCCAGGCCATACCCATTGTCTCTCAGAGGCGTTTCCTAGAGAAACGTGGTGAGCTTCAGGAGATGACCAAAGGGGGCACTCTATTCAGCCTCCGCCCCAAATTCACCTCCATCTACCTCTTCCTCTTCAACGATCTCCTCATCTTCACCTACAAAAAGAGGTTAACATGCGGTTATTTTGCTTGCATTGTTTTGGACAATTAACAACAAAGGGCCTAATTTACGAAGGCCTTTAGCATGTGGAAAACATTTTAGCACACGCAAAACCAATAACACGACCAATGATTGGTCATGGTGTTTGTTTTGCACCAATCATTGGTTGTGTTATTAGTTTTGTGTGCGCAAAAGGGTTTTGCACATGCTAAAGGTCTTCAAATCAGGCCCTAAATTACAAATTGGCTACATCTAGCAATAACACGCATTTGACAAGGAGAATGTTCACAGGGCATATGTTCCCTCATAGACAGAGCTGACCGTAGGGTTTTGGTGGCCCTAATCAACAATATTGTTGTGGCTCCAAAGTGCTCCAACATAAAACATGCCCACCATTACAGCTGAATTGTGTGGCCTAGAGATGGCTGTGGCTCCGAATGACTGCATAGAATGTTTATGCCAGTTTTTTTTTTTTGCTTGTTTATGCTAATGTTGCCTACAAAAATGAATTACTTTTGTATATCAGTCAAATTTATGCTTAAATAACTTAAGTATAATTTATAAGTATAAGCACCTATGCACTTTTTCTTTATATCAGCATTTTTTGTTCACTAAGCCCTACCTTTTCAGGCTATAAGCTAACATTAGCTAACATTCGTGGAAAACTTTAAAAATAATTTTTCCATGAACAATAGCGAAATGTTGGTAACGTTCGCCTTGTTGATCAAGTGTATACAAAGCCCCTCAACACAGCTGGGTTGACAGAAATCACTATTTTCTGATCCTCTTTTGGTGTTATATCACACGCCATCAATCCAAACCAATTATTTTTAAAACCTTGTTGTTGAGTTACTAACGCAGCTGCCTGAAACTCAATAAGCTTATTGAGACTGAAAGAATCTCCTCCCGCACCAGTTCGGACCGCTACGTTGTGACCGATCACGCCCACCGATCATTGGTCCACGTGCAGGCCATCAGTGAAGAAAAGCGGGCGTCGGGATTCAAATACTGCTTCTGTCTGATGCTGCTGGAAAACCACCAAGGCTGCACCTATGAACGTCTGCTCAAAGCTCCCACAGAGTAAGCACAACCTCCACCCACCTCTCTATCGCTGCCAACTGCATACAAACAGGACCCTGTCATAAATCCACCTGTGTAGTCCCATACAGAGGACCCTGAATAGCCCTCTCCCCATTACGATACACAGAGAGTGCCATTCAGAGATGGGACAACTGTGCGGTCTCTTCCTCACCACTGGAGCCCAGGGGTCTGCAGCTCTGGCCCCGTTGATTTCTGTTGTCAGTACAGTTGGTTAATTAAAGCAGTTGATCACACAGTTAACTCGTCAATCTGACCTATGTCAAGATTGGGAATGGTTCTAAGCTTATCTAGTACTGCAATGATTATGGGAAATTATGCCTTGATCTGTATTATTTCTGTTCCAAGACACTGCAGTCAGGAAATTTGACCAACCTTTACAAAACTCACCATGACATTTGGGTAGTTAGTGAAGTAATGCATACCTTTCTTATTTAATAACCTCTTCCATTATATCAGGATGGAAAAATATTTATCCAGTCAAACTTGATAAAGTTATCTGTGAAAAGTATGTGGTCCTATGGTAGAGGCAATGCTTTTCAAAATAAATTTTTGTATTTAAAAAAATACAAAATAGAATATTTTATTTAGATACTTCTTGAGCTAGTATTTTGTACTTTATTTTGATACATTAACTTCTGGGGTAGCAAGTTATAGTCAGAGCGCAGCAGCAGGCCCCTATGTTCAGTCACTGCATCTGTGTGGTCTCCTGTAAACAGTGGCTTTCAGATTGAGCGCAGTGAGTGACTTTCAGAGAGCCACAGTGCAGTCTCATTATCCCTGTACAGAATTAGTGACATGCAGAGTCAGTGCTGCAGTGCAGTCTCATTATCACTGTATGCAGTGAGAGGTATTCAGCGTCAGTGCTGCAGTGCAGTCTCATTATCACTGTATGCAGTGAGAGGTATTCAGCGTCAGTGCTGCAGTGCAGTCTCATTATCACTGTATGCAGTGAGAGGTATTCAGAATCAGTGCTGCAGTGCAGTCTCATTATCACTGTATGCAGTGAGAGGTATTCAGAGTCAGTGCTGCAGTGCAGTCTCATTATCACTGTATGCAGTGAGAGGTATTCAGAGTCAGTGCTGCAGTGCAGTCTCATTATCACTATATGCAGTGAGAGGTATTCAGCGTCAGTGCTGCAGTGCAGTCTCATTATCACTGTATGCAGTGAGAGGTATTCAGCATCAGTGCTGCAGTGCAGTCTCATTATCACTGTATGCAGTGAGAGGTATTCAAAGTGTGAGCGGCAGTGCAGCTTTCTCATTTATACTTCTTTGTGCAGGTCAGATATGCACAGGTGGATGGCAGCATTTCCTAATATCACTGGCCCAGACAGAGTCCAGGATGAGGTGGTGTATGAAGATTGGGGTAAGGATCACAGGCATCAGTGGCATTCGGGTGGTGTTTGTGTGTGTGTGGTGTTTATTAGCATTGCCCATCTGCGTGTCATACATATGCATGAGCAGCTTCATGGGTGCTTGTGAATGTGTGTCATGTTAGTTTATATCTTGTGCATTTGTGCATGTGCGTACATGTGTGTGCACATTGTGTTTCAGACTGCCCACATCTTCAGTGTTTGGAGCAGCATGTCGCTCTGCAGACTAATGTGTGTGTACATGTGTGTGCACATTGTGTTTCAGACTGGCAACAGGTTCAGTGTTTGGAGCAGTATGTCGCTCTGCAGACTAATGTGTGTGTACATGTGTGTGCACATTGTGTTTCAAACTGGCAACAGGTTCAGTGTTTGGAGCAGTATGTCGCTCTGCAGACTAATGTGTGTGTACATGTGTGTGCACATTGTGTTTCAGACTGCCCACAGCTTCAATGTTTGGAGCAGCATGTCGCTCTGCAGACTAATGTGTGTGTACATGTGTGTGCACATTGTGTTTCAGACTGCCCACATCTTCAGTGTTTGGAGCAGCATGTCGCTCTGCAGACTAATGTGTGTGTACATGTGTGTGCACATTGTGTTTCAGACTGGCAACAGGTTCAGTGTTTGGAGCAGCATGTCGCTCTGCAGACTAATGTGTGTGTACATGTGTGTGCACATTGTGCTTCAGACTGCCCACAGGTTCAGTGTTTGGAGCAGTATGTCGCTCTGCAGACTGATGAACTTCACCTGGAACCGACCGACATCATCAATGTCCTGAGAAAGACCAATGAGGGTGAGCAGCGCAAGACAGAGGAAAAAACATTTTTAGATAGTGATTTATTCTCAACTTCATCCAGTTCTTTTGACTGATCACTTTTCCCATCTATATAATTTGCATCTGCCCTCTTTTTCTGCCAATCCCATCCCATTATTCTTCTTATGTCCCTTCCCCCTACCACACCACACATAAAAATGCACTACACACCCATTCACTCACTCTCTTTCTCTCTCAGGTTGGTACGAGGGTATCCGTCTCTCTGATGGAAAGAAAGGGTGGTTCCCAGCTAATAATGTGCTAGAGATCACCGATGAACACGTGCGAAGACGCAACCTCCGGGAACAGTACCGTATTATCCGGGTCGCAGCACAGACTGGGCCTGCACAGGCCTCAGGGACACTGTAACTACAACTTTCCAAACAGCAAAGAGGAGTAGTAATGCAGAACAGATAGTAATGCCCCCTGGTGGCGATGTTAAGTGTGCACATCAAGGCATCCTGAGCTTGGAAAACTTCCCATGACCTGGGCCGTGACCGAATACGACCCCTACACCCTTTTGAGGTCGCATATTTGAGTCCACTTCATCAAAAAGCTTTTGAGTGGGTGAGTTTTTCTCATAAATGGGGGCACTTAAAATACCAGGTTGAACCCCTTATTTCCAGGGTTTTGTTGAGGGAATTCAGGAGCGCACTCATCCGACAATTTCAGTAAGTAACCTGGAAGTAAAAATGTAAAAGACAGAGCGTATATGCATATCTATGGTACAAGATAGGTTTATATTACAAACTACTCTTTTTTATGTTTGTTAATTCTTCATTCTTCATTCATAATCTACACTTCGTAACAACCGTCATATGTTAGCTGATTGATATTCTCAATAAAAAATGAAAAATAAAAAGAAATATTACAAACTACTCAAGTTTGGAAAGAGTTTTGCAGGATTTATTTTGCACACTGCTTGTAAAGTGAGGGGACAGGGCACATAGGGACAGGGGTCTGAGTGGACAGGGGATAGCGGACAGGGAACAGGGTTCACATTCGGTGATGGCCATGGGGTGCGTCCAAATATTTTTCACTCCCCACCTCCCTTCTTCCACTCCCCCACTACCACTCTTTTCCTACCCGGAAGTATGCAAAACCGTCTGTACGTTTCCAGTACAAGTATTTGCATGTACAGTACACAATGTACCTGACGTTGCGGTTTGCGTCGAGACATTAATATGTAACCATTAATACGTAATTAAGATGCAATCAGCGACATTAGATTAAAATACAAAAATACATTTTCAGGGCACAGAGTAGAGGAGGTGGTAGTGGAGGAAGGGAGGGAGCATTTTTCGAGTATTGGGACACACTCCTGGACTCCCATGAAGATAGCCAAATGAACGTTCTCTCCAGCTGGGATTTGAAAAATGCGATTATGTTGCTATATGTGAATGGGACCCTCCCACCTGAAACAGTGCCATTATTGTGTTTATACTGACTTTAGGCCGAGTGATGTTGATTGGTCTTTGATCATTACATACAGCATGACTTATGAGTTGTGTACAATGGAGGATATGCTTGATTAAACAAGAGAGTAACATAACTACACTGACATATGTACAGCTTTTGGACTACTGTGTATCTATATGGTCCAAAAATTATTTTCTTTCATGTTTTGACTCAGACTTTTTTCTCAGAGGCCACTGTGATGTTGAATTTAAAACACGCAAGCACACACAAATAGAGAAGGCACAAACATGCACATTTGTGAAGTGAGGCAGTTTTATTGTGCTCTGGAGCATTGCAGATGTCAGGCTGACCCAGTGCAGGGCGGAGCCAGGACCTCCGCATGTCACCATCGTCACCTCTGAGGACAGGAGGTCTTCGCTAGCAAACAGGAGAAGAGCAAGGGGATAGCCGTTAAGCGCCGACTCACAAGCTTGTATTTGGACTGGCCATCTATTAATCCAAGTTCATTATTACTTCCTTACGTACTCAAAATAAGTAAATAAAGATAAATTTATCTTTAGTTCATACTTATATAAACATATACATTGACTATCCTTCGCAGCTAATCACTTTCATTTGTGGAACAATGATAAAAATCACTGTCATCATAATCACTTTGTCATCCAATCACATTTAGTTGTATAGTACTGATATTATTAATAATACTAAATACCATACGCAATAAAACCAAAGAAAGTACCTTTTGCAGATATGGCCTTCTGGTAAACCTTTCCTGGGCTTCTACCTTTAAGAAAACAAAGAAAGGTTTACACAGGCTGAAGTACGCTGAAGTACGCTCATGTACCTCCTTTAACTGACTGCTGAGCTAAAGAAAGCGCTGACTATAGCCAAGCCACCTCCTCTGATAATAGGGTGCCGCTGCGACCCCTCTCTCTGGGACCGGACAGCCCGTCTGTGGGTTGAGGGGGCCACGGAGGCAGCCGGGCTAAGATGGTAGAGTGCCTGACTGCTGCCATTGGTCACCGGGTAGCGACAGCTAATGGGAAGCCTGAAAAAAGAGGGTGAACAAAAACAGTGAAGGGTTCTGGCGGTTTTGTAATGGTGTGGTGTACATTTTACCGGCTTGGCTTGGGTGCCCTCAAATGCTTGGAAGTCAAGGTCGATATCAATTGGTAAAGACAAACATACTAATAAGTGACTGTCACTTAAATTAATTTGTAGCACGTAGCCTGGATGAGTTTCATAGTAACAAGCCTTATTTTTAGCTGTGTATGTGGGTGAAATGTAAAAGGTGTAGATCTCACCTGTATTGGGAGCGTGGGTGGGTGCGGTACAGTGCGGGGCTGTACCTCACTTCGTTTACAAACACCAGGTGATTCCCATCAAGCTAGGGTGCAGGGAGGGATAAAGGTTGAATGAATACATGGAGGATAGGAAGAGTTGGTGGATTCATTATGTTCTGTAGCCGTGGGTCAGCCACTCCTTTTTGCTCTTAATTATTGAATTAGTCCAATCATTTACATGATCTGACATTTATTGATGGTCATGAGAAACAGCTGCACACGTACCCTCCTTTATAGTGTTACTGTGGTCTGATGGGAATAAATCAACATTCCTGCATTCAGCAAATAAATCAAGCCGGAATAATCGGTTGGAACAAACACCCAGATACACATCTGCCAGCACTGAAGCTGTGCAGTCCAGTTATGGTCTTCAATGATGAAAAAAGCCCATAGCATCTACAGTATATCTCCATCGCTAACCCTCTGCCATTTAACACCAGCACATATCGAGGAAATGGACTAAAGCTGCTCTATCCATCTATATCTATATCCTACTAAAGGCATACATTAATTAACCCAGGGGTGGGACACTCTTCCTGAAAGGCTGATGTGTTAATTACCCTGGCTCAATAAGCTTTATATTATCTGCATATTGCAATGCCGGTAGACTAGACCACAGTAAAAAAAAAAACACTCCCCTTGCTGTACTCATTCTTTCAGCTTAAAGGGGTTCACTCACTGTTCTGATGGTACCACAGGAGTCCAGCGAGAAGCTGAAGAGAGCCCTGGTGTGGTCCGTCTCTCTGGGCCCACAGCTGGGGTCCAACAAGGTTGTGAGTTGGGGTTCGATGGGCGGGGTGACATAGGATGTGTCAGCCACCAGAACCATCCACCTGTCTGGCAGACACACTATGGAGAGAGGACAGGGTACAGCACTGTGCTAGATTATATCTGTATATGGTAAGGTTGACAAAAAATATTTGAAGTTCAAATATCACTTGAACTTCGGAACTAAGTTCCAACAAAATAATGCAGGGGCAGACACAGAACAGGTAAATAATAATAACTTTCTTTAATAGGCTATAAATTCAACAGTGACAGCTAGGGCGACTCGCAGGTTGCAATCCAATTGTCCAGTAATGTCCAATCCCCACCCCCCCCTCACATCAGCTCCCCACCTCCACTCTTCTCAGGAGCTTGTGAAGAGGAGCCAGCAAGGTTGACAGGTTTGGTAAAAACCGGTGGTAATAATTGAAACACCAGATAAGCCCTGAGTGCAGACACGTTACCGGGAGTGGGGCACCTTTTTAGCCTGCACTTTATCTTTGACTAGCTGCAGTTCTGTGGAGTCCATTTTGTGTCCAAGAAACAGCACCTCTTCTCCCAGGACTGTGCACTTTCTGCACTTCAGTCCAAGTCCATTTTTCTCCATTCTGCTCAGTACTTCCTCCAGGGTCTGCAGGTGCTGCCTGGTTTGGCCCCCTCACCAGGATGTGATGTGATCCAGGTACACGGTGATGAGGGGTTTTCCTTGCAAAACCCCCTCCATTGTTCTCCGGATGATCGCTGGGCTGCTGGACACTCCAAATGGTAACCTATTATATGTAAATAGCCCACTGTGTGTGTTTATTGTGAAACTTCTGGGACTTGTCATCCAGAATGATTTGTTGAAATGCATGACTCATGTCCAGCTTTGAATATTTCCCACGATAAGGTGGTGAACAAATGTTCAATCTTCTGTAACGGACATTGATCCAAGCTGGAGAACCGGTTAACGGCAAGTCCCTGTTTATTCCCTCCTCGAAGCCTGATATCTCCAACTCTGGCCAGAGCGAGGGTAGGACAGTCCGTCTATGATCCTTGTAGTCCCATACTCACCAGGCAAACGCTGGATCCCACAAATAGCTCAGCTCCTCGTGGGGGAATCGTGGCCCCTCCCCCCACTGAGGGATCTACTGACACGTGGGAGATACCCTCAACGGTATATTGGGATGCAGTTATCCCAAACACCTTTTATGTACGATATATAGTGCCTTTCAAGCGCCTAATCACATTCATGAATGCAACTATGTTCAATGCCTACGTCCCGTGGGTAACGTCCCATGTCACATCACTAAAAGAAAAACAGGCCAACATTAGGAAGTCAATATGGCTGTAATACCACCAACAATGTAGTTATGGGCCATTGTCTCGTATAGTGCTCAATAAATGCAGAGCAATGGCGAATTACATTGCCGAGACAACGTGCTTTATTTGTAGGGTACAATTGTTGAAACTGTTGATCAGTTTAACTAGTTGAGAATTGCACAATATAAAATTACTAATTGTCCACAGAACTTTGTGAACGGAATTTACAACGGTGTAGACCTACTACTGCATAATGTGCAACTAAAAACATTATATTTTGAACAGTGATATCAATGTCCTTGTGTGTTATACTACACCCTTGTGGACAATAATATTATACAAATAATATTGTATATTATTATACAAATTGCACCTGACAATATACATACTTTTTATGCAAATGATATTCAAATTCATACCAATTTTAGAAGGTCAAATTCAATTGCATGCCAATGTTGACAGTCATAGTACATGGCTTTTATTTTGCCAGTGTGCCCTAGTGATTCTTTGTGCATATAAAGCCAGATCACACTGTCAAACAGCATAACAAAACAGTGAGCATGCAATACCTGCACAGAGACTGATATATGAAGTGGGTGTAGTGTTCAAAGTACAAATAAACATAATAGATACAAGAACAGTAAAACAAATATACAGATCAGCCATGTCTCTTTTTAAAGTACCTAATAGCAATGGAAATACAGAAATGTCTACTGCTCAGTTGAATGCTTTGGCAATAAAAATAAATAAATAAATAAATAAAAAGCACTCAGAGGATGGACCCCATTCTGCAGGGTTGTTCTATCCAATGTCCCTCCGCCCCTGTCTGACTCTCATTCCGCATCCTTGTTGTACCTGACGCTCCGTAACTGCAAATGTTACTCTTTCTTTCCGCATCCTTGTTGTACCTGACGCTCCGTAACTGCAAATGTTACTCTTTCTTTCCGCATCCTTGTTGTACCTGACGCTCCGTAACTGCAAATGTTATACGTGTGCATGTAACACCAAGAGGAAAAATGGAAAACGCTTTAGATCTGATAAACAGACAGGAAATAACGCTTCGTTTTTACGCCCCTGTAAAGCAACGATTGTAATTTACCCAGAAGCTCTCTGGTGGGGAAGCTGCAGCGTTGGACAAAGGTGCTCTCCATACTCCCCTTCTCCCTGTCGATGAGCTTCACGCGCACACTAACTACCAGCCCACGCAGTGTAAGGTACTGAGGGAAGGAGAGAGAAGAGGGGGGGAATAGAAGGATGAACTTCCATATTCTTCAGCTCTAGTGCCGATTCAGAATTATCATTAAAAACAAGCTACTCCAAACAATAAAATATGTACAGTATGTGTCTATATGCAAGCAAATACAACTGTGTGTATGTGTGCGTGCGCACACCTGTTGTGTGTATGTCTATGAATAAACATTTGCAAGAGGTGCATATTCATGCAAAACAAGAGAAGTCTCAATTTTCTTCAGAAGAACCTTTTGTCCGTTAGGCACGACGCAATGTGCATGCCATATTAATTATAGAAAATGGGTTCCTGTGCCTGATCTGTATATTTCACAATTCCAACCAACCAGAGAATGCATGACTAGTCACAGTTTACCACTACGAAATGTAGTTAAGATAGTAGCTTCACTTTTTGTAGCAACACTACTGCCCACTACCGATTGCGAGAACAGTCCTCCATCGCCACAACCAATGACAACTCAAGAAAGCCAATGTAATCGATTTCCATATGGGTAAAATGTACTTTAGTTGCCATGTTGGGACATGGTTGTGCTCACCTCATAAGCCATGCCTACATGGTAGAGCGGCAGCTCCAGGCTGTAGTAATCCTTCCCCGTCTCCAGCACATACCCACCCCGTTCCACAAGCGCCCAGTCCAGCTTGTGGTCTCCGAGGTAGACGTCCCATTGAGAGTCCAGGTTTCCATAATGCACCAGTATCTTTACACCCCTGTCTGTGCAATTACCCTCAAGCCTAGGAAGAACTGGCGGTGGTGGCAGGGGGGGGGGGGGGCACAGGACAGGAAAGGTGGATGGCCACAGAACCGTAATTGCAGCCAGGCCGCAATATATATATTTTTTGGGGTGGTGGCAGAACTGCACAGATGGGCAAATGTACACCAAAATGTGTCCCGTCAGAAAATACACCCCAAGTAAATGGGGTGTACAACTATGATCAAAACTCAAAATGATGGAGGTGAAGGTTGCTTTGCAGGTAAGTATAAACCATACAAAAGAAATGCCAGGAGCCACGATTACATGCGAAATACATACATTACATACGGCCGTACTGCTTACCAACGTCTCGCAGATCACACACCACTGCAGCAGGGTGGTTATAGACTTCTCCATGTGGCGAGATGACCAAAGTGAAGGTTACTGCGAGCATGTACCTTCTGTACCTCTCACCTATGTACTGAATGAGAGTGAGGAATGGCCAGGAGTGTCAAACTCTAGTCCTGAAGGGCTGAAATGCACATTTATGCGGCTTATTTTCTCAGCAGCCTATATACAGCTTCGAATAAAGTTCTACAGACAAACATTGACTTAAATTGAGTGCTTAAGTGCAGAAAAAACACAAACTAGCAGATACTGTGGCTCCATCTTTGAAAACAAAATAGATTTTATCTGAATATGCAATGGGAGGTATGCCGAGACTGCACATGCAGAGCTGGACGTAGACACAATTTCTTTGATTAAAATAAGAAGGCAACACAGGTGTGTTGGCATGGTTGTGTCTTCACCTTTTTGGAGATGAGGGGGTGGGAGAAGGGGACCTCCAGTAGGTAGGCATGGGTGCCGTTTGGGAAGGGCATGTGGGAGACCTTGAGCCCTAGCCGCTCTGCTTTTACCCAGGACACAGGCTCACCCCCCACAGTGATGTTATGCAGGGAAACATCAGGGCGAAACACACCCAGGGTAACTGAAAATACCTTTTCTGATGGAACAGTGTCTGGGGGGGGGGGGGGGGGTTGCACAAAATGCCTTTATTTTCTTTCAAATACAGGACTATAGGCTAAATGAGTCAATGAACATTAATTATTTAACCTTGCATGTATTGGAAAAATGGGTAATATCAGCAATAAAAGTGATCATAATATGTATAAAGTTAGTCTTTTACATTATATTCAAAGCACTTTCCAAATAAAATACCCAAGTAACACCAAGACAAAATAGAGCAAGTCTACTAGCCTAAAAGGTAGGCTAATATGATACAAATAAAGAACTAGAGGAAATACATGTCACGAGTCAAAGAATGTGAATTAAAAGCCAGAATAAAACTAAATTCTTAAAAACCCGTTTTTAACAGACTCACTATTGAGAAGCGTGGGAGTCCAGAGGATGGGCACGGTCCACAGGGGCCTGATGGAGCGATGTTGGGTGAGAGCCCAGCGGCTGTCCTCCCATCTGTGCATATAGAACAGGTCTATGGAGTATGACTGGAAGTACTGTCCGTCAACCACATGACTCTAGGGGGAAAAAATGACAGCCAAATAAACAGGGTGACAGGGTGAATTGAAGAACCAGTGAGACAATTATTTTTTTTTTTTCAGTTTTATGGATGCAAGTTTATAAGATAACATTGCTAATCTGTTGTGTGTGCCATCAGGGTCTATTTTAAAAATAGAACAGGACCCATATTTCAGATTATATCTCAGAGTAAGAGTGCCAGTATAGAGTGCAGCACTGAGATGCAATAAACATAACCCCTATAATATAATGACTCTTAACAAATGGGCAGTAGTTATATTATACCTTGATATACCCCCCCTCTGCTCCGAATGGAATCCTGATCTCCACAATTCTGTCCTGGACCCTGACTTCATAGCCTCTCTGCTGGATGACACAGTCACTCATAAGGTGCCCCTCTACCCCCACACTTGAACCCCAAGCGCTGTACCCAGCATGCACCAGGGGGGGCAGGATCTTTGGAAAAGTCCACAAAACATGCCCATCATCCATGACAGCTTTGTCTTGGGAAAGAAACAAAAAAATATTAGACAGAGGAGGGGAAGCATGAGATCTGAGATGTATAGCAAGGGGATTCACATTCAGTTATCCTTATTTTATTTACACAAAAATCAAGATGTTCACTGAACATCAATTCAATTGCGGTACTGGTGGGGGAAGGCGGTGAGGAAAATTTTTATCAATTATTTTTATCCTTGTAAGAATTCAGCTTCAAGTCACACATTCTAAGTAGTTGACGCCTCTTCTGAGGCCTGTATCATAAAGCAAGATTATGGAGTTAGCTGGATAACTGCACTAAAATCCATAACGGCTCTTTTTACTTCTGTCCATGTTCCAGATTTGGGAGGGTTATGGGTTCTACTCAGTGCAGTTATCCAGCTAACGCAGTAATCCTGCTTCATGATACAAGCCCCTGTCTTAAAGGACTTTGGTCTTATTTAAGCAGCTCCCCAAATATCTGCCTTCACATTTGTCTAAGCTTGTCATTTCCCAACAGATTGTTGGACTCAACTACAGCATACGAGAACAGACTTACTTATAGGACAGGCCACTGAGATGTCCACCATGAGAAGTGTCCAGTGATGGCTGTAGAAGATGGTTGCACTGACAGCCTCCACCTCGACTCCCTTCTCCTGGGAATGAGGGCATGGATTTTCAGGAGAGAGGGAATAAAGTTCAAAATTCTCCAGAGGACATGGACTGAGGTTTACACAAAGGGTACACAGGATGCAGACGTTGGGGTATGAGCTGTTAGAAGTCACAGTCCCCACAGAAACACAGAACTATAGCAGGGGGTGCTCATCTCCAGTCATGGAGGCCTGCAGAGTATGCTGGTTCATTCACCTCAAAAATATTTTTAGGTCAAATATTGTTAGATTCTTCTGCCTCAACTAATCAAATCAGTGTCTTTACAAGAACGGGACAAAAAAATCTTGCGTCCACACTGGTCCTTTTCAGATAAATTTCACAGATGGTGGGGTGGAGTGGAGGAAATGAGGTGGGGAGTGAAAAACATTGGGACGCACACAGAGAGAGCGAGAGCATCCAAAAGCGATTGTATCCTGACCTGCAGTGTGTAAGAGAAGACAGAGGAGTAGGCACAGCGCAGCAGGATGCGGCTTTCCGTGGCACTGAGGTGGTACCCCTGCTGGTTTGCCTCAGCCACTGGTAGCGTCTCCTCCCTAGAGGGCGGGGCCCCCTCCCCCGGAGCATGGCCTGGCATACGGAACAGCACCCGGCCCTCATTTAGCCCCTCCTCTTCTGACCCCTGGAGAAAGTGACATGAAAGGTAAAACAAGTCGCCAAGTGCATGGGGTATGGACTGAGACAGGGATGAAGAGGTTTTACTGGGGTCAGATGTTGCAGTGGATCTACATTTGTGTATACAGCAATTTATTCAATTAAGCCAGGATTGGTCTCAGGCAAGCAACAGGGCCCTGTTTGCTGAATAGTGTGTGCATTGGTTTTCATGCAGAAGTGAACAATCAATGTCAGCAAAAATAACATTGTCCAACAACTTAACTTGTCATTGGGAAGGTATGGACACAAATAATGGGTTTATTTAGTATTTCTGTTTGATTCCCCCATGTACCAAGAGAAAGAGCAAACCATTTAAAACTAGAAAGATTGCTCAGTAGAGCACAGACCTCCGCCAATTCTGACAACATCCCACAAGGCTACCAAAGACATTAATGAAAGTTGTGAATCTGTTAAGTTAGGTGCGTTTTTATGAATAGGCCACACCCACAATCACACACCCTTTTAGCCAGTTGGTGTCAGAAGTTCATCCTTGACCCATGACAAACCTTTGACCAAAAGGCGTTTGGTGGCGTTATGTGAATTCGTTCTGAAGTAATGCACCCTTTTGTGATATGCCACGCACATCGTCACGCCCCCTTTTGGCCAATTTGCATGAAAAGTTAATCAGTTAAAAAAAAGTGAATCTTCCTCAACCCATGACCAACTGAGATATCCTGCTAACAGACAGACACACAAACATGGGTGAAAACATTACCTCCTTGGCGAAGGTAATAATCCTCCATTAGAGCAGGGTGAGTACAACACATACCGTAGAGGATGATGTCATGCCCTCCAGGCCCTTTTGAGAGTCAGATAGTATCTGCTTCTTAACAGACACCTGCAAAATGAATTATGACACCCATACCCTAATGCATTACAATCAATTAAAAAAATGTTTTATCCATTAAAATACAGAGGACATTAATGGCAAACACCTGCCCCCAACCCCCTTTCGTCCTAGACACAAACATACTAACTGCATTGTGAACAGGAAAACCTTAATAAAAAGACACCCGTGTTTGAGAACTGAAAATTTATCAGCAGATGTATCTCAAGAACATAAAAAAAGCAATATGCCTGAAATCTATCAACAGCAAAACAAAACGAACAAAAAAATAGGTCCGTGAATGCTCACGACTTGGCCAAGTGGACCTCACCTCCATGTAGTTTTCCTCACAGACAATCTCACGGGGGCTCCAGGGCTGCTGCAGAGGGCAGGTTAACGCTAAAGGGTAGGATGCCTCCTTGTCGTTGGCCTTCTTGTTAACAAACCACACAAGCAGCTGAAATTCCATGTCTTTCTGGAACCAGAGAGAACAGCAACCCTCTGCCATCTGTACTTTTTGGGCAGTGATTAATGGAGCGCACCATGCATCATAACAGGGGTGGGAAACCCTGTTCTTCGAGGACTATACATTTCAGGTTTTTATTTCTACAATTGCCCTGGCTCGCTTAGCCATTAGCACTGCACAACTATGCTGATTGCAGAGGAAAGTCCTTTACTCTCTCCTCATTACGTTCAATTTGAGATGGGTTTTTGAGCTGGAGAATTCTCAAGATAAAGATGAAGGAAATAGCAGAGTCTTTTTATTCAGTTTAACCTTTTATTAATCGCTGATGCCAACGGGAGGTCCTTTACCCTACGCAGAAGATTAGGAGTTCCATCCCTGACCAAAGACAGACATTAGTTTATATAATATCATAACTCCTCCTCTACCTAGCTAGTTAATACACCAGTAATGTGTGGTGACACCCTTTTGTCATATCTTATTTTATCAAATAACAAATTAGGCGAAAATAAACATGTTATATTACCAGTTCCTACCCTATGCGCTTGGGGGCAATCTTGATCTACCAAATATCAGACCATGTAGTTTCCCTTAATCTCTCTTTTTTATTTTTTATTCTCCCACTTGTTATGGTCAACGCCCCCCCCCCCCCCCCCCCCAGAAACCAGCTTACACAGGTATCCCTCAGGACTGAGTAGGGGAAGCACTAATTAAACCACAGTGAATCGAATCATAAAAGGACACAAGACCAGAGTCAAGCTGCCATTCATGAGCAAGCAATTAATTGGTAAATGTAGCTCTCATTCCAGGTCATGCAATAGATTGGGCAAATTAATTGATTAAGAGGAGAAGTTGACATGAAATCCACAAACATTGCCCAACACTGATTTATAGACCTGCAGGGGGAAAGAAAGCACCTGCAGGAAAACATAAAATAACCTCACAGACTTATGGATTCTTACCAATATTTTAGCAACATCTCCATAGATTGGAGTATTCAAAGCCATTTTGATTTAGATGAGTGCATATACAGACGGGTGACAAATTAAAGGAGAAACCAACATAAAGTATCTTAGTCAGATGTTGGGCCACCACGAGCTGCCAGAACAGCTTCAATGCACCTTGGCATAGATTCTACCTCTAGTCTAGCAGAGATTCTAGTCTCTGAAACTCTACTGGAGGGATGGAACGCCCTTCTCACAAAAAATATTCCCTCATTTGGTGTTTTGATGATGGTGGTGGACTTTATGGTGGATTTGATGATGGTAGGTGTTCAATTGGGTTGAGATCTGGTGATTGCGATCACATAATTTTCATACTCAACCCGCTCAGTGACCCCTCGTGCCCTGTGGATGGAGGAATGGTCCACTCCCATCAGGATAGAAATGTTTCATCATAGGTCAAAGGTGATCACTCAGAATAACTTTGCCTTGATTTACAGTGACCCTTCCCTCTAAGGGGACCTCAACCATGCCAGGAAAATACCCCCTACAGTATAACAGAGCCACCGGACCCCCTCACTGTAGGGTTTTTTTCTTTAATTTGTCACCCGACTGTATGTTTATAAAGGAGAAGGACAGAGCCCTGTTCTTGAAGGGACATCAGAGCTTTTGAACAATACATGTTATAATATGGATCAAAATGGCTGGTCACCCCAGAGCAACACTCACATGAACATCCACATAGCAGGCAAGGTAAGAGACTCGAAGCACCAAGTCTCCTTGTGAGTCCAACACCATGGTATAACCACACTCTGCTGCCTGCTGGCTGGACAAGGAGTGCATGCCACTGTCGTCTGAAGTGGAATACGGACGGGAGAGCAATGAAAAAATGCATTCTTGTGACTTTATATACTAAGCTATATTGCTACACTGAATCTACTTCATAGCAAATTCAACAGGATAGTTTTGAAAAAAATAAACCGGTAAATCTGTATGCAAATTGTTAAAGAATTGTTTAAGAGTTAGTCAAAAACAACTGGTGAAAGAATACATGAGGTTGAAGGGCAGACCGTCAGCTTTAATTTTAGGGTATTTTCATCCATATCAGATGAACCGTTTAGAAATTATATAACCTTTTATGCATAATCCCCCCCCATTTTCAGGCATCAAAAAATATTGGACAGTTTAACATAATGTAGAATAAAGTAATCATTTTTAATATTTGGTTGCGTATCCTTTGCATGCCATGACTTCCTGATGTCTGTGACACAACAATATCAAAAAACTCTTGATATCTTATTTTCTGGTAGTCTTACAAGAGATACTATAACGTATCTGCATTTTAATGGATCTCTATGGGATTTAGGGGGGGGGGCCTAAACTAGACTAGGGGCTAAACTAAAATAGCTGTAAATTATGCTAGAACAGTATGAAATACATGGTTGGCGAAGTCATCAAGGGTCTGAGGTATCGAATGAGCCTCAAACCATCACTCTGCTGCCAGATATGTAGTAGATATGGATGGATCACTTTAAGGATTGTTTCTCCTGACAAATTTTTCTATTGAACTCCATGGAAAAATAAATCAGGAGAAGAAACCCTTCAAGTTATCCATCCATATCTGGATGAAAATACCCTCAGATTAAAGCTGACAGTCTGCACTTCAACCTCATTATCACTGTATCCTTCCAAACTCAAAGTACTAGAGTACAGAACCAAAATAACAAAAAATGTGTCACTGTCCAATGAATTATGGTACTCACTGTATGTAGTGTGTGCCTAACAGTGTAGCCCAGGGGTGGGCAACTCCAGGCCTCGCGGGCCGGTGTGTATGCATGTTTTTTTTTTTTCAGTTACCAATTATTTAATTTTTAATAATTAGCGTTACATTATTGATATTTTTTTTTTATATATCCATAATGATGAACAGCAGATCGATGAAATGTCATGTGCGGGTATGCGTGTTGTGTAGCGTTTCGTTTTTCTGTAATTAACGAGTGAATCGTGTTGTGTGTGGTGTATAACTAATGATTTGAGCCGTGGTAACTGGTGGCAGTAAAAACATGCATACACACCGGCCCGCGAGGCCTGGAGTTGCCCACCCCTGGACTGTAGCCTATGCACTGTTGCTATAGACATAGCTCATCATGCCACACAGTAGCCTTTAAAAATTAGCATAGGAAAAGATAGTTGGTCTTTTGTTAGGCACGACGTGAAACCTATACCACAGGTTATGACGCCATATCTCTATTAAAGTTAATTTCCAAATTCCAACCAACCAGAGAACACAGAACTATAACTAGTGCCACAATTATAAAACTGAATTTAAATACTGTTTGATTCTTTGTGCTTAAGTCTGGGTAATGCTTTCGAAAATGTAACTATATAGCTACACTTTCCAAAGCAAATGCAAACTCTACTTGATTGATAAAACGGCTTCGCTTCTGAAAAAGCCATTTGGAAATAGCAACACTACCACCACACAACTGGGAAGTAGTTAAGCCAATAGCTGTGTAGCAATGCTGCTGCCCAACCCTTCATTCCCACAATCAGACTGCAGTAAAATGTTTTTTTTATTTATTATCAAGGATACATGGGCAGCTGTAGCCCATCACTATCTAAAGTCAGAGTTTATTTATTTGTATTTATTTTTTTAAGTAAGTTTAAAAACGTTAGAGCTAATATAATAATCAGAAAATACCATATCTGTAAAAATTTTAAAAAAAATTTGTAGTGGGCCGGATAAACAACTGTTCCAATCTTTGTTTAAATCTTTGTTTTAATAGCTACATTAAGAGCATTATATTTCTTAAATTGTACAAATTGTATATTATAAAGGCAGCTGCCTGCAAGAGAAACGTCTTAAAACTGAATCCAATTTAGGATATTATCATTATTCTTACAACAGTGTGTGCCTACATCTTTTTTTTAAAATGGAACAAATCCCAAATCAATGTGTGGCATATTTAAACCACATCCATCCCCTAATGTTGTGACTAAGTATTCCTCATCATATAACAGTTTTTAATGATTTTTATAAATGATTTATCATTTATAAGTTTTTCCCCACTGCAGGTCATTCTAGTATTCCAAAACACCAGATGTGCACGTCTGCAAGCACACATACTCTCTCACCTTCAATGTCAAATCGAAACACTTGTCCAAGGAAGCCGGATTTGATGGCCAGAAGGAAATTGCGATCTTGGCACTCTGACCTGAACTCTTGCCGAAATAAATTATTTAGTACAACATTTACAATGATTTAAAACAAGTGAAAAATACCCTTTCCATTTTTTCCATTGAAAATGAGGACCGTCATGTTAAAAGTTTGCATGCTTTTTTTTTTCACAGCATGTTATAGACCGCTCCCCCACATGGCCATTTCCTGGGTTAACTTACCAGTGGGTACGCAGTCTGGCACAAAGGTAGATAACACGCACAGTAGGAGTATGCTGGGAGAATGAATGCATAATGAATAATAATAATAAAAATCAATAGGCATCACCCTGAAGCTTTAGTCTACGTAATCCGTATATTGTTGAGGTTTAGGCCGACTTACAATAAAGCAAACTAAATAAATATGAATAAAAATAATTAGTACATAAAACGTAACTAACGGCCCATTACCGTTCGTATTTGCTTCTTAAATTTACAGAAAATATAATAACATTTTGAATTGAAAATGTAATTAACCAAATACCTTTGCCTCAGTAGGCTACAATCGAGAAGGCCTACCATGAAAGCTGTGAGCCCAGCGCTCAATGAGTAGCTTACCTGATCACCTTTTCATGGACGCTTTGAGTGTGATGATAAATTAGTTCCATGATTGTGTTGTCAAAGTATTTGGAAAAATTTCCTAACTTTCTCGTTAATTTTCTTCTTTCTTGAAATTCTACATTTCAAACTAAAACGTTCTTCTTGTAGGCTTAATTTTTACTGAGCAAAAACACCTGACACGTAGCCTAATTGATGGTCGTGATTGTGCACGTGATTGTGATTTTTCACTTTGCATAATTCCCGATAAAACTCTGAAACTTCCCTTTTCACCAAAAGATCGACTAAACTTAATAAACAGATGTATATACCGCTGTCTCTGGACATGTTTTTTGTTCAAAACCTGCACAAGCCCCAGAAATTGACACATGTTTCTGTAAATCATACAAACCAACTGTAGGAATTTGGTCAAGTGGCGTACCCTCTGCTCATTTTGTGTCACCAACTGAACATTCTTATTAGCATGCAGCAAGGTCTTGCCTGAGGTTAACTGTCATACGTTTTATCTTTGATCTGAAGATTTGTAGTAGTAACGGCCTTCTCGAGACCGAAAGAAAACGAAACTATGTGAGTAATCTGTATTTTACTGGGAGTTCCAGTGGAGGTAAGGCCAAGTGATGCACTTCTGCCAGGTGGTCCACAGAGGGCAGTGACGTTTTGCCCTGATGGAGCCGTAATAGACAAACGCCAATATGTAAAATACTTGCCTGATATGGCAACTGTTCAGGTGGTTTCTTCAAACGAGACGAGTTGCTAGAACATAATACACATCGTAGCAGCGATTACGTTCACTTTACTGCTTCAATGTTGTCATATCCTATATGGAATTGTGTGCACATTTAAGTAAAATCAATTCATTTTAAACTACTGTATGCAAATCCAGCAACGCCAAATAAAATGCGTAAGGCATCGTTTTGTATAGCTACTTATTATATTCTGTTCTTATATTATATTGGAAAGAAACATAAACTGGCCAAAAATAAATCGCTGAACCAGACTGAAACGAGAGCACGCCGGTTTTGGAAAATAAGCCCATGCGCAAATACGCAGAAGTCAAGGCAAAGTAAAGAGCAATGTCAAAGTAGTCTGTATTCTATATAGGCTTAGTCTATTTAACAACAGTGGGCTGTCCTGCTCCTCGCCCTCTTCTGTGTATTTGTATATTTGTAAGTGTCATTAATAGTGAGTGGCGTGTTATTAGAAATGGTAAGCGCATTTTGTTTGGAGGGTAAATTGAATCCAACCTTCACATGTTTCCTGGTTCCGTTTGTTTTATCCGTTAGATTCAATGTCGTCACTTTAAATTGCGAGATGCGCCCCAAAAAGATTAATATTTTTGTGCGCATCAGATTTTCTTTCGGTGGACCTGCATGCGTTTTCATGTGATGTCATCGGATTAGATTGAAGTCTCGTTAAATCTTAATTGCTTTGTGCATGGACTATGGTAATAGAAAGACACCTGCTGAACGTGCGAAAGATATTTTATTGGTTTCATTCTCACAGGAAAAATGCTTTGACACACATAGACCTACTTTTATAGATTTCTGAACCAGGTTACCTAAAAGACTGGTCTCCAGAATAATCAAAATAGGCTAGCCTATTGCACTGGAAAAGTGAAACATAAATTTTAAAAATCTTCTTCAACTGGTCGCATCTAAAACATTTCTTTTGACTCAACTAAGTTAAATTAAATTAATTGACCCTATTATTTTTTATTTAATCTAACATCTGTTTATTTATTCTTTCAAATTTAATATTTCTCTTCAACGTTCTACACAACTTTCTTGTTTTTACATAACCCATATGCAAAATGTCTGTAAATATTATATATGATCATACATACAAAGTTTTATTTAAAAACATATGTTTATTAGTATTATATTATATATTTGTATTTGACACATACAATTATTATACAATCTCTGAATGCTTTTTTAAGGGAGTACCATGTATGTTAGGGAAATATTTAATTTTAGTCTGAAATGTATATGCTAGTTCTATACCACATATTTATTTTATAAGTTTTGCATATGGCATATGTGATTTTTATAGGATTCTTACAGACCTTTTGCTTAAGGAAAGCCAATTTATACAGCTGGATATTTTACTGGAATATAGTCTTACCTATCGATGTCAATGAGTTCCGATGCTGCTCGTCAGAGGATGTAACTAAATAAGGGTTGCGTACTGGAAGGTTGAAAAAAAGTTATCTTTAACATTGACATTACAAACGCTATCTCGTTCCTGATCCTTAGATGAACTGGACTTGACAAAGGAAATGGATTTATATTTTGAATGACCTTGAGACTGGATTAACTACCTTCCCTCTATTGCCACATCTTTGACATTCCTTTTCAATTATATTATTCGTATGAATTATAAGAACTAAATCACTCATTTTGCTCTTAAAAGACCTTTAGGCTAATGTTAACCCTTTCTTTCATTTCATTTGTTAGAACCTTCTGGAATTTTGGTTCACCTACGTCCATCGCCTTACAGCTGGGTGAACTGCTGTTTACCTTCTGGAAACTTTAACAGCACCCCTGCCCTGCTCCCTCGCTTTTTTCACACACACACACACACACACACACACACACACACACACACACACACACACACACACACACACACACAAAAGTAATTGCACCCTTGACAAAGATGAGACAATAGGTATAAAATAATCAATTACCCCCCTCGATAATAATGTAATTAATGGCACCGTTTTTTGTATTTTTATTATTACTACTTTTCAATAGGTCTATAATAGAGTGGTAGGCTAAGTTGTGGTGAAAAGCTCTCCTTCCCTTTGTCGTGTCCATCTTAATGAAATAAATTAAATCATCGATTTAAAAGCGTTCAACAGTAACTGTCGCAAGGGAATATGATTTTACTCGAAAGATCCTATAGAACCCACGTCGGCTGTTTGCAATGCGTAACAAGCCTGATTATGCTACGGAGCGCAATACTATGTCCACGTGTGCTCAGGTGCTCACATTAGGCCTCCAGCTGTTCATTTACAACACTATCACTCATGTTAACTGCAGCTAATCATCAGGCCTGTCTTGTAAAAATGAATGTGATAGCCTTGTCTTAGTCTACTCCACGCTCACCCACACCGCTTTGGCCAGTCACATAATGTTAAATCCCGGTGGATACCCTCCCCAGAGCCAAACTTATCGTAATTTAAGCAATGTTTACTTTATCGATTGAAGTTCTCACATTGCCCGTGTTCCTTTTTTCATATCACTGACCCCATTTCCCGAGTACAGACTGTGACTGCTTGTAGGCGTACGTCTGAACAGTCCTATGCCTTTAAACACTGAGCAGTGTTTATCGATTTGGAGGAAGGTTGCCGAGCATCCTGTATTTCAGCCAAACAATGTTTTTAAATGCCCACATGCCCTGTATATGTACATGTACTATATGGGCGGAACCTAGCCTCTTCATTAATTATAGGTGTGTCTTGGGCGTATGATGCAATAACCAATCAAAATGTCATATTCCATTCCATTTAAACGCCTGCTTTTCCACCTTGGCAGATTGCTTATATGATGGTGAAACAGACATGCTTGTGCTTGCGTAGTATGATCAAGGAATAGGCTATGTGGATCAATAGTATGATCAATATTATTCGGACTAGCCATTATGACGCATTTTGATATACACAATAATAATCTTTAACATTAGGGTTTAACACCGGCACGGTAATTCCCGACAGTGCTGTTATTTTAGAAAATGTATGCGGTTAAATTTCGTTAAAAGCACCTGCAACAGCTGAGAATAAGCTACCAATGGCTTCCATCTCACCATATAAAACCCAAAATTAGCCTGCTTGTTTGAATTTCGTTTGATTATGCAATGAAGCATTGTCAAACATCAATTCCATGAGGCTGTTCTCATGGAGTTCTCGAAGTTCAAGCTTCATCCGAAGTTCATTACCTGCATTCTAATATTGATTAATAACATAAATACTGTTATTTTTGCCTTAATGATGACACTAAATACAATAAACATGGTCACTGTAATTTAAAAATATGAAGGATGAAGAATAAAGTTAAGATTCAGTTAACATGGTGAATTTATATCCGTTTTTTAACCGTAGGTTATCGAAAAAACGTTATGCACAGCGAATCCCGGGGACTGTAGCCTAGGCTATTTGAAAAACAATAGGCTACAGTCTATACAGTTTTTCAGTCAAAACCATTTTATTTACTTATAGGATGTAGGCCTAGATGAAGAAAGCTGTAGCCTATTGTAATGATATCTGAAGCACATTTTCAGAACTGAAATGTCCGTCTATTGCAGTGCGCGAGTTTCTCACTGAATGACAATTCGTGCATTAGGTGTAAATGACAATTTGCGCATTAGGCTTGATATAGGTGTTATCAGCAAAGTTGTTAATGGATAGCCATTGTCCCGTAACATAAGACTGTCCCCCCTAGAAGATTACAGGAACTACTGGCAAATATAGCCATAGCTTGATTCAGGATAATTGCGAATAGTCTATACATGTAAAATCGCACATTGCCTGGATGTTGATGGCGTGGGCTGGAAAGCAATTTAATGCGGCATTATTTGATATAGCCTCCACAATAATACTATTTCACGTTGTAATCTTGATATTTTTAGTCATGTGTACACGCGTTGTGCACACGCCTATGTAGACGCACTTATATGTGCCGTTAAAATAACATGTAAACAACTGCGATATGACTTTAGACCAGGTTTGTGGTGGTTTTAGCGCAAGCGCTTTCTGCTGGCTCAAGATAGCAATACGCCAAAAATGATCCTGGCCACTCCTCATCTTAAGACCAACCCGCCTAGTTCACTTGCAATGGGTGCAAGAATACTTGGTATTTAAATGATGTGAACGCTAGGCGCTATAATGAACCCTGCGCCGGGTGTAAGATAGCAAAGACACTTGCGTTTGGGTTAGCGCCGCTTAGCGCCGGGTGTAAGATAGGTCTCAGAGTGTCAAAACTCCATTGTGCTGAAACATAATAGACAGAACATAGCAGGGGAATATCTAGTTTACTCTCAGGTACAAGTGATCAATTTCTTTTTACCAAGAATTAACACCTTTACCACAAGATAAAATGTGTACTACTGTATTGACAAGTTTGCCAAGATTTCAGTATTAGCATTAGAAAAGGTGCCTCAAAAACGGAATGTTCTGAAACATTAAAAAGTCTGTTAAAAGTTCATAGAATGTATTTTTATAATTTGGATCAACTCTTGTATTTCATCGAGCTAATTTATTGGGGCTGTCCAATGATTTTAAAAATAACTTGTTATCATAATCACAGGCTTTGCTCTGATTTATCACACTTTTTTAAAATTGCTCTAATGAAGCCCTAATTAAAAATGTTCCCATGGAACATAAAATTAGTTAGTATTCCAATGGTAAAAAAAAACACAGAAACAAATTTTTATTAAATAACATTGTTTAATAGTTACTTAGATAATGTCTAATTTACGATCCATAATTGACATTGACGTATAGGCTACTGTGTCACAATTTGGGTCACTTTCTATTTCCAATTATCCTTTTGGTAAGACAATGCATCTCTTCACAGAAGTGGGCAACTTGGGAGTCTGGACACCTGGCACTACAACTCATTCGGTTAAACTATGCCGCATCAAAGCCCAGGGAACTAGAAATAAATTATTTTGGCCGTGGATAAACATAGCTCAAGAAAAAACTTTCTAAGAATTTTGTGAGCCAGCTTGTCTTACTCTGTTCACACAATGTGAACAGTGCAGTGTGACCAGAGTAGCAAGAATATAAAGTTAATTGAATTCGCTTCAGAACTTCAAGGGTGTATTTGTGGAAGCAGAAAGTAAGACCAGAATTTATGTCAATTCTTTGACAAAATCGATAAATGTCTGATTTATTTTTACTAATCACATTTGCTTTTTACAATTTACAATTTAGTAATTTAGTAGAAATTTTTAGCCAAAGTGACTCACAAAAGTGCATCTCACATGGTAAGCAAGTTACAGTCATATAAGCACCACCGTCAATGTGAATTCATCAGGATGGGCAAAATAAAAAGAGAGAAGGGTTTGGTTTTGAAAAAATAGAACCTTTGAAGTCTGAAAAGATAGGTTCTTATATGTTTGCAGGAAAGAGCCAATGAATGTTCCTGATTGATTGGGGAAGGTTGTTCCAGAATCAGGAGATGAGGACAGAGAGCGACTACCGGGTACCTGAAGAGGTGAGACAATAGGTATAAAATAATCAATTACCCCCCTCGATAATAATATAATTAATGGCACCGTTTTTTGTATTTTTATTATTACTACTTTTCAATAGGTCTATAATAGAGTGTTAGGCTAAGTTGTGGTGAAAAGCTCTCCTTCCCTTTGTCGTGTCCATCTTAATGAAATAAATTAAATCATCGATTTAAAAGCGTTCAACAGTAACTGTCGCAAGGGAATATGATTTTACTCGAAAGATCCTATAGAACCCACGTCGGCTGTTTGCAATGCGTAACAAGCCTGATTATGCTACGGAGCGCAACACTATGTCCACGTGTCCTCAGGTGCTCACATTAGGCCTCCAGCTGTTCATGTACAACACTATCACTCATGTTATGTGTTCTTGTTGAACTGTGTATTCAAGGTATTCAAGTTTATAATATTTAGAATAGAATTGTATTAGAGCTGATTTACCCAGTTCACTGTGAACTGCATTGTGTTCATTACTAGGGATAGCTGCTACTGTATGGGAAGAATGTGCTTTCTTATCTGTTCTGTAGTTACTTCGATGACCTTTCTGTATGCACTTACTGTACGTCGCTTTGGATAAAAGCGTCTGCTAAATGAATGTAATGTAATGTAATGTAATGTAATGTAATGTTAACTGCAGCTAATCATCAGGCCTGTCTTGTAAAATTGAATGTGATAGCCTTGTCTTAGCCTACTCCACGCTCACCCACACCGCTTTGGCCAGTCACATAATGTTAAATCCAAGTGGATACCCTCCCCAGAGCCAAACTTATCGTAATTTAAGCAATGTTTACTTTATCGATTGAAGCTGGTGCACGTCATTATGTTGGTGTTAAGTGTTCTGAATTGCCGTTCTTGTCTCTGACACTCCTAGACGTGTGATAAGTTTGTGTCGACGAGTTCTCACATTGCCCGTGTTCCTTTTTTCATATCACTGACCCCATTTCCCGAGTACAGACTGTAACTGCTTGTAGGCGTACGTCTGAACAGTCCTATGCCTTTAAACACTGAGCAGTGTTTATCGATTTGGAGGAAGGTTGCCGAGCATCCTGTATTTCAGCCAAACAATGTTTTTAAATGCCCACATGCCCTGTATATGTACATGTACTATATGGGCGGAACCTAGCCTCTTCATTAATTATAGGTGTGTCTTGGGCGTATGATGCAATAACCAATCAAAATGTCATATTCCATTCCATTTAAACGCCTGCTTTTCCACCTTGGCAGATTGCTTATATGATGGTGAAACAGACATGCTTGTGCTTGCGTAGTATGATCAAGGAATAGGCTATGTGGATCAATAGTATGATCAATATTATTCGGACTAGCCATTATGACGCATTTTGATATACACAATAATAATCTTTAACATTAGGGTTTAACACCGGCACGGTAATTCCCGACAGTGCTGTTATTTTAGAAAATGTATGCGGTTAAATTTCGTTAAAAGCACCTGCAACAGCTGAGAATAAGCTACCAATGGCTTCCATCTCACCATATAAAACCCCAAATTAGCCTGCTTGTTTGAATTTCGTTTGATTATGCAATGAAGCATTGTCAAACATCAATTCCATGAGGCTGTTCTCATGGAGTTCTCGAAGTTCAAGCTTCATCCGAAGTTCATTACCTGCATTCTAATATTGATTAATAACATAAATACTGTTATTTTTGCCTTAATGATGACACTAAATACAATAAACATGGTCACTGTAATTTAAAAATATGAAGGATGAAGAATAAAGTTAAGATTCAGTTAACATGGTGAATTTATATCCGTTTTTTAACCGTAGGTTATCGAAAAAACGTTATGCACAGCGAATCCCGGGGACTGTAGCCTATGCTATTTGAAAAACAATAGGCTACAGTCTATACAGTTTTTCAGTCAAAACCATTTTATTTACTTATAGGAAGTAGGCCTAGATGAAGAAAGTGTGACAGACTGGCAGGGACGGACCCAAATGCACGACGAGACAGAACTTGAAAATAAAGAGTTTTTATTTTCAGTAGGCAAAATAGTAAATGCCCACTGTGGAACCCACAGTGAACTGACAGTGCTGAGTAAGCAGATACAGCAGCCCAGCCGGGCGGAGCTGTATACCGCAGTGGTGAGGCTACAGCAGACTGTGTCCGGGTAGACAGGTGAAGTAGCAGCCACTGGGGGGCTCGCTATCCAAGTTGTACGTCAGAGCAGAAGCGGTACAGCAAACTGGTGAGCAGGAACAGGCGAAGTAACAAGGAGCGGTCTTTAGCCAGGTTCGCAGCGAAGGATCAGGCGGTGGCAGAGTCAGGATCCACACAGGGAAGCCCGGGCGTGTGGCATCCAGACCTGGGTTAGTATAGCCAGAGTCTAGCAAGCTAGAGAATCAGGAAGCAAGTAACAAACGAGACAAGGACCGTAATACTCTGACAAGAAATCACAGGAACAGCATGGTTAATATAACTAGTGTCATTAGAGCTGATAAACTGCAGCTTGCGGGAAATGCGTGCGAAATCAGCGAATTGATTGAACAATTAGAAAACACGTGAGGAATGCGGTGAACGCAATTAAGTGTGAATTGTGTAATTAAGATGTGGTGCGAGTAGTAAATGTGCAATGTAGACACAATAAGGCAATGAACGCAGACATGACACAATCAGGTTCAGGGAAACAGAGGAAAACACAAAAAGGAAGGGAAGGCAGGAACGGATCGTAACAGAAAGCTGTAGCCTATTGTAATGATATCTGAAGCACATTTTCAGAACTGAAATGTCCGTCTATTGCAGTGCGCGAGTTTCTCACTGAATGACAATTCGTGCATTAGGTGTAAATGACAATTTGCGCATTAGGCTTGATATAGGTGTTATCAGCAAAGTTGTTAATGGATAGCCATTGTCCCGTAACATAAGACTGTCCCCCCTAGAAGATTACAGGAACGGCCGCCGCGCAGTTGTACTCCGAGGATCGGGGTTCGCGCCCCGGTCCTGCCATATCCGAGCGTGGCCGGTGCCCTGTGGAAGCGGCAATTGGCGGCCGCTTCCGGGTGGGGGGAGGGGCTCGGAGAGAATCGCTGCGCACGGACGACCCAGGGTGAGTTGGGGTCACGGTCAGAAGATCGAGGAGTCGCGCCCTGTAGAGGACGTGGCGCCCTCCTTCCTGCTACCGGCTGACGGGGTTGTGTAGCGGTGGTTCTCAAGCGGTTGCTACACGGGGGGAATTGAATTAGAATAGGGGTTCAATTGGCTACTAAATTGGGGAGAAAAAGGGAAAAATCAGAAACAAATTTTTAAAAAAAATAAAAAAAAGAAGAAGATTACAGGAACTACTGGCAAATATAGCCATAGCTTGATTCAGGATAATTGCGAATAGTCTATACATGTAAAATCGCACATTGCCTGGATGTTGATGGCGTGGGCTGGAAAGCAATTTAATGCGGCATTATTTGATATAGCCTCCACAATAATACTATTTCACGTTGTAATCTTGATATTTTTAGTCATGTGTACACGCGTTGTGCACACGCCTATGTAGACGCACTTATATGTGCCGTTAAAATAACATGTAAACAACTGCGATATGACTTTAGACCAGGTTTGTGGTGGTTTTAGCGCAAGCGCTTTCTGCTGGCTCAAGATAGCAATACGCCAAAAATGATCCTGGCCACTCCTCATCTTAAGACCAACCCGCCTAGTTCACTTGCAATGGGTGCAAGAATACTTGGTATTTAAATGATGTGAACGCTAGGCGCTATAATGAACCCTGCGCCGGGTGTAAGATAGCAAAGACACTTGCGTTTGGGTTAGCCCCGCTTAGCGCCGGGTGTAAGATAGGTCTCAGAGTGTCAAAACTCCATTGTGCTGAAACATAATAGACAGAACATAGCAGGGGAATATCTAGTTTACTCTCAGGTACAAGTGATCAATTTCTTTTTACCAAGCTGGTCATCCTTAGGCAAATTAACACCTCTACCACAAGATAAAATGTGTACTACTGTATTGACAAGATTTCAGTATTAGCATTAGAAAAGGTGCCTCAAAAACAGAATGTTCTGAAACATTAAAAAGTCTGTTAAAAGTTCATAGAATGTATTTTTATAATTTGGATCAACTCTTGTATTTCATCGAGCTAATTTATTGGGGCTGTCCAATGATTTAAAAAATAACTTGTTATCATAATCACAGGCTTTGCTCTGATTTATCACATTACATTATAGACATTTAGCAGACGCTCTTATCCAGAGTGACGTACATAGTGCATTTCCGAACAAGTAACAAGTGCGTTAAAACAATCCTAAAAAGGCAAACACGAATCTAAGCGCTAGGCGCAGTCAGTATGATTGGGAATTTTTTTTTTTTTTTTTTTTTTGGGGGGGGGAATACACAATTCTGATAACAATAGTCACAAGGAGGTAGGGAGGGGTGGAGAGAGGTGCAGCTTGAAGAGGTGAGTCTTCAGTCTGCGCTTGAAAGCGGTCAGACTTTCTGCTGTTCTGACCTCCACGGGGAGCTCATTCCACCACCGTGGGGCCAGGACAGACAGACGTCGAGACCGGGCGCTAGTATGAAGAGGGGGGGGTACCAGTCGTCCTGAGGAGGCGGAACGCAGAGATCTGGCAGGTGTGTAGGGTCTGATGAGCTTTTGGAGGTATGGGGGGGCAGATCCTCGGACTGCCTGGAAGGCGAGCACCAATGTTTTGAATTTGATGCGGGCCATCACCGGTAGCCAGTGGAGGTCGATGAGCAGGGGGGTGACATGGGAGTATCGGGGGAGGTTGAAGACCAGGCGCGCTGCTGCGTTCTGGATAAGCTGAAGGGGTCTAATGGCCGATGCTGGCAAGTCAGCCAGGAGAGAGTTGCAATAGTCCAGGCGGGACAGCACCATCGCTTGGACCAGGAGCTGGGTTGAGTGGGTGGTGAGGAAGGGGCGGATTCTCCTGATGTTGTACAGGAAGAACCTGCATGCCCGGGTTACCACTGCGATGTTCTCGGAGAGGGACAGCCTGTTGTCCATCACGACTCCGAGGTTCCTGGCACAGGGCGTTGGGGTCAGTGGAATGTCTCCTAGGGAAATAGAGAGATTGAGAGGGGGAGAGGTTAGAGCAGGAATGTAGATGAGCTCAGTCTTGCCTGGATTGAGCTTGAGATGGTGGTTGTCCATCCAGCTCTGGATGTCTCTCAGGCAAGCGGAGATGCGGGCTGACACCTGAGTGTCAGAGGGTGAGAAGGAGAGAAAGAGTTGAGTATCGTCAGCATAGCAGTGGTAAGAAAGACCATGAGCAGTGATAACAGGGCCAAGGGATTTGGTGTAGGTGGAGAAGAGGAGGGGACCAAGAACTGAGCCCTGGGGGACTCCTGTGATAAGGGGACGGGGTGCCGATACTTTACCAGCCCAGGCAACCTGGGAGGAGCGTTCGGAGAGGTAGGACTTAATCCAGGCCAGGGCCGAGCCACCGATCCCCGCTGCAGACAGGGACGACAGGAGGATGGAATGATCTACGGTGTCGAAGGCGGCAGAGAGGTCTAGAAGTAGTAGCACAGAGGAGAGGGAGGCTGCACGAGCTGCATGAAGCATCTCGCTGACGGAGAGGAGTGCGGTCTCCGTTGAGTGGCCAGGTTTGAAGCCGGACTGGTGGGGGTCTAGCAGGTTGTTCTGGGTAAGGAAAGACGACAGTTGGTTAGAAACAGCACGTTCAATTGTTTTGGAAAGAAAAGGAAGAAGAGAGATACCGGTCTGTAGTTTTGGATGTTGGAGGGGTCCAGCGTAGGTTTTTTAAGGATCGGGGTGATGTGGGCTCTCTTGAAGGATGAGGGGAAGCAGCCAGAGGTCAGGGAGGAGTTCACCAGGGAGGTCACAAACGGGAGGATATCTGGGGTGATTGCCTGGAGGAGAGATGAAGGGATAGGGTCGAGGGCACAAGTAGTGGGACGATGGGAGAGTAGGAGATGGGATACGTCGGTCTCAGAAAGGGGAGAAAAGGTGGAGAAACAGGGGGGGGACACGTAAGGGGTAGAGAGAGGAAGAGAGTGGAAAGCAATGTCTGTGAGGGGAGGGGGAGCGGGGCTGAAGGAGCTGCGGATGTCTGCGATCTTCTCATCGAAGAAATCTGCGAAGTCGTCTGCAGTGAACGAGGAATGAGGAGCAGGAGGGGGTTTGCTGAGGAGGGAGGAGAAGATAGAAAACAATTGACGGGGGTTAGAACTGTGTTTGCAAATTTTTGTGTGATAGTACGTTACCTTGGCAGCAGTGATTGCTGTAGAGAATGTCGCTAGGAGAGACTGGTAGGAGGAGAGGTCTGATGCGTCTCTGGATTTCCTCCACTTCCTCTCTGCTGCGCGGAGACCGGCCCTTGAGGTGCGCAGGGCGTCGGACATCCATGGGCAGGGAGGAGATGGGCGTGTGGGCCTAGAGACAAGAGGGCAGAGAGAGTCAAGTGATGTGGAGAGAGCTGTGAGCAGGGTGTCAGATGCAGAGTCGATAGAGAGTTGAGAGAAGGGTTTGAGAGGGGGGAGGGAAGCAGTGACACAGGGAGCAAGAGAGGAGGGCGAGAGGGAGCAGAGGTTACGGCGGACAGAGACAGTGAGGGTGTGGGGAGGGGAGGGACGGTGTGGGACAAGAGGAAGAGAGAAAGAAATGAAGTGGTGATCAGAGGCATGCAGAGGGGTAACAGTGAGATCAGAGCAGGGGATGTTCCTCTGGAAGACCAGGTCTAGGAGGTTGCCAGTCTTGTGGGTGGGGGGGGAGGGTTGGAGGGAGAGGTCAAAGGAGCGGAGAAGTGGGAGGAAGGCCGCAGACTGGGAGGCATCTAGATGGATGTTGAAGTCGTTGAAGTCGTCTAGGATGTTGAAGTCAGCGGGATGCCGTCCTCTGGGAAGGAGCCGAGCAGGGTGTCAAGCTCATCGAGGAAGCACCCCAGGGGACCTGGAGGGCGATAAACAACTATAATGTACAGGTTAATAGGGTTGTTAATAAACACAGAGTGGTATTCAAAGCTAGTAATAGATAGATCAGAGAGGGGGAAAACAGAGAATGACCATGAGGGGGAGAGTAGCAAACCAGTACCACCTCCGCGACCAGACGGCCGGGGGGTGTGAGAGAAGGAGAAGGAGGAGGAGAGGGCAGCGGGAGTTGCCGTATTGTCCGGTGTGATCCATGTTTCAGTGAGGGCGAGAAACTGGAGGGACAGGAAGGAGGCATAGCCGGAGATGAAGTCTGCTTTCCGTGTGGCAGACTGGCAGTTCCAGAGCCCCCCTGCGACGGTGAAGTTCTCGCAGGGAGTCAGCGAGGGGTAGCGGAGGTTGGATGGGTTGCGTCGTCGTGGAGGGCCACGCCGTTGGAAGCGGGTTCTGTATGGAAGAGAGCAGACAGGGATAGGGAGGGATAGGGAGGGAGGGAGGGAGAACACACATAAACTGGGACGGAGCGACACGAGTCACTACCTCTCACAGGACGGTTAAAACAGCTCTTGTAACACAGGAAGGCGGATGCACACTGATAATCAGTGTTTAACTTCTATCTTTATAGTAGTCGCTCAGACAGTCGTCTTTTGAAGTGCACACGGGTGATTTGCAATTGGCAACAGCCGTGTGAGGCACTTCCTAAGCGCGGTTAAATAATTATTACCACTTAAAAGGCACGCAAAGCTGAAACTAACAGCCTATCCAGTCAAACAATATAGCAAACAACCAAAACGCAGAACATAGAAACTAGTAAGCAATTGGTAAGATGAGCGTTCAACAAGGTCCAATTAAAGTCAAAATAAAATCATACAAACAGCGGCTAGTATGCTTAAAATCGTCACTACCTCTCACGGGACGGTTAAAACAGCTCTTGTAACACAGGAAGGCGGATGCACACTGATAATCAGTGTTTAACTTCTATCTTTATAGTAGGCGCTCAGACACTCGTCTTTTGAAGTGCACACGGGTGATTTGCAATTGGCAACAGCCGTGTGAGGCACTTCCTAAGCGCGGTTAAATAATTATTACCACTTAAAAGGCACGCAAAGCTGAAACTAACAGCCTTGGAGGAGTGGGCGGGGAGGTGGGGGTTTAGGTTGTCGGTGGAGAAGTCAAAGATGGTGGTGTTTGGGCACAAGCGGAAGGGGGGAGGGCTGGGATTGTCCCTGTATGGGCAGCCACTGGAGAGGGTTAAGGTGTTTCGGTTTCTGGGGGTGTACTTTGATGAGAGGCTGACCTGGAGGGTGCACGTGGATAGAATGGTGGAGAGGTGTGAGAAGGTGGTGAATGTGTTGAGGTGCCTTGCGGGGAGTGATTGGGGGGCTGTCAGGGGGACTATGCTTATGGTGTATCAGGCTTTGATCCGGTCTGTCCTGGACTATGGTAGCCTCGCATATGGGAGTGCGGCGCTGACTACCTTGGCGAGGTTGGATGTGGTGCAGGCGAAGGCGCTGAGGGTGTGCTGTGGGGCGTTTCGCACGACGCCCATCCCGGCTTTGTTGGTAGAGGTGGGGGAGGCCCCCTTGAGGTTGCGGCGAGTTAAGCTGGCTCTGCATTATATTGCGAAGGTTAGTGGCCAGGGGCCTGGTCACCCAGGGAAGGCGTTGCTGGAGGGGTGCTGGGAGTGGGGGAGTAGTAGGAGAGGGAAGTGGAGCTTTGTGAACCGGGTCTGGATGGAGGAGGCAGGGCTAGGCCTGGGTGTGGTGGCGCCGGTGGTGGTCTGGCCGTGTGTGCCCCCGTGGCTCTTGCCTACGCCGGAGGTGGACTTCTCCTTGCTGGGGTTGGTAAGGGTGGGGGAAGGGGGTGAGGGCCCGGCTGGGCTGGTGAGGGAAAGGTTGCGGAGTGTGTGGGCGGCGCATTTGCAGATTTTCACAGATGGTTCGGTGGACCCCCGGAGTGGGAAGGCTGGTTTTGCCATCCATATCCTCCAGTTGCATATTACCGAGGGCAGGCGGCTGCCTGATGGGCTGTCGGTGTTCACTGCTGAGGTGATGGCGCTGGTGTGGGCGCTGGACTGGGTTGAGCGTGCGCGCCCGCAGCGGGTGGTTGTGTGTTCCGACTCAGCGGCTGCCCTGGGGGGCCTGAGCGGTGGTTCACGGGCTAGGCCTGATCTCATCCTTGAACTGGTGATGGCTCTGTACAGGGTGGAGAGGGTGGGGTGTAGGGTAGGGTTTATGTGGGTCCCGGCTCATGTGGGGGTGGAGGGGAATGAGGCTGTGGATGCAGCTGCTAAGGGGGCTTTAGGGCAGGAGGTGGTAGGGGTGGGGGTGGATCGGGGGGTAGCTGAGTGGAGAGGTAGGATACGGGGGGTGCTGATGGAGAGGTGGCAGGCTGAGTGGGAGGTGGAGGCGAGAGGGAGGCATTTCCATGGGATCCAGGGGAGTGTTAGGGGGGAGAGGGGCGCCCTGGGAAGGGGTAGGAGGGAACAGGTCATGATGACCAGGCTTCGGCTTGGTCATTGTGGCCTGGCCTGGGACCTGGCCCGGATGGGGAAACATGTGGATGGTCTGTGTAGCTGTGGGGGGAGGGAGACGGTGAAGCATGTCATGTTGGAGTGTGGGAGGTACAGGAGGGAGAGGGCAGATATGTATGCTCATGTAATGAGGGTGGGGGAGCCAGTTGTATCTCTGAGGGTCCTTTTGGGCCATGGGAGTCACCAGAATGAGGTGGGGAGGGCAGTGGCAAACTTTATGTTCACTACTGGCCTACATCTTAGGGTGTAAGGGCCTGGGAGGGGTGTAGTACCATGTCTGGCCAGGGAAAGGCAGCAATACGCCACGTCGGCGTCTAGCCTGCCAGAAACACAAAAGAAGAAGAAGAAGAACTAACAGCCTATCCAGTCAAACAATATAGCAAACAACCAAAACGCAGAACATAGAAACTAGTAAGCAATTGGTAAGATGAGCGTTCAACAAGGTCCAATTAAAGTCAAAATAAAATCATACAAACAGCGGCTAGTATGCTTAAAATCGTCACTACCTCTCACGGGACGGTTAAAACAGCTCTTGTAACACAGGAAGGCGGATGCACACTGATAATCAATGTTTAACTTCTATCTTTATAGTAGTCGCTCAGACACTCGTCTTTTGAAGTGCACACGGGTGATTTGCAATTGGCAACAGCCGTGTGAGGCACTTCCTAAGCGCGGTTAAATAATTATTACCACTTAAAAGGCACGCAAAGCTGAAACTAACAGCCTATCCAGTCAAACAATATAGCAAACAACCAAAACGCAGAACATAGAAACTAGTAAGCAATTGGTAAGATGAGCGTTCAACAAGGTCCAATTAAAGTCAAAATAAAATCATACAAACAGCGGCTAGTATGCTTAAAATCGTCACTACCTCTCACGGGACGGTTAAAACAGCTCTTGTAACACAGGAAGGCGGATATCACACTTTTTAAAAATTGCTCTAATGAAGCCCTAATTAAAAATGTTCCCATGGAACATAAAATTAGTTAGTATTCCAATGGTAAAAAAAAACACAGAAACAAATTTTTATTAAATAACATTGTTTAATAGTTACTTAGATAATGTCTAATTTACGATCCATAATTGACATTGACGTATAGGCTACTGTGTCACAATTTGGGTCACTTTCTATTTCCAATTATCCTTTTGGTAAGACAATGCATCTCTTCACAGAAGTGGGCAACTTGGGAGTCTGGACACCTGGCACTACAACTCATTCGGTTAAACTATGCCGCATCAAAGCCCAGGGAACTAGAAATAAATTATTTTGGCCGTGGATAAACATAGTTCAAGAAAAAACTTTCTAAGAATTTTGTGAGCCAGCTTGTCTTACTCTGTTCACACAATGTGAACAGTGCAGTGTGACCAGAGTAGCAAGAATATAAAGTTAATTGAATTCGCTTCAGAACTTCAAGGGTGTATTTGTGGAAGCAGAAAGTAAGACCAGAATTTATGTCAATTCTTTGACAAAATCGATAACTGTCTGATTTATTTTTACTAGTCACATTTGCTTTTTACAATTTACAATTTAGTAATTTAGTAGAAATTTTTAGCCAAAGTGACTCACAAAAGTGCATCTCACATGGTAAGCAAGTTACAGTCATATAAGCACCACCGTCAATGTGAATTCATCAGGATGGACAAAATAAAAAGAGAGAAGGGTTTGGTTTTGAAAAAATAGAACCTTTGAAGTCTGAAAAGATAGGTTCTTATATGTTTGCAGGAAAGAGCCAATGAATGTTCCTGATTGATTGGGGAAGGTTGTTCCAGAATCAGGAGATGAGGACAGAGAGCGACTACCGGGTACCTGAAGAGGTGAGACAATAGGTATAAAATAATCAATTACCCCCCTCGATAATAATATAATTAATGGCACCGTTTTTTGTATTTTTATTATTACTACTTTTCAATAGGTCTATAATAGAGTGTTAGGCTAAGTTGTGGTGAAAAGCTCTCCTTCCCTTTGTCGTGTCCATCTTAATGAAATAAATTAAATCATCGATTTAAAAGCGTTCAACAGTAACTGTCGCAAGGGAATATGATTTTACTCGAAAGATCCTATAGAACCCACGTCGGCTGTTTGCAATGCGTAACAAGCCTGATTATGCTACGGAGCGCAACACTATGTCCACGTGTCCTCAGGTGCTCACATTAGGCCTCCAGCTGTTCATGTACAACACTATCACTCATGTTATGTGTTCTTGTTGAACTGTGTATTCAAGGTATTCAAGTTTATAATATTTAGAATAGAATTGTATTAGAGCTGATTTACCCAGTTCACTGTGAACTGCATTGTGTTCATTACTAGAGATAGCTGCTACTGTATGGGAAGAATGTGCTTTCTTATCTGTTCTGTAGTTACTTCGATGACCTTTCTGTAGGCACTTACTGTACGTCGCTTTGGATAAAAGCGTCTGCTAAATGAATGTAATGTAATGTAATGAATGTAATGTAATGTTAACTGCAGCTAATCATCAGGCCTGTCTTGTAAAATTGAATGTGATAGCCTTGTCTTAGCCTACTCCACGCTCACCCACACCACTTTGGCCAGTCACATAATGTTAAATCCCGGTGGATACCCTCCCCAGAGCCAAACTTATCGTAATTTAAGCAATGTTTACTTTATCGATTGAAGCTGGTGCACGTCATTATGTTGGTGTTAAGTGTTCTGAATTGCCGTTCTTGTCTCTGACACTCCTAGACGCGTGATAAGTTTGTGTCGACGAGTTCTCACATTGCCCGTGTTCCTTTTTTCATATCACTGACCCCATTTCCCGAGTACAGACTGTGACTGCTTGTAGGCGTACGTCTGAACAGTCCTATGCCTTTAAACACTGAGCAGTGTTTATCGATTTGGAGGAAGGTTGCCGAGCATCCTGTATTTCAGCCAAACAATGTTTTTAAATGCCCACATGCCCTGTATATGTACATGTACTATATGGGCGGAACCTAGCCTCTTCATTAATTATAGGTGTGTCTTGGGCGTATGATGCAATAACCAATCAAAATGTCATATTCCATTCCATTTAAACGCCTGCTTTTCCACCTTGGCAGATTGCTTATATGATGGTGAAACAGACATGTTTGTGCTTGCGTAGTATGATCAAGGAATAGGCTATGTGGATCAATAGTATGATCAATATTATTCGGACTAGCCATTATGATGCATTTTGATATACACAATAATAATCTTTAACATTAGGGTTTAACACCGGCACGGTAATTCCCAACAGTGCTGTTATTTTAGAAAATGTATGCGGTTAAATTTCGTTAAAAGCACCTGCAACAGCTGAGAATAAGCTACCAATGGCTTCCATCTCACCATATAAAACCCAAAATTAGCCTGCTTGTTTGAATTTCGTTTGATTATGCAATGAAGCATTGTCAAACATCAATTCCATGAGGCTGTTCTCATGGAGTTCTCGAAGTTCAAGCTTCATCCGAAGTTCATTACCTGCATTCTAATATTGATTAATAACATGGAAGGCTGGAAATCAGTCATAAACCCTTGCAGCTGGTGGTGACTTCCTTGAGGGTGCAATAAAACAATTTACCTGGTGGCCTGAGAACCTTTTCCTCTGACCTCTCACGGCCTCGTAAACTACAGCTGGGATTGAGCCTACAACTGGCCATCAGAAGGAAACGGCATCCCTAATGATGCCGGGAACTCAGGCTTGCTCACAGGTCTTTTACGGCCTAGGTTCTGGACTGAATGGTGAACATATTAAACAAAGCTGTATATGTATATTGAATCATATGTATGTGCATGTAAATTGGTAATTGTGGAAGTATAAAGTAATTGTGGATAATATGATAATTGTGGTGAACCTGGATAATACTAATTGAAGTGTGTGGTATGTGAAAGTATAGGAGGGGGAGAAATAAAGAATGTGGAAGGAGGATTGTATAGGTTATCAGGGATGCGCTTGTCCATATAAATATCTGGAACCTAGAGTGGCCATCACCGGGACCTCACCTGATATCTAGATATGATAGAGAAGATCATAAGATCACGCGCCGTCGTTCAAATAGTCTTATTACTGTCACTAGATTGGGAGGGGTAGCTGTTTCTCTCCCTGGAGGGGGGTCCCTGGGTGGTGAAACTTCTCTTCCTGCCAGACCTTATTTGGACAAGCAAAGGGACTTGTGGTGTGCGCTGTACTGCATTTAAGGAAAACCCAAAGGGATATTCGAGGAGAATCTGCTTAACAGTTCTCCTGGTACCATAGTCACACCGTACGGAATCACTTGGTGATATACTTTGTTTGTGAACTTGTTCATGTTTATGTGTCTTAGCAGCATGTTATCCTGTGTTTAGTTATAGGCATTGAATGTGTTCGTGTTTGCTCACACAGTTTTAACCAGTGATTATTTGTCATTAATAAATTACCATGTTTTCACATCAACTGCATCTTTCTTTTAATCCCTTTTTCCAGCTTCAATTGCCTGCATGATCTGAGCTGCAGCGTTCCAAGCACTGTGGTGTGTATGCTTGAGTCTCAGAGTCAGAACTCCTGCATCTCACTCAGGGCTAATTCTAAGCTAATGACCTCCCTGCCTGTTATCCAATTCTTTTTATATTTAACGTGCGTGGCTCTCATCCATCTTATACCCTTTTCAGCCTAAATTACGACTGAAGACTCAGGGGGACAATTCTGACCCAGGACCGACTGATCAGCGGCCTGGTACAGACGTGGCATTCTCAAGTTGGGTAGGCAGTCAAGTTTTCTGCCCACAAACAGGGTTGGGTAGTGTATGGTTCTGGTGATTTGATGTGAAGAGAACCCATGGGCGTTCTACACCGGTTCTTGTCAAATTAGCCTTAAGGAGCCCTTTAAATACACTCAGAGTAGTGCATGGTTCTGGTGATTTGATGTGAAGAGAACCCATGGGCGTTTTACGCCGGTTCTTGTCAAATCTGCCTTAAGGAGCCCTTTAAATGCACTCAGACCTGGGCTCGCAACTATCTATGATAAATGAATATCATGTATTGTGTTGGCTAGACCCCCAACCTCTGCGTTCGCCACCGAACTGAGCTTCAGCAATAATGTTGATTCCGGCAAACATATATTGAAGTAATGGTGGTACCTAAGGGCGAGTTGAGTGTAACCACTCCGAGCTCCACGCATGTTTAACCAAAATTCTAAATTATAATTATAAATGGAGTCAGATAAACGAGTAAATAAAATAATAATATTTCTAAATAACTTTTACCTTTTCCCACAGCAATAGTGGAATACATCACGCTTAAACCTTCGCTCCGAGCTATTCCCTCATTGGTCTAGTAATTGCGGAGTTTTACAATTTGGAGAACCTGACATGATTTCAGTTGCTGTTTCCAGATTCTACATTTGGTGACTCCGACGTGATTTCAGTTGCTGTTTCCAGATTCTACAGAAGCATTGTCAAACATCAATTCCATGAGGCTGTTCTCATGGAGTTCTCGAAGTTCAAGCTTCATCCGAAGTTCATTACCTGCATTCTAATATTGATTAATAACATAAATACTGTTATTTTTGCCTTAATGATGACACTAAATACAATAAACATGGTCACTGTAATTTAAAAATATGAAGGATGAAGAATAAAGTTAAGATTCAGTTAACATGGTGAATTTATATCCGTTTTTTAACCGTAGGTTATCGAAAAAACGTTATGCACAGCGAATCCCGGGGACTGTAGCCTAGGCTATTTGAAAAACAATAGGCTACAGTCTATACAGTTTTTCAGTCAAAACCATTTTATTTACTTATAGGATGTAGGCCTAGATGAAGAAAGCTGTAGCCTATTGTAATGATATCTGAAGCACATTTTCAGAACTGAAATGTCCGTCTATTGCAGTGCGCGAGTTTCTCACTGAATGACAATTCGTGCATTAGGTGTAAATGACAATTTGCGCATTAGGCTTGATATAGGTGTTATCAGCAAAGTTGTTAATGGATAGCCATTGTCCCGTAACATAAGACTGTCCCCCCTAGAAGATTACAGTAACTACTGGCAAATATAGCCATAGCTTGATTCAGGATAATTGCGAATAGTCTATACATGTAAAATCGCACATTGCCTGGATGTTGATGGCGTGGGCTGGAAAGCAATTTAATGCGGCATTTTTTGATATAGCCTACACAATAATACTATTTCATGTTGTAATCTTGATATTTTTAGTCATGTGTACACGCGTTGTGCACACGCCTATGTAGACGCACTTATATGTGCCGTTAAAATAACATGTAAACAACTGCGATATGACTTTAGACCAGGTTTGTGGTGGTTTTAGCGCAAGCGCTTTCTGCTGGCTCAAGATAGCAATACGCCAAAAATGATCCTGGCCACTCCTCATCTTAAGACCAACCCGCCTAGTTCACTTGCAATGGGTGCAAGAATACTTGGTATTTAAATGATGTGAACGCTAGGCGCTATAATGAACCCTGCGCCGGGTGTAAGATAGCAAAGACACTTGCGTTTGGGTTAGCGCCGCTTAGCGCCGGGTGTAAGATAGGTCTCAGAGTGTCAAAACTCCATTGTGCTGAAACATAATAGACAGAACATAGCAGGGGAATATCTAGTTTACTCTCAGGTACAAATGATCAATTTCTTTTTACCAAGCTGGTCATCCTTAGGCAAATTAACACCTCTACCACAAGATAAAATGTGTACTACTGTATTGACAAGTTTGCCAAGATTTCAGTATTAGCATTAGAAAAGGTGTCTCAAAAATGGATGTTCTGAAACATTAAAAAGTCTGTTAAAAGTTCATAGAATGTATTTTTATAATTTGGATCAACTCTTGTATTTCATCGAGCTAATTTATTGGGGCTGTCCAATGATTTAAAAAATAACTTGTTATCATAATCACAGGCTTTGTTCTGATTTATCACACTTTTTTAAAATTGCTCTAATGAAGCCCTAATTAAAAATGTTCCCATGGAACATAAAATTAGTTAGTATTCCAATGGTAAAAAAAACACAGAAACAAATTTTCATTAAATAACATTGTTTAATAGTTACTTAGATAATGTCAAATTTAAGATCCATAATTGACATTGACGTATAGGCTACTGTGTCACAATTTGGGTCACTTTCTATTTCCAATTATCCTTTTGGTAAGACAATGCATCTCTTCACAGAAGTGGGCAACTTGGGAGTCTGGACACCTGGCACTACAACTCATTCGGTTAAACTATGCCGCATCAAAGCCCAGGGAACTAGAAATAAATTATTTTGGCCGTGGATAAACATAGTTCAAGAAAAAACTTTCTAAGAATTTTGTGAGCCAGCTTGTCTTACTCTGTTCACACAATGTGAACAGTGCAGTGTGACCAGAGTAGCAAGAATATAAAGTTAATTGAATTCGCTTCAGAACTTCAAGGGTGTATTTGTGGAAGCAGAAAGTAAGACCAGAATTTATGTCAATTCTTTGACAAAATCGATAACTGTCTGATTTATTTTTACTAATCACATTTGCTTTTTACAATTTACAATTTAGTAATTTAGTAGAAATTTGTAGCCAAAGTGACTCACAAAAGTGCATCTCACATGGTAAGCAAGTTACAGTCATATAAGCACCACCGTCAATGTGAATTCATCAGGATGGGCAAAATAAAAAGAGAGAAGGGTTTGGTTTTGAAAAAATAGAACCTTTGAAGTCTGAAAAGATAGGTTCTTATATGTTTGCAGGAAAGAGCCAATGAATGTTCCTGATTGATTGGGGAAGGTTGTTCCAGAATCAGGAGATGAGGACAGAGAGCGACTACTGGGTACCTGAAGAGATGGACAGTCAGCTGCTGAGGGGGATGTTGAACAGAGAGTCACCAAGAAGCAGAACAGGGGTGATATTAAGCTTAGAGTCTGTATGAACTCAGGGGAAAGTTCACAGTTATAATTTGAGACACTGGTGAGCTGCTTCAGTTGTACATTTTGGATAATGTCATGTCATAGGGCAGGGTACATTTAATATGTAATACAACAGTTGTAGCAAACCAGTTTGATAATTGTCTGCGTAACAACATATGTTATTCATCTTCTCCAATCAGCATTAACTCTCATTGCAGGCTTATTATACTGTATACTGTAGGATACTGGAGAGAGCAGGAGCCATCTTTGACATGACTGTAAACCGCACTGCTCTTCAGTGACACCTTCAACTGGATCCCAGTTTCAACAAAGTACACAGTTGTAACAAATGGACTGCACAAGATAAGTGTGATCTTACCTGAGACTGTCTATTACCTGTGTGCGTGTGTGTGTGTGTGTGTGTGTGTGTGTGTGTGTGTGTGTGTGTGTGTCTATGTTTGCTAATTTTCTAAGGTTTGCTGATTTTTTTAAACATAATTGTGATGGATTTAATAGCGGAGAATCACACGCAGAGGTGAGGGAGATCAGACAAGTCACCCACACAGGTGAGGACCAATAAGGGAGATATAACACGAAAAGAAGAAAAGAAAAACAGAAACTAATTATTGACAGCTAAACAGCTAAATGAAATTTACCCAGGAAAATAGGGCAAACTCGAATAGAACGAATGAAACACAAATCTAAATCTCCCGAACTCAACACTAGAGCCCAAACAGGAAACTAGAAAAGCAAAAAAAACACCTTCGGAACGTAACTCTATAACATCCGATAGAAGGTGAAACAAAACAAAACCACCAAAAGAAAACACTGTCTCGTAGAGAACAGCACGGAAATAAATGGCGCAGAATGCTAACAGAAGAAAACACAATCCTATACCTGAAGAAGCTAAAAAGCAAGTCCCTCGTTAACATAAACAAGTTAATATCACAAGGTCGCTTAAACCTGGCTATACCTGGCTCAATTTACAAATGAATGACAAAAAAGCACCGGAGAAGCAGAAGTGAAGAACTTAAATACCCCACAGGTAGCAGCACAGGTGATCTGAATAATGAGTGAGCCGAACAAAACCCCGGGACGGAACGAGAAACAAATCTGATGGATTCTCAATGGGAGATAAAAGACGAGAACCACAGCGGAAAAAAGAAAACACCTAACTCACGAACCATGACAATAATTGAAAGTATTATGGTCACATTAACACAGCATATGAATAGCACTGTGTGCAGAAAGGGCGATGTTGTCAGGATGGGGGGTGCTTTTTTTTTTTAGTTCCTGCCCGCAAAAATGTCTGTGCATTGATGCATTAACACATTAAATTAACACATTAACTTTGACAGTCCTAGTATGTATTTGTCATTTTTAAAATCTCAACCAGATTTTGCATGGAGGATGAAGGATGAAGGATATTCTCTACTGATGTGCAGTATCTGAGAAAAGGAACCGATGCATATATTTCCTTTACGGTGACTCACATCAAGCAGTTATGGTCAAGGTTCAAGGCTGCCATTGGACATGGAGTAATTGGCAATATAAACATAAGCCAGACTTGCTCTTAAATTGGATCAAAGTTTCATGAGTCAAGAATAAATCCTGAGTGCAACGTCAGTTATGGTCATGCATGCTCAAATTCCTGACTGACACTGTTGGGGTTTGAGCCAGTTTTATTGCCATGAAGATTATGGTTGTCATTAGCTTTGTGACTTTTATCACTCTTCCTCTCTGTTACTTATTAACTGGTGGCACATGGAAAGCTTGCTCTGTGGTGGTGACTCCAGAGATAAAACGACTTATTTCAGTTGAGCTCAAATAATGTAAAGTTGCATATTTGCAGAAAAAAACATTTGACAGAGTTGCCAAATTTCTATGCACATATCTGAAGTCCTGTGTGTGCACACTCTGATCAGTCATTAAAATGACAGTCATAATTAATTGCACGTATTTTTGGACATCCATATAACCAGTTCCAATATTGGGCTGTTGTGATAGCAGAGCCACATACCTACATTCTTGCTGGTAGTTAATAGAACAGCCATTAAAGTCATTAAGGGCATCTTATTACTTTACTGATACCCACATCCATATCACTGATACGATATTCTAACACTAATAATACACAATGGTCTCACAATACATTTCATTATGTATGACACTATGGACACCATCTGTATTGTTCTGATATTACATATTGTTTTATTTTTTGCAGTATGTCCATTTCTCTTGTAGTTTGGTCACACAGATCTTCACCATTCAGAAATAATTGCATCCAAAAAATATATATTGTTTTATTTCAGTAACTTAAAATACTTAATGATTGTATTATGGTATGTTATGTGTACACAGAAAAAATGTAATCAACTCAGGAGATATTTTATATATGCATGCAAATTCAAACGGTTGTTAGACTCAATATAGCATGCAGCCTTATGATTTATTTCTGACAAAAGTTTTTATACCCATTTTTATACACAAAACCTATAGAAATATCAGTTCAGTTCACCATAAAATATTTTATTTTAGTCCAAATGGGATAAAATGTACTCTCGTCAGAATTTATTGACTGGAGTTGTATTGCTATGTAGCTGAATACACATTGAACTGTGACGTTCATTTGTTACAGCCCTTGTTGAAAACAATTATCTTCTTTAAACCAAAGAAGTACAAACAGCCATTACAGTCTTGCACAAATTATATTGTTTCTTGCTAAATGGTCTTTATTGGGGTCCAAATTCCACCCCGACCACATTTGCTTCTGGGTGTGCATATGTGTGTGCCTCCATGTGTTTTGTCTGTGTTTCTTTCACCATGTGCTTGTGTCTCTGTGTGTGTGTGTGTGTGTGTGTGTGTGTGTGTGTGTGTGTGTGTGTGTGTGTGTGTGTGTGTGTGTGTGTGTGCGTGTGTGTGTCCACTAGCCCTAGTCTAGCTGTAAATCCCAATGATTGATTGGACCATGATAAAGAGACTCCACCGAAACTCCTGCACACGAAATACCTTGGCTATTCAAGGTTGTGTAAACCTTATATTTGATTAATAACAAATTGGCCTTTAGTGCTTAGTTTACACACAGACATACACACACAAACACCAACAAATATATAAATACATATAACTTTATAGAAACCAGATGTAAGTTTAAAAATATTATTATTCATTAATTACATAAATATATATGTTATTCAATAATTATTTTGCCAGGTTGTCAAAAGATGACAGAAAGATGTTTACATTTACATAGAGCTTTGGTCAGTATTTGCCATGTGAGGATTAGAATTTGAGGAATTGACGTGTTCAGATTCATTGAACTCTAACAAATACAATGCCCTCCACAATTATCGGCACCCAAGATGAGTAAAAAGGGTTATAAAAAATTAACTTTTTGGTGAATTAGGTTAATCTCACACTTGGAAAATGCAACTTTTAATTGAAGTAAATTTATTCTGAGAAAAAAAATCCCTCATCAAAAAATAATTATTTTTAACAAAACCACATGTGCCACAATTATTGGCACCCCTATAAATTCTTATGAATAAAATGTAACTGAAGCATTTTTTCCATTTATATTTTACTTTTTAAAGTTGATCAGAGTGTTTAGGAATTTTCAAGCAGTAATCCATGAGTTCCAGTTTCACTGGGGTATAAATATGAGGTGACACAGAGACCATATTCCCTTATTCATACATCAACATGGGAAAGATAAGAAAACACACAAATCAAATGAGGGAAAAGTGTGTTGAGCTTCATAAATCAGGGAATGGTTATAAAAAAATATCTACTCATCTGAAAAGGCCCATATCTACCGTTACAGTAGCAGTACTTACAAAGTTCAAAGCAACTGGAACTGTTACAAACTTTCCTGGAAGAAGACCCAAGTTTATTTTGCCCCCACACACAGTGAGGAGGATGGTAAGAGAGGCAAAAAAATACCCAAGGGTCACTGTTGGAGAATTACAAAGGAAAGTAGCATCTTGGTCACCTCCATGTCAACACATTATTTGGAAGGCATGCCAGAAAAAAGCCTTTTCTGTCATTTCACCACAAACGTAAGCACCTGGAGTTTGCGCTACTAGAACCATGTTCTATGGTCAGATGAAACGAAAATTGAGCTCTTCGGCAACCAACACTCAAGGTGGGTTTGGCGGAAAAAAAGATGGCTATACCGAAAATAACCTGATCTTCACTGTTAAGTATGGTGGAGGTTCTATGATGTTGTGGGGCTGTTTTTCCTCCAAAGGCCCTGGGAACATTGTTAGGGTACATGGCATCATTTTTAAAAATCTGAATCTGGCTGCCTCTGCCAGGAAATTAAAACTGGGTTGTTGTTGGATCTTCCAGCAGGACAATGATCAAAAACATATGTCCAAATCAAGACAAAATCAAGCTTCTGCCATGGCCATCTCAGTCCCCTGACCTACCAGAACCGGAATATTTTTATTTTTATTTCTCCTTTATTTATACAGGGAAGGCTCTTGAGAGCAAGCTCTCATTTTCAAGAGCGCCCTGTTACAAACAACATATACAAGAGTTACAGACAAACAAGATAGGAGCAATAAGAACAAATAATAATATTAGATAAAATATGTACATTCTTCATCTAGGTAGGAGTTCCCTCTGCAAGTTCCAAAACAGAGATTAAAAACAGAAATAAAAGAGAAAATCACGCTAGGTAGGGATTCTGATGGAACACTCTAGTCAATGCTAGGTACATTGGGGGGGGGGGGGGGGGCTAAATGGTTGTTTTGTTTTTTTGTATTCATTTTATTTTATATATTTTTAGGTTCAAAACCTCATTGTACTGTGTACTGTACAAACTACTGTGAATATTGGAATATTACATAGCACTTTTCTTTTATGGCCTTTTATCCATTTTCATACTGTTAATATGTAAAATAGTTATTTATTTATGTTTATCTTTAATATTCTGAATAAACAATTTAACTGTTAACGTTAATTCTGACCTGGACTGTATCCATTTATTCTCATGCTATATTATTTCCATTTATGTAGTGTAGCTACAGGCAGTTAGCTATAATGGTGTACAGATTTATTTAGACTTTATTGTTTGGGTACAAACACATTTATTTATAATCTTACTTTTCTCTATACTAAATGGGTATTGAAGATTTGCATGACTATTTAACTACCTGCAAAACTGTACACAGTAAGGGGACACTACACAATAAAGGGTAAATAAAAGGCATTATCTTTCAGTATCTTGGTTATGATAGAACAGTAGAATAATATTGAAGCAGAAGAATAAAATGGAAATCTGAACAAGTGCTACAATCTTGAGGGGATATTCAACCATACAGTTTGGAAATGTATAATGCAACATTTAATATATGTACAGTGCCTTTGGAAAGTATCCAAACCCATTGGATTTTTTTCAAATTGTGCTATGTTGAAAGCTCAAATTAACATTTCAAGTGACTTTTTTTGTTACTCATTTACATGAAGTGCTCTATAATGTCAAAGTAGAGAAAAAAATACACCCTTTGCTGTAAAGGCTTAAAAATAAGCTCTGGTGTATCCAATAGTGAAATAATCAAAACATTTTACTCCACTTTGACATTATAGAGCACTTTGTGTAGATGAGTAACAAAAAGCCCATTGAAACATATCTTAATTTGAGCTGTCAAACAGCAAAATTTGAAAGTGTTCATACGAAAGCACTGTATATGATTACCTAGAATCAGGGGCAGGTATAAAAAAAAAGGTTAGGCTAGGGTTAAGGCTAGGGCTAAGGTTTGGTCGGATAAATACACGTGTGTCTGCTGTACGCGGCAAAAAAAAAAAATGGTAAGCCTTGATGGCTGGCCCCCCTCCTCTGGGTCTGTGCCCCAGCCTGGCCCCCCCATTCAAAATGTTCTAGACACGCCCCTGCCCTGACCTAAACCCCATTGAAAACCTGTGGGCTGAGCTGAAGCAGAGAGAGAACCTAGAACTCGCGATGATCTGGAGAGATTCTGTTAAAAGGAATGTTCTCAGATTCCTTGCTTTGTATTCTCCAACCTTATTAGATGTGACTGGAGAAGATCCAGTTTTATTGGCAAAGGGAGATTGTACAAAGTATTAAATGCAGGGGTCAATAATTGTGGCACATGTGGTTTTGTTAAAAATAATAATTTCTTGATGAGGGATTTTTTTTTTCTCAGAATAAATTTACCTCAATTAAAGGTTGGATTTTTCAGTGTGAGATTAAGCTAATTCACCAAACGGGGAATTTTCTAGAACCCTTTTTACTCATCTCTACTCATCTCAGGGGTGCCAATAATTGTGGAGGGCACTGTATAAGCCCACATCTACACTTTCAGTTCTAGTTAAGGTTTTAAAAGAGTTCTTATTAGGACATGGTATTCTCAATGAGTTTCAGTCTGGTTTTAGACATAAAAACATAGTACTGTCACCGGTACAGTGAAGGTCTTAAATGATATCATCAATGCACTGAAAGAGTACTGTGCTGTACTATTTTTAGACCTAAGGCATTTAACATGGTTGACCAATCAGTTATGTTACAGAGGCTGGTTAACATAGGGCTGCCTTCTAAAACCGCTCAATGGTTCGAAAGTTACCTGAGTGGTAGAAAATGTCCAGGTTGATGGTACATTTTCTAGCCCACTGAGCATTCAAAATGGTATCCCACAAGGGTCCATATTAGGTCATATATTAGGTCATTTATTTACAATTTCTATCAGTAATCCATGTTGTAATGTTATGAATAAACAGTTACATATTTATGCGGATGACACCATTATGTACAGCTCTGCCTCATCTGTAGCAAGTGCAATGAAGGAACTGCATTAAGGTTCTAATGTTGCGCAGAGAAAACTTTGTGAAATAAGACTTTTAACAAGTGTTGATAAGAGTAAAATGAAATGCGTTTCAAGGTCCAAACAGGCAGGTATTGCAGATCATAAAATTGTTACCTTAAAAGGTTGATTGAAAAAGTTTAAGTTTTTCAAATACCTGGGTTTTCTCCTGGATGAAAATCTGTCTTTTAAACATCATATTGAGGGTTTTACGAAAAACTCAGCGTGAAGTTGGGTTCCTATTATAAAACGAATTTTCTCTTTCTTTTGATGCAAGGAAATAATTAGTTCAAGCTGTTAGGTATCGTTCTCGGGGACCCAAACACAAACCAGGATGTAGCAATAAAGAATGTTTATTTCAGTCCAAATCAAAAACCAGGTAATAAGATGTAGAAACAGTGCCAAATCGAGAGGCAGGAGAATAGTGAGACAGTCCAAAAATAAATCAAAACCGGGAAATCACAGGCAGAGGTTTAGAAACAGCAGACAAAGGCAAAGTCACAAAACAATCAAAAGGTCAGAACCACAAAAAACACAAGCAAACAAACGGAATCTAAAAGCAACCTCAGAGTCGGTAAACAGAAGGGTGTCTCAGGAATCTCGATAAATCCCTGGCTTTACTATCACAGGCTCAAGAAATACGATCAACGTTCTAACAAAGACAAGACAGAAATGAAGGGTTTAAATACTTAATGATTGTATTATGGTATGTTATGTGTACACAAAAAATTTAATCGGTTGTAAACCAACTCTATTCTATCAGTTAGTAGATTCGTAGATTAGTTGATTAGTAACAATAAGGGAAATGGGGGGAAAAAATTAGATAGCAGTGAAAAAATGAAGACGCGGACTGGACTGTAATCAAACACATAGCACACGACTGAACTTAAACGTGAGACAACAAGGGAACAAGAGGGCAGGTGTAAGTGATACAATAAAAAAGTACAATAAAACGGATAACAGAGGGGGTTTGCACAAGATATGGGAGTACAGAAAACTGAATAATAGAAATGAAAAGAAACATAAATAACAAAATAAAAAACCAGAAAAATACTAAACATAAAATAAATACAAAATACAGAACCCTGATACAAGCGATGTTTTTAAGTGTGATCACGGAGATATTTTATATATGCATGCAAATTCAAACGGTTGTTAGACTCAATATAGCATGCAGCCTTATGATTTATTTCTGACACAAGTTTTTATACCCATTTTTATACACAAAACCTATAGAAAGATGGTTTGTCCTCCTTACTCAGAGGTGGAAATTCAGGGGACATAATGCAAAAGTCCTCTCCAGTATTTTGCTCCAATCACCTGGATTTGCTCATTAAGATAATTCTTCATTGGGGAGGTAGAACTAATTAGTGAAATCAGCTGGCTGAGTCTATGGGTGGAAGAAACACATGGTAGGACTTTTACTTTATGTCCCCTGGATTTCCACCGCTGTCCTTACTCAACCGTAGAATAAAACACTGGTACATTTTTCTTTACAAGGCCATCTTGCAAGAACATCCTCCATATTTACTTCCCAAATTATACATAGCTTCAACCTTTGATCACAGGGACAAATCAAGAATGTCATTCCTAGAACACACGCGGTTTTTGTTGAAAATGCTTTTAAAGTTTTTGCACCCTCATCCTGGTGTGAGCTACAAGATCATCTTAAACTATACGATTTTATTATGAGGATTACAAAAACAGAATTAAGGACTACTCGATCACTGACTGCACATGTTTTGCTAAATAGTATACTGAACTCAATTATTGTATGATGTATTTTGCTGTCTGTTTTAAGTGTCATGTTGTGTTTTTTTATAGAAAACTGTTTGTGCTGCTGTCCTGGCCAGGATCCCTTTGTAAAAGTGATTTGAATCTCAATTGGAAATATTCCTGGCAAAATAAAAGTTAATAAAATAAGGAGTGTTTTAAGGAGTAGGCATACACTGCGATGTGCCACTTTAATCAAAACAGACACACAAACAATTATAATTATTTTTTTTTTGTCTGATAATGATCCTCCCTTGGATCACATGCTCCACTGGAACAAACATATTAAGAGTGATTGATGACCTGGGAGAAGAGAAGCCAGCCTGGACATTAGCTGTCTTATTACAGATTAGACTCACCCCTGACTTACGCACACCATTGTTTGAATGAGGAGTTTATTCACCTCTTTATCAGTGGCTAATTAATAGACTCTTAACACTCACACTAGGAGATCTCCACTGAGAGAAGCTCCCGCTTACTGGGTGATAACAGGCAAGATGACTACTGTGCAGTTTTGCCAGACCATCACAACAATTACTGGCAAAAGTGGTTCGCAGCATTCACACTGATGATATATATTTTTTCAGTTGTTGAACAGTGGTTCTGTTTTGGGGAACAGTGAATAAAATGGAATTTGTTGATGCTGCTCTTGCTGTTTGAAGAAACATTTTCACTAAATGCAGTGAACTAAAAAAGTGAACTATACCAGAAATGAGTAAAAAACTGCACGTTCTTGGAAAAGATAAATAACATTAAATGCTAACAAGTTTGAGGTGCGCACCACTGTGTACAGCTAACCTTTTCAGCTTAGAGCAGTAAAACCAAGGCTCTGGTAAACCGACAGCCATAAACCTAACTTTTATGAGGGGGAGGAAACCGTCTGACATTTTTTTATTTCTGAGACCACAGGGGGGTTTGTATGATTGTCCCTGGTGAGAATTGTATGCGTCCCATGAACCCTGTCCATCTTGTGTCATGTTTCATGCATGGGCCAATGACGGATGTGTCTGTGGGTTAACACTAATGGGGGAGGCCTGCTGTGTTGAACTTTAACTCCCCTTGACATCTTGTGTGATTTATGTTTATAGTTTGGGAGATAAAGAAGAGTAAAACAACATTTACGAAAAACAACTCTACAGGCGCTATCCCAATCTTTTCTATTCAAAGACTGTTCTATTGGTGCTTGTTTAAGAGGCTGGGGTAACACTTGTAAACTGTAATCTCCATAGCTGGACTGACAATTGTTTTCATCCTCTAGCTTCTAACAAGGTTTTATACAGAAAAATTCATAATAAGGCTTTCTCGCAGTTCATTTTCGAATAGATCAGAGGCAATTACTTCATCCTAGTCAAAGTTTTCCTTTTCCCCCACAATTAAGCATTCAAAAATCACTCATAAGCATGAGAACATAAAAATATGTAATCAGAAAAACAAGCCACTGAGCCCACCTAAAAGAACCCAGCTAATTTATTTACTCAATAGGTCTCAGTCTAAAATGATTAAAAATGCCATAAACCTTAATAATTAGCGTAGTTGCCTGTCTGATCCCGCATACCCTATTAATGCTTATAGTTTTAAATCATACAGCAGGGGGAACAACAAGGGTGTGTTGCTTTCAAGATTTCATGCCAACTTCTTGTGTGGATTAGTTAATTAGCTAGCTCAATCATTCATTTAAATGGACATTTTGTAACTAAAACCAGGATACACACTGGCCCTGTTGTGCTGGATTTCTCCCATTGAGTCATTGAAGCAGAGCACCTCAGGGGTATACAGTGACAATGCTCCTAATTTTAACTCCTAGTTCTTGGGACCAAGGTTCAATACTTCAAACTCTACATCAGGGGTTTTCAAACTGTGTCCCAAGGACCCAATACGTATCGTTTTCATTCCAACCACATTTGCACCCCCTGAATTGTAATGAGGTGTTAATTGTTCTTAATTAGAAACCTAAAAGGTCTATTGAAGAATTTGCCCTCTTAAGGCCACATTCTGTCAGAAATATCTATTCATGCCACGAAGAATACATGTCCTATATTCACATCTCAGAACTTGTAATCAGTCAGATCAGCCCATTTTCAGCTCTGTAATGTGCTATATGCTAAAAGATGAATGGAGTCTTTACTGTGGAGGCCAGTGTGTGACGTAAGGGCCTTCCTGCCATCTACATCCTTGTCGTGCAAAGTGAGCCCTGTTCGTTTTATGGGACAGATGCCAGCTTGGAGACAGGAATAGGTCTGTCTCTCTATTTTTCCAACCTATTCATGGACAGTTTTTTGTGTGTCTACATTTCTTAATCTAAAGTGGGAGGTGTTCCTCACACAGTTTCCTAGTGTCCTGCTGTTTGATGGATGATCCCCAACCCCCTCCCCCACATAGCGCCCAATGGGACTGGAACACACACAGCCATTCCCGCTTTCTGCACACGCACCCCAGTCACAATGATCAGTCTCTTAGACCTCCGTAAACATCCCCGACATCGGACAACATCGGTTCTATGGGGGAGCGGGGAAGTGATACAAGAGGGGAAATGAAACCGGCAGAAGCCTGAAGTTGGTCGCCCAGGAAACTTGTAATGCTTCAAAAGCACGCTCTAAAAACATCCGCTCATGTTCAGCTCCGCGAGGGAACGTTGTACGGTTCTGCCAAGTCTAGGGTTGAACATTTGACATCAGCCTTTGGCTCAACGGGCAGGATCCACTGGCAGCCATAATGTCGCCACAAGCCCATCTCTAATACGACAGAAATGCATTGGAGGAACTCCCATGCAGGCATTTGTCTTTATGAAAAACTAATATACATCCATTTACATTACAAAGAATGTAAGCACATGTTTCCATAATCTGTTATTCAGATTCTCTCATACTTGCGTGTGTATTCTTAGTTTAAAAATATAAAACGTAAATATAACAATTTTTGAAAGCTTATCAGCTTATTGTATGTCAGTGAACACAAAAATGAGTAACATTTAGGATTTACAATGTTAGATTTGTATTGCTTTTTCAGATTAATGCATGGCCCTTGTAGTCTACTAATGCCAATATTCGAAAATAAAATTTTAATTTCTACTATATATACACCATATAAAATATAAAGACTTTTTATTATTGACTAAACATAAGATTGGCATGACCACCATTGTGACAAATGGGAGCAGTAGTCCTACTGAAGATAAAAACTATGTAGTATTTAGGTACTGTTGTATCCTTATTTTAATCCATCAGTAGACCCACCTAAATTTTATTAGAATGCAGGTTGTGTTGTTTCACACAAAGAAAATGTGTGGGGTTAAATTTAGCAACCTCATATTTTTATATGAAACAAACATACATTTTTTAAACTTAATTGTTCAAAATTAAGACATTGTGGATATAGTACTACTGATTATTGGCCTTAAAGAAGCAAACGGACACAAATGTAATACTGTAATGTCTTTTTAAAAAATTATTAAATCATCAATCACTTGAGTTCCAAGAGGGCATTTCAGGTAAAACAAGGAAATATCTAGAGCACTAAACTTGATTAACAGACCTTGCTTAAAATAATTTACAGTGAAGTCAACTCCAGGGCAGGCCTTAAAGACATTTCTTAGTCAAAGAAAAATGGGGTCAGTGCAGACACCCTTCAAATGAAATCCCGCTTAGCTAAAGGAAGGTCTGTCAAACAAAATGTAGACAAAAAGGGCCGTCAGGAGAAATGATCGATGTCCACCTTGCCTTCTTATACTGTTCTTGTTGAGGCACTGGAGTGTTTGCATAAATACATTTAATTGTCTTGTATTAAGTACTGAGACACACCAACAACCTTGTTGAACCCATTTGAGAGTTTTCCCCAGTATTTTAAGCTTTAACATTCTATCCATGCGATAAAAATTAAAGAAGAGTACATATAGTTATATTTTCAAAAAATTCAATCAAGTTATTCACTTAACAAATTAATACATAATACTGAACACTAAAACAATACCTAATATTATAAATAAAAGTAGTTTTTTGCACACTATTACTAATATACTATATTTTTTCATTTTTAATATAGCAGGATTGTATCACAGTAAAATGTTCAGTGTTAAATCACTCTGACAGTAAATTGCACTCTGTCAGAGTACATTTGATGTATAATTGGATTCATGTTAACTGTCTTAGAGTTTAATCAACACTGAACATGTTGATCAGTAAAGAGATTAAAAAGATAAATGCAGTAACATGTGCCCCAGCCATCTCTCAGAGAAGGACATAATTCAATTATCCTTGATAAATAGTGAACCAAGGGTACATAGTTGAACCAAGAGACACCATTGTGAAGAACTGAGAATTGTGAACTAGAATTTGTCCATGCAAGTTGCCTAGGAATACCAGCAGGTATTGTGAGGCTGAGAGAGATGGAAAGAGTGGAGTATATATAACAGAAAGATAATGGGATGCAGCAATTAGGAGCAGCGTAAGCATTTTCTGCATGCTTAAAAGCAGAGACTGATGCCCCTATGACAGCCGCGGCACCCTTGAAAAACAACCTTATCAAAACGGAGACAAAAACCATAACATTAAGATGCCCCTGCATTGCTTTATGTCCCCAATGAGGCCATAAAGAGAGATTTGGATTAACTTGTCACTCCCTGATAGAGCTGAGCTAACAAGGATATCTATAATATGCACTGAAATCCAGACCAACACGATAACAGAAGTACTATAGAAATAAGAGGGGGGGGGGGGGCAGAGACTAAATCTCTTAGGTGCAGCCTAGGACCTCTACCTCAATACAGAGATGAGGGGGTGCAGCCTAGGACCTAGAACTGTCACAAAGGCGTGGTACAGAGAAACAGCGCGGGTGAGCCAGTGTCACATCAGAACACAAGAATGAATGCACACATTTATAAATGACAAGGAACAGAAATGCAAGAGAGCTTCTGCCAATTCAAAACCACTCTAAGGACCAGTGAATAAACTTTGGACACAGCTGACTCAATGAGGCCCTTAGACAGAAAATATGGCCAATAGGCAAATCCTCAATAAAAAATGTAATTCATGGTAGGTTCTGTAAACTTATTCGGACAAAATAACATTTTTCTGACCATCCAGCATTACTTTTTACAAAAAAAACTGAAAATATATTTTGAATTTACTTTTTTACTGTTAGATAGATTACATTTTTTATATATTTTAAATTTGTATATATTCTATTTTGAGTTGCTTTTGGTGGGACTGTGGTGCAGTGGATAGCACTGTTGCCTCACAGCAAGAACATCCTGGATTCGAATCCAGGCCAGGCACCTTTCTGTGTGGAGTTTGTATTTTCTCTCTGTGTCCGCATTGGGTTTCCTCCAGGTACTTGGGTTTCCTCCCGCAGTCCAATGACATACTGGTTAGGCCAATTGAAGCCTCTAAATTGCCCATAGGTATAAGTTTGTGAGTGAATGGTGTGTGTGCCTGTGATGGATTGCCGACCTGCTCAGAGGATATTTCTCTCACCCAATGCATGCTGGGATATGATGGATTTAGGATTAACTTCATCAAGGCCACGTATTACATTCTGTTCAATTAAAAGCCAAACTAGCACCAAGCGAGACATACACATTGCCAAACACAGGAAAAATACATCGAAAGGACTCCAGGTGAAAAATTAACCATTCCCCCTTCTTTCTTAAGATGGGGTTTACTGTATTATATGAATAAAACAGTTCAAAAGGAAAGATTGATTGATACATACATTCCTGGAAAAACAAACATCTTATGTTCGCAAAGGGCCGTTGTTTGAAAGATCTTTTGTCTCCCCTGAGACTTGTTAATGGCTAACCATTGTAAATATAATTTTTTTTGCCATTAATTGATCACCTGTACGGAGTTCCTGGTGAAGTGAACATTTAGATGTTTGCTCTTCGTTCCTTTCTTTGGACATATTGACTTGTGACACTTCACAAGGCACTATAATATCCCAGACCCCAAGCTACCATGTAATCAATTTCCTGATTTTTTAAAGGAAGAAAGACTGGTAGACAGCTTAGGAAACATTTGCAGTGGAGGATTGGGTGGGTTAGGGGCTGAAGTGTCTCATTGAACTGTTTGTACCTCTTTTTTCCTCTTTTTCAACATAGAAAGTATGAAGACTTGATAAATTTAACAACGACCCCATGCACCATGGCCTTATCTCTAAAATGTCCTCATTGAGTATTAATGAGTGGCAACGCTCATTCTAAACACTTTTAAACAAGTTCTGACATTGTGTGAATTTAAACACATATGTTATGTTTTATGAATATTTTAGTGACTTCTGTTTATTGAAGGCTATGCATCAGGTAGTTTTTCTTTTAAACTTTTTAGCAGTTGTATACTTTTTTTCCAGATGTTCAATTTGTATATTCAACAATGTCCTCAATATTTCTGGAATCTGGAAAAATACTGTTCACAGTAATTTTTCGTTCGTTAATATACAAGTATCATATACACAAATACATACAGAGTCTAAATTGATTGACCCTCTCTCTACAACATTTATGATTTTCCCCTTGGCAAACATTCAGGCTAAGGGTAGTTTAAAATGACAAATGAAGAATATCATTTTACAATGTAAGAACTGAAAGAACCTTTGCCCTTAGGCCTTTTTGTTTTACCTTATATGTGAGGGCAAATTGTTTAGCACGTGAAGAGGCATCACTTTGGGCGGGAATAGCCTATTGATAATAGCTGAGGCCTACTAAGGACACTACTAAAGTTCATAGACCATGTTGAATGCATGAAGTAAAAAAAAAAGTCATATCATTATACCGAACGTGTAGTCCAGAGTGCAATATAAAGACAGAACAGATTCTATTTCATACGGGATTGATGTCTGATTCTATGTCGAGGTCAGTACCCTATTCTCAAATACTTCAGTCTATACATTTTACAGTCAATACATTCTGAGTGGTCCAAAAAAAGAGAATGAATAGAAGATGAATGCCCTTACAGAAGTGGTTGCTCTTTTTCTGGGGTTTTTGAGCTGGGTGATGGTTTGGATATCCTTGCAAGATCAGTATTGGAAGGAATCTACCACGGAGGGCAGTGTCATTACAACTTCCACCATCTATGAGAACCTGTGGATGTCTTGTGCCAGTGACTCCACGGGCATCTACAACTGCCGAGATTTTCCATCTCTGTTTGCTCTGTCTGGTAGGTTACTGTGTTATTTTAATGGTGATAATGGTAATAATAATAATTAAGCATATTTATTTATTTTGCACATTATTGTTTATTATTGTTATTATTTCATTTAATATTGGTTGAATATGTATTTTTTCTATCATGAATAATACAAATTCAAACAATATTCAAGTATTTGTATTTTTAATACTAATTATTATTATTATTATTATTATTATTATTATTATTATTATTATTATTACTGGTCGTTGTAGTAGTAGTAGTTTTAGTATGTAATTAGATTAGATAGTATTAGATCTTAAATGTACCTATTTGCTATGTCTAATCACCTGATCATTTTGTTATTTAGTTGTTTATTTCGGTACACAATCTGACACACTTTTTGCTGTAACCAGGTAGAACCCAACAGAACCCAACTAGATGTACTGCTTCATCTTATTTCATGCAGTTAAAATTGAAAGAATTAATGTAAAATGTAACCATTAATACAGATACTTTTATGGAGCCTATTTCTCCTGACACCTCAGGTGATATCAGTAGTTTTATTATTAATTCAGGCAATGATATTTACACATCAATTAACAGTAATAATGTTCAAAAATTGTTTGTAGGTTTAGAGATGATTGCCCCTAGTTTGATTTTAGCTTTGTGTTTTTTGTGTGTATTTGTCCATGTAATGATAACAACAACAATAATAATAGCAATTATTATTATTATGTTATTGGTGTAGTTATTATTATTACTATTAAAATTGATTATTATTATTGTTGTTGTTGTTATTACTGTAGTAGTAATAAATGAATAAAAGTTATCATCATCGTCATAATCATTGCGTATGTAGGCTATTCAGTTCAGTAGTTCAAGAGTTTCGATGGCACGATGAGGTAACCAGAAAACGTGATCTAGCATTCTGTCCAATTTGTTAGTATACCATGATTAATAAATTGTGGCCCCTTCAAAGGGAAAGGTCGAGATGTGCACAATACACTATAATGTACAAATACAGTAAGGGAGTGTAAGCTTTCAAGGACAACCCTGTGTTTGGTGGTCTGAACATTGGACTTTTGTGACGTTCTGTCCTTCGATAAACACCTGTTCAGTTTCTGCTAAATGTACTGTGGAATAGCAATTGAAAGAAACGGGTGGGGTGAGGGGTGGGGTAAAGAGGAGAATTAATCATTGATTGCTAACTCCCAAACTAGCATCACATCGGGAACTGCGATCCACACAGGAGTTTAAACTGTGACCGAACTCGAGCAAAGAAGGAAAGAGCGTGAACACCAACCCGGAGGAGATCGGAGGGAAGCTGAGACTAGCCAGAGAAGGGCATCTACTTGAGGGTTATAAAATAGGATAAAGCCAAGCTGCTATTGTTTAATACACTATCCTATGTTTTAACTACCCTACATAAATAAAGAAAATTTAGGGGAAAAAGAAAGAAAGAAAGAAAGAAAGAAAGAAAGATGAATTCCATTGTTGAAGTTGTAGCTTTTCTTCTTGGTTTTTTGGGCTGGGTTATGGTCGGCGTTGCTATACCGAATCGTTACTGGAAGGTGTCCACAGTGGATGGCAATGTTATAACTACTTCAACCATCTACGAGAATTTGTGGATGTCCTGCGCGACCGATTCCACGGGTGTCCATAATTGCCGTGACTTTCCATCACTGCTTGCCTTGTCTGGTACGTGTAGCCTACATTCAGTAAGCAATGTAATATCACTATCATTTAATATTAGTTTTCTCTCTTGTTTAGTTGAATGGGGGTTGCAGTTGGTATAATGTTGCTTCTGTTGCCTATTGGGGTCTGGGCTAAGGTTTAATGGATTCAAATGACGTTTGTACTCGTTTATTGCCATTGGTATTACGTAGGAAGTCGAGAAATAAAACCTTGTAAAAGACAGATTGCCCCTGTTCAGGTGATGCGACGTGTATTACAGTCTATTGTCGTGTTTCCTTACTGCGTACTACTGTAACATGGTTTTGAATTAAGTTTAACAGAAACTGGAAGAGTGTGTGTGTGTGTGTGTGTGTGTGTGTGCGCGCGTGCGCATGTGTGTGTGTGTGTGTGTGTGCGCGCGCGCGCGTGCGTGTGTGTGTGTGTGCGCGCGCGAGCATGCATGTGTGTGTGGGTGTGGGTGTAAATGTATTTATTTATCTTCTACATGATTTCATGATTTGAGTTGTCTGATAACAGTATTCATTCTCACACAGGGTATATTCAGGCGTCTCGCGCTCTAATGATTGCCGCAATAGTGATGGGGAGTTTCGGGATCCTCATGACTCTTGTGGGGATGCAGTGCTCTAAAGCTGGAGGAGAAAATTACGTTTTGAAAGGGAGAATCGCGGGAATGGGAGGCGTATTTTTCCTTCTCCAAGGTAACAGCGTCTCTTGCCTAAAAAAAGTGCTGCAGTAACTATTTTTTAGATAAAACGTCTAAGTTTTCCCAACTTTTTCTGCTCTATCGATACCTCAGGCCTGTGCACTATGATTTCTGTGTCTTGGTACGCATTCAACATCACCCAGGAGTTTTTTGATCCATTCTATCCGGGGACAAAGTAAGTTGAGTTATACCTACTTGAAGCCAAAATTCCTGTGTTCAACTATTTTTAGATATTGTAGTGCTGCCCCCTGCTGTATGTTAGCCGTAACATAATTTCCTTCCCCAAATCGACCATTTTTATTCTCTTAATGTAAGATATGATGTATTTATTTATTATTTATACAAGTGATGTATTGTGTGTGAAATGAAGAGGAATGTTTATATGCTTTTAACAATTATATACCAGAATACATGCATATTGTTCATAGTACAAGTTGAAATGTTCACTGTTCATTTAGAGTTCAACAGGAGTTAAATGTACTCAAATTTCAAATAATAGAGTTTAAGACCAAATTTGTGTAAGATTAAAATGAAAAAAACTTGTATATTTTCCTACATTTTATACAGTTACCACACAAATGACCCCACGCAACACCTATGTATACAAAGTTGGTACAGGATTTTTGAAAACATAGCATTATGTTTATTGTGTTTGCTCTGCCTCAATTTTATACCTGTTCAGGTGCCCTAAATATTGGGCTGACTACACAAAATGTGTAATAGCGACCATCAGCATTATACCATTCTGTTTAAGATCAATCTTTCTACGAAAAGACATAATTAAATCTGAGGTTAACATGTTGAGGAATTTGGAGCTATTTAAGTACAATTTACACCTGGAGATTTCAACCTTTTTTCACTACATCCCACTAAAAACTGACAAATATCAGCTGATCACCCCTCCTGTCCCACAATGCTATTTGTATAGACCTTGGAAAATCCTTATGTAATTATTACAGGCCTTGCATTTGCTTACTGTATGGGCACATTTAAAATGTGTCCTTTGTGTTGTGTTGCAGGTATGAAATTGGGGAAGGCCTGTATATCGGATGGTGCTCAGCCACTCTGTCCATCTGTGGGGGATGTTGTCTGGTGTGTGCCTGCAAACTGGGAACAACTGAGAAAGTGTAAGACCTGCGTCACGCCTGCCTTCCTCTGTGCGTAATGTCACCATGTATGCGGTTCTCTTTCTACCTATTTCTTACTCGCACTTTCTCTCTCTTATTTTCACCCTCTTTTGTCAGTCAGTCAATAACATTCTGCAAATTAGGTGTCTGCGTGTATGTCATCATTGTTCAACCAGATCTCTTTCACACATTCTCTTTCTCTCTCTCTACCTCTCAGGCCTTACCCTTACCAGCCCTCCAGAGGGACTGTGTATTCAGGAGTTGCCCCGTCACACGTTGCCCCCAGCCACTATGGCAGGAATGCATATGTCTGATGGAAGAAGCAGTACTTCACCTTAAAAGGGTCAAACCAAACTCCTCATCAGCCGAACAAAAGCAGACTGATCACCAAACACCAAAAATCTATCATGGAAACCGGGTGCCCCAGACTCCATTATGCAACAACTTCCATCCCACATGAAATTGTGACGTTGTTTTGCAACCTCATGGTTATTAAAAATGATTGAAACCAGAAACAAGCCTTTAACATGTGCAGTGTAGTATGCTTGAAATGTCTAGATCCAAATTATAGTGAAGGCTAGTTTAAAAAAAAATTTTTAAAGTAGTTTTTTTTACGTCACATACGATTTAGATAACAAAATCCCTCTTTAAAAAAGAAGTCCAGTAAATAGAAATGACGCTTTTTTGGTGTGTTTTAAAACAAGCTGGATTTTGATATGGCTTATAATGCATCAGAGGGATATATATATATATACAGGTGCAGCTCAAAAAATTAGAATATTGTGAAAAAGTTCAATATTTTTTGTCACTCATTTCAGAAAGTGAAACTCATATATTATATAGATTAATTACACAGAGTGAAATATTTCAAGCCTTTATTTCTTGTAATTTTGATGATCATGGCTTACAGCTAATGAAACCCAAAATTCAGTGTCTCAGAAAATTAGAATATTTTGCTTTTACATATTTTTAAAGTATCATATTCAATATTTGGTCGCATATCCTTTGCATGCCGTTACTTCCTGAAGTCTGTGACCAATCAACATCAAAAGACTCTCGATATCTTATTTTCAGGTACTGTTACAAGCAATACTATAACCTCTCTGCATTTGAACTGATCTCTATGAGAATTGGGGGGTAAGACTAGATTCAGCTGTAAATTACGCTGGTACAGTATGGAACACATGACTGGCGAAATGGCTGTACGTCATCAAGGGTCTAAGGTATCAAACGAGCCCCAAACCATCACTCTGCGGCCAGATATGGAGTAGATGTGGATCGATCCCTTTAAGGGTTGTTTCTCCTGACTTTTTTCCCCATAGAGTTCTATAGGAAAATGAGTCAGGAGAAATAACCCTTAAAGTGATCCATCCACATCTACTCCATATCTGGCAACAGAGTGATGGTTTGGGGCTCGTTTGATACCTTAGACCCTTGATGACGTACAGCCATTTCGCCAGTCATGTGTTCCATACTGTACCAGCGTAATTTACAGCTGAATCTAGTCTCACCCCCCAATTCTCATAGAGATCAGTTCAAATGCAGGAGGTTATAGTAGTATTTGTAAACAGTACCTGAAAATAAGATATCGAGAGTCTAGAGGTTGATGTTGCAAATTGGTCACAGACTTCAGGAAGTAACAGCATGCAAAGGATATGCGACCAAATATTAAATATGATACTTTAAAAATATGTTAACGCAAAATATTCTCATTTTCTGAGATACTGAATTTTGGGTTTCATTAGCTGTAAGCCATAATCATCAAAATTACAAGAAATAAAGGCTTGAAATATTTCACTCTATGTGTAATGAATCTATATAATATATGAGTTTCACTTTCTGAAATGAGTGACAAAAAATATTGAACTTTTTCACGATATTCTAATTTTTTGAGCTGCACCTGTATATAATACAGATGGTTGCAGCTCTTGAATGGAACAGTAACAGTAACAGCCGCTACCAACAGTCACAACATTATCACAGCATAATGTCTTAGCTAAGAAGGATTCTCCATAATGGTTAAAATTACAGTTCTTGTTCAGAGATATTTATGGGTGAAAAAAATGTCTGTTAGATTATTGTTTTAAATTGGGTGTTCAAACTCATATTTAAACATGATGCTACCTTGTAGCATAATGTTATGAAGGAAGGTACCATATTTTGATTTTGAAATAGTTTGATTAATTACTTTTACATTTACATAAGATGTTTATTGCACATCATTTTCTTACTGAATGAAATCTTGTTTTTAATCTATGTATATTTCTGTAATTTTTGTTGTTCAATGTACACAGCTTTTGAGTATCTAGACTATGAAAAGATGAAGGTCAAAAACAGTACTTTACTCACTCAAATTGTAAAGATTTTTAAATATTTAAAATTGATATTTGTATTTTTTATATATGTTTATATGGATCTGAAATAAATATATTTGTTGAACTACATTTAATGTGATTATATGAACACATATCTCCATTAAAACATGTTACTGTCCTCCCTTGCAAAGCACCTGTTAAATTTGCTTGCTGCACGTTGCAAATTTTGTCACAAGATAGCTCATTTGAGGGAAGAGAGCAAGGGAAGGGAATGTGTTAAATTGGATCCAAATGCAGCCCAAGTCTTGGAAACAAGGTTTGTCAACTCTTTGTTCAGCCAGTGACTTAAATTAAGTACTTAAATTCACTTAAGTCCCTAAGTGCTGAAAGACACAGAAAACTAGCTGATGTTGAGGCCTTCCTGGACTGGAGATCTGTGCTTGACACAGTGATGTAGAGTGGTTAGTGTGCTGAACTTTGGAACTGGGATACTGGCAGTCTAGCATTTAGTTCAGCCCCTTACCTGTATTGCCCCAGAGAACAAGACTAGAGCACAGTTGTGCAGCTGGGGTACAGATAAGATGCAAAAAAGTAAGCCTTAAGTAAATTATTAATTTTAATAAGATGGTGGAGAGGAGGCTCTGACCCACTGAGATAGTGAAAAAAGAATACTCATGTAAATAGCAGGGTTGTTGAAGTACTAACCCACTAAGATAAGGAGCTGATTTACAAAGGTAGAAAGCACAGACGCTATGTATAACAAGTGTTGTAATGTAATGGTGAAACCAAAATGTATAAAAATACTCTTTAATAAAAGATGAGAATCTGCACTTTAACCACATGTGAATTGTTTGATTAGAAATCTAAAATTTTGGAGTACAGAGCCAAATCAAGAAAAACTACGTCTTTGTCCTAAACATTATGGAGTGCACTGTAGCTATATAGGGTTTGTGAGCTTCCCCACACTAACCTATATCCCTTCCGTTCTACCCCCCGTTCTACGTGACCGACACGTAAGTAAAAAGAATAACAATGCTTTATTTGAATTTCATCCTTCATCCACAGCCTCCTGGATTATATCAGGCAATGCAGCAGCCCTACTGATAACTACTGGTAACCATGCTCCATCCACACCCACAGCAAACCGTGTTAGACACACTCCAAAGAGACTCAACACATACACAAAAAGGCATTCCACCCACAATTCCACTCCATACACCACAATCACCCCTTCACACACTCCTCCAGAAAAGGTTGGCCCGTTTGGGCATTCACACACCCCACGCACACGACACCACAGACAGACCATGAATAACACCAATGAAATAAAGTAACAAAAAAACAAAACAAAAAAACAAAAAAAAACAGATGCAGCACCCAGGCATGGGTCGGGAATGCCACAAATAAAAAAAAGAAACCCCACTTTCGAGCTGATGACGCAGGGCCTCGTCTTGTGCGCCCAGGTCGGTTAGACAAAATAATTGAGCTACGTAGGGTGGAAACCACACACAAAACCGCAAGTCTCTGCCACTCTTTCAGAGGAACACATACACACTCAAAAGTGTAATGAGTATATGTTCCTTACTGACTGGCGGGAATCCCCCAGGCTGCACCGAACACACGTCATTGCTTCCCGGTTGTGGTCCGCACGTCTGCCTCTCACTTGCCAACGTCTCGTGCAGTCTTCCCTTTTTTATCTCTCCAGGTCCGGGAACTCACCATCCTCGCCAGTTGCCATCTACGTATAGCCCCGATCACACAAAACACACAGACTTTGACACAAATCTGATTCTATAGCAGAGCAGCAGTAAGCAACGTAGCCGCGACATCTTCCCAATGGGAAAACTACCTCCAAGCGATTTCCCACAGATGCCACTCGCCAAGTTACGAGTTGGTGAATAATACACCATACTGTAGGCTACCCATACAGTACCGAGAGTTTAGCACTAATCTCAGTGGGCCTACGTAATTAACATTAAATTATTCTCCTTTACGATTTCGTAATCACAAAATAGCCTACTCCTGGCCCACAACGAATAATTCTCCCAATTGGACACTTATAGCTACATCTGCCAATAAGAACATTTGAGCAAACTAGCGAGAAACACAGATAAACTGATTATTTGAAGTACATGCGATGCTTTTGACATATTAGGATGTGAACATGTGATGCCAATTCAGCCAATAGAACATATTTTTAAAAACTTGGTCATTACTTTGTTTGTGTGGAAGCAGCTTGCTTGCGCATTCTAAATTGGGGTGGGAATTGGATATAGACGCCATATGGGTGTATTATTAATAATAATAATAATAATATTAATAATAAACACATTTTTAAAATATGCAGCTTGCTTGCTTGTTAATAATAGCCCAAAACATAAACCTATTGCTTTTACAGCTTATATATGGGAAGCTCATTTAAATGCATTCTTTATCATTTCACATGCAAACCCCACATAATATAGTTTCAAAATGAGGCCAAGTTACAACAAACATATATTGGTTATCTTAGCTCACACTAATTAAACAAACTCCATTCCAAAGCAATGCTACCCAATGATTCCTAAATTCTTTACGTAATGGCCCTGAGTTAGTTCATCTTACCATCTGAAGAGAATGTTGTCATTCAAATTTTACGAGTCACATCAAAGTGTCAAATAACAATAACAAATAGCTGTTTAAACAGCGGACCAAAAATAATTACACTCCAGAAAGGATATGTTTACACTTGCTTGTCAAGTTAATTTTACAAAATGTACAAGTTTTAAATTGCAACTTAAAATTAATATCTATTGTATACTAGACACTTTAGATATATAATTAGATGTAAAAAATACTTTATTGAAATTCTTGTATATAGGTTTAAATTAACTCAGCAGCTTCTGGCTGAAATAGTACAATAAACTACCATTTATTCTTTATTTATATAATATGATGTAATCCCAACTTTAATTACATTACTAAGTCAACACAGTGTCAGGGTTCTGTATTTTGTATTTGTTTTCTATTTAGTATTTTTCTGGTTTTGTATTTTGTTATTTATGCTTCTTTTCATTTCCATTATTCAGTTTTCTGTACTCCCTTGTCTCGTGCAAACCCCCTCTGTTATCCGTTTTTATTCCTTTTTTATTGTATCACTTACACCTGCCCTCTTGTTCCCTTGTTCTCACGTTTAAGTTCAGTCGTGTGCTATGTGTTTGATTACAGTCCAGTCCACGTCTTAATTGTTTCACTACTATCTAAGTTTTTCCCCCATTTCCCTTATTGTTACTAATCAACTAATCTACTAACTGATAGAATTAGGGTTTCTACTAATCGACTAATTTACTAATCATCTAATATCTTCTCCCCTCATTTCAGCTGTTTCTCGTTTCCGCCTTTGCTATCACTATTCTCTTTTCTGGCTTTCTCGTTAACTTCTCTATTCGTTCCACCTGATTCTAATTTCTGCTTTCTTCTTTCTCTGATTTCTCCCACCTGTCTGTGTGTGTATTTAAACCCTTAATTTCTGTCTTGTTTGTCAGAATGTTGATGGTATTTCCTGAGCCTGTGAGGTCACCCTATTACTGACCTTTCTGCCACCCCTGACCATCCCCCTGACCATCCCCCTCTATGCCAACCACTCGAACCCGCTCTCACCCCGCTCCATCACCTCTCTCCCCATCCTCCTCTCTTCCTCTGTTCCTCTCCTCACTCCCTTCTCCTGACTCTTTTTCCACCAACTGTGCCACATTTCTATCTGCTGTCTCATTCTCCTTTGATCTTTTATGTCCACCATTATCCCGACCTGCCCGCCTGTCCCCAACTACTCCTTAGCTGTTTGAAACTTGCAAAATTAGTGTTCAAGGCTTCAGGCCGCTGAAAGAAGGTGGCATAAAAGTGACTTGTCGGATGACCTCTCCAACTTTCAGACTCTTCGTATCCATCTCTGCTGCAAAATCAACCTTTTACCTATCAAATTCACTGCTCTGCTTCCATATTCTCCTCTCTCCTTAGTCCACCTACTCCTCTCTCCTTTCTTTCTGCCCAGGATTTTGTTTCCTACTTTGAGAAACAGGTTGATCACATCCAAGGCTCCTTTCTCTAGCCCTCCCCCAAACCCTCCCTGTTCAAACCCTTCTGACTATGACTTAATCTCTCTCTCTCCTATTTCCCCAGATTAAGTCCTAAAACGTGTCTCCATGAGTCAACCTACCACCTGCCCTCTCGACCCTATCCCCACCTCCCTTTTCCAGACTATCACTGCTGACCGCCTCCCTTTCTTAACGACCATCATCAACTCCTTCCAGATATCTGGTTGCATCCCAGCTGACTTCAAATCAACTAGAGTCACTCCTCTTCTTAACCCCTTCGCGCAGATGCCAAATTTGGTCATTCTAACCTACACTGTATTTGCAGAGGGCAGGCAAACCCCCTCTGTAAGACCTCTCCATCTCCATCAACACCACCTCAGTGACTCCTGCCCAGACCACCAGGAATCTTGGTGTAACTCTAGACAGCCAACTGTCTTACACAGCCCACATTACTGCCATAACACAATCCTGCAGGTTCACACTCTACAACATCTGCCTAATCAGACCCTTCCTCACCAGGGATGCTGCCCAGCTGCTGGTTCAAGCTCTTATCATTTCCCGACTGGACTACTCCATCTCTCTCCTGGCCGGGCTTCTGCAACACTTTCTCCAGCCCCTTCAGCCCATCCATAGCCCGCCTGGTTTTCAACCTCTCCAAATTTTCCCATGTCACCCTTCTGTGTTCCCTCCACTGGCTTCCGGTGGCCGAATTCAAAACTCTGGTGTTGGCGTGCAAAGCTGCTACAGGAGCTGCACCCCACACCTTCAGTCCTTAGTCTAGTCCTACCTACATCCCAACCTGCGCTCTACGCTCTGCTACCACCGGGCGCCTAGCTCTCCCCTCCCTGCAATGACCTGGTCATCTCAGGTAGAACGACCTGCTGATCTCAGTCAGGACAGCAGAGTCCCTCCCTACCTTCCCACACAACCTGAAGACACATCTATTCATGAAATACCTCTCCTCCCCTTCTCCACCCTGATTTCCATTGCCCTCTTCCAAATATTCTATTAAAAACAAAACTCTACCTTCCTTCCCACATGTTAATTCCCATGACAAAGGATTACCTATCGCGGGTGTGTTGTGGCCCAACCATTACACTCTCATCAATTGCTAATGTTGGTGATTTATGAATTTAGGTTTTTTTCTTTGTGGACTAATTGTAAGTCACTTTGGATAAGTGCGTCAGCTAAATACCTTAAAATGAAAATGCAAATACCATATTTTATATGAATCTACCTTCTGAGAAATATAGTAGTGGGCAAAGGGACAGTTGAGCGCTCATATTATGGGGCAATACAATGCAATTACTCCTTCCTCAAGCAAAATACAGTAAAGATAGTCTTGACCCCACACTCTCTAGAGCATCTTTTAGTTTGGTTTAATTTATTTCTGCTAAAACAATCTGGAACAATCTCCCAACCTGGACTAGATCATAATTTATGGAATGTAACAGGCAATTGGTTAATTAGCAAAGCACATCCATGGACGTTTTGCACACTTTTTGCATTAAGGTTTTTACATTCAGCTGAATTCCTTCGGTTCAAGCAAAGCAACGTCCCAAAAATAGGGCAATTCAAAAGGGAGACTGGATCCTGAGAGCTTGCAATCTCATACTGCTGTATTCTATTATGTTTGTAAACAAAGGCCTTTGCCTTTTTAAAATGTGAATAATAATTCATATAAAATTTCAATTTAGGACTGAGTAACAAAGAACACCAGCAGAACCTGTGGCTAACCAGGAGAAGGGTTACCTCTGTATTGGTGAATGATGAGGAAGTGTTGGTTACCTTGCCAACTGAAAGCTTTTTTGTTATATACATTACTTTCCAGTAGAGGGCGTGCATAGCACACTGTTAAATTATTGTCCCTTCTTGTGAAAACAAGCAACGGGAACAATGGAAGGAGAGAGTACTGGGAACTGTTTACATGAAATTGCCTATTGTATGCTTTCATGAATAAAATATTTGGACATCTAATCAGAAAATGCTTCCTGAGCCACAACTGAAAATGCTACACTCCATAGGGCACATCACTAAAATAATCACTCTAAGCTAAAATACATTTGCAGATCAGTTTGAGATCTGTATTGCAATAGCAACAGTACAAATTATCTATTGGGGTCTTGTGAAGGAATGCTTCTTATTTTCCATAATTGCTTATAACCGTTTCATAGTTAAAAAATGACACACTGTATAAAGTGAAGCGGTACCCATTCTACCATCCAAATCAAAATTGGACCATGCCATTGCCAATGTGGCCAGGAGTGTTGTAGGGCGGTGCATACTTGGCAATGTGGGAGGGGCCTCAGTTACCATGTAATCCCCTCCTGTCAAAGATGCCTGCCCTAGCTGTGACATCTCAGTTTACTGATTGCAGAGTAGAAATGCAATGGTTGTTTTGCATGCCAAATTTTCATTCATATTTCAGAAACAATTCATTTTTCAATTCAATTCCATAGAGTTCAATAGGTAAATTAGTCAGTAGAAACAACCCTTCAAGTGATCCATCCATATCTACTGCATATCTGGCAGAAGAGTGATGGTTTGAGGCTCGTTTGATACCTCAGACCCTTGATGACTTAGAGCCATTTAGCCAACCATGGGATCCATACTATTCCCGTGTCATTTACAGCTGAATCTAGTCCCACCCCCCAATTCCCATAGAGATCTATTCAAATGCAGAGAGGTTATAGTATTGCTTGTAAGAGTACCTGAAAATAAGATATCAAGAGTCTTTTGATATCCTTTTAATTACCCAGTCATGATAGCATCACCTGTTTTCCTGTGGAATGTTCCAAACAGGTGTTTTTAGAACTTTAACTTTTTTTGCCCCTGTCCCAACTTTTTTGGAACGCGTTGCAGGCATCAAATTCAGAATTAGCGTATATTTACAAAAATCTATAAAGTTGATAAGGTAAAACATTAAATATCTTTTTCATTGTACTGTTTACAAGATGCAATCAATTTCTGCAATTCTTCAATTGTGATGCTTGGAGAATTCTTTTGGCTTTCAAACCACCCCTCACACAGTGCATGGGTCCAGATAAACTCAAACCACCCCTCACGCAGTGCATGGGTCCAGATAAACTCAAACCACCCCTCACACATTGCATGGGTCCAGATAAACTCCAGGTTCATTACAGCTCCTGTTGTTTAAACGTATTAATTGTTGCCCTAATAGTGGGGATGGGTATTTTCAGGACTTCTATTATGTTTATAGCCATTGCCTGATCAGGCCAAAAGCCTTTTGTTCTCCGATCTTCCTCATGTTGATTGATAACTAGGGAAATAAAACAGGAAGCAACGGCTGCTTTAAAGACTCAGGAACTTAGTCTTAAAAGTAGTAGTAAAATATAGATATTCTTCTATTAGATTTTGTTCAAAATCATTTCTAGGGGTGCCAATAATTTGTGACACTTTTTTGAGTCAGTTAAAGGATAGATTTCTCTCATATTTTGAGTGCAAGATCAACAATGGCACTTTTTAATAGCATGTTTTGGCTCATATTTCCAAGGGTCCCAACAATTCCAGAGGGCACTGCGTGTTCACATCAAGGTGATTCACTTCATACAGACTTTGCAGTGCAAGTGTTTACCAGTTTTTATTCTTTTTTTTTTTACATCACATTTGCGTCAGATGTACACTAAATACACTATGAATGTGAATAGCTGAGTGCTAATCACTTCTTCTTTCTCATTAGGTGCATTCAATCCTGATTGATTTGCTAATAATGAACTCCTGGATGACTAATATAGGCTACTCATGGATGATCACCTACAAGTACAAGGGTCACATGACTCTTCTGCAAATATATATTGGTTACTAAAGTGGCTACATTGGGGAACAATCTCTGTCTACTGTCTCAGTTAAGGAATAGGCTGTGACATTTGATTTGTTGTTTTTTATGTGCTTTGTTTATGCCTTCTGCTTTGATATTGTTTCTAGTCTATGTGCAGCGCTTTGTAAACTTGTTGTTTTAAATAAGTGCGATACAAATAAAGTTATTATTTGTTACAGCTCATTTAAAGTACACTGGTCTTTTTGCACTCTACTTATTTACTTGCTTGTTGCCGTTGTACACGCTGTAATCACTGTAATACCTTTCACACGGGGAAGCTGCTTAGAACCGCAGGAGTTTCTCAAAATGCGTCATTCGCATTAAAAACATGTTGTTTAGGCTATATGTGGGATGCATCCGAGCAGTTTCTCAAGGTTTGCTATGGAAACGGTTTTTTCCTTTACTTTTTAAATTCAGAAAGCACACATCTTTAACCTACCACAACCTTCCCAATGAAATCAAAAGTTAGGCTATGTTTATTTTACTGTTGAATTTTTGATAGTTCATAATCCCTAGATAGATAAAACATATCATAAACGTTTTCTTTTTAATCCACGTTATTAAGCAGTTAATTTATGAGCGTCAGTAGACTGTCTGATCATGGGGGGTTTATATTCCGCCTCTGACCAACCCGCTGTCTCCGACGCACAATCTCTCCACTCCCTGCTCCTAAATAATTTTACACTGCGGTGGGGGCCTTTAACAATACAGTATTAAGGCAGCCATATTTGTTAGATTTACATTTGATTCTGTCTGCAGTGCGGAGGCAAGAGTTATATGAGAACTCAAAAAAGAAATACAATATAACCAGGCGTGCCTGGTGGCGTAAACAAATTAAAAGAACAAAATAAATGTGTAACAATGAAATATGCACTCAGATATGCGTCACTTTGCTTGAAACAATGTGATATTGGAAGGGAGGAGAGAGAACAGCGATAGAAAGGGGGGGGGGGGGCGTTCTGAAATAATATAGTCAGCCATTTTTTATGTAAGGGGATTTTTCTTATGGGGGGGGTTCTTAAAAAATAAATATAAGGGCGGCCATCTTTATTCCTCTCCCTTGTAGTGTAAAATATGCCAGACCGCCCCCCACATTTTGTGTGTCGATTTGAATATTAATTTTTTTTAATTCTAGAAAGACACTTCATGTTTTTGAGCAAGAAGCGGGTGACAGGATTATAATGTGCTCTCCTCTTCGCCTGTGTGAGGAAGACGAGCGCATGGCGGTTAATTCCGAGGGAGGAGATTTCGACGAAGACGACGAGGACAACGGAGACATAGACGAGAACGCAAGCGACATAAACTCGCCGGCGGCACCTAGAGAAACTACACTAGCCACACCAGGTACAGTAAGGTCTCTGGCTAGACACGGGCTGCGCATGCAAAATAGGAACGTAACCCACAGACGCATGCAAAAGTAAAAACAGCATCGGAAGCTTATTTTAAAGTGATATAAATTATTGCATAACACTGCACATCAGACGCAGCAGTACATTTTCTGTCGCCTAGTGTTTTAAAAGTTAAAATACAACTTAAAGCCAAACTTGACCTCGCCCCACATTTTAAGCGGGCTTTACTCGAAATACCCTCCCCCTGTGCCTAAATCCAAAATTAACAGCGCCGAAGCACGATTTCAATAGTTCGCACTTTATGTGCAACGGCCCAGTTTTCAGGCTGGGTGAACGTAGGCTATTCTGTTCCGAAATAGGCTACTGTTTTCCTCTCGCCTAATACTACACAGACCAAACAGGAGGAGCGCAAGAGTGACAGTAGATCTGATAGGAATGTAGCTACGTGAAACACAAAAGTAGGGCTGTGACCCCACCTTGACCCAGATCACCACTGTCGCAACACCCGCATAGTCGGCTAACGGTTCAGGACTCAATGCAAAAGTTTACCTCTAGGCTACTCGATCTTCCAAGACTTACGTATTTTTTCTGACTACACGATGAGGAATAGTTTTAAATCAGAATTTCAATACAGATCACTGAAAAGGATGCGACCGTGTAGGCTAGTCTACACTGTGTCAAAGAGAGAAAAGTTAATAGGCTATTATAACTAGCCTACGACAGAATTCTCTCACCGTTTAATCGTGCCATTATACAGCAATGTTACATTTGACATTAATCCATGTTTATCGTAGAATATGGCATGCTGCATAGGTTAAAAAGAGCGAAATAGCAGAATCAGCATTTATTATTGGGAAGCAAAAAATGGCTAATTTTTGGTTTATGCTAACATCATTGCTACTTGGTTTTTTATTTTTGAAACGCATAAAACCTAGCCTACGGCGTATGAAAATATGTTAATTAAAATGTATTGTCTTGAAAATAACGGAGGCTGGCATTTACTTGATCACAAGATCAACAATGTATAGCATATTCAGACAAATCAACACAGGTCCCCCGATAACCTACAGCGAAACTTGTGGTCAGTCAGCCGATCGGACCGCAGGTGTGGGATCAGCGGGTGGGAGACGCTTATTGGGTTCACTGCGCTCCCTTGCGTGCGGCCTCAATCACCGAGCCCAGAGTGCGTACTGCTGCCGCCTCTAGCTGTGCTTCGCGGCTTAACAGAGAAAAGCAGGGACCTTTAACGGTGGGCAGTGCGTGTGTAGTTTACCAACACTTGTAACAAAAAAATAAGCATTTTTTCAAAAACATTCCATGTCAGTGCGTCTGCAAATGTGATTGTGTACCTGGAGAAAAATGGGTGCTTGTGAATATGTTTGCGTGTGCGTGCGTGTAGCTATGTAGGCTACTTGCGTGCGGGAAAATAAAAGAGGATGACAATAGCAGTAAAACAGAATATCAAAGCTTTATTGACCAGGAAAAAATAACAGAATCTCACGTTATGCAATTTGTTTAGAAATTGCAGTGTTTTCTTTAATAGCGTTATTGTCCGCCAAAAATAGGCTACCCAGGCTACATGTATAGCCTAATTGTAGGCTACTTCGTCTGTCTTCAATGTTCCTCGTATTTTGCCACTCAATCAGATTGAAAAGAGGCAGAAATGCAATGCCAAATGTATTTTTCGTCTGCTGGTCGCCGTTGAATACCACTGTGTATGGTTGTGTATCTGTTTTCCTTCCAGCCATAATTGCAACCTTTGAATTTTGACAAGTGGTTAATTGTCCTTAATTAGACACTGTATATCTTTTTAAGGATTGAATACTTGCGTATGCTATATCAGTAAATCGCTTCCAGCCTGTCTAAAGACTAAGGACCACAATGGAAATAGGTCCTGTAACGTTATTGTGTTATCCAGATGGTTAACTGACTGTATATCCAGACTGTATACCTTGTGCTATTGTGTTTTGATTTACAAATAAATGCAATCAATCAACCCTATAGAGCAGGGGGTGTACAACTCCGGTCCTGGAGGGCTGGGCTGCATGCTAGTTTTTGTTTCAACCAATTCCCTGTAGCTTTCTGACAGCTCTATAAACTACATTGTTCTCTCATGTACTTGAGCACACTAAAAACTTTAGGATACACTTACAGTCTGTGGCTGTAGCTGGTGCTTATACATATGTCAGATCAAGACATGCCTGAACTATAATGAAATAATTAAGAGCAGAAGTTGGCACAGAAACCTGATACAGATCGGCCCTTGTTGTGCACCCCCTACTGTACAGGCCACATTATGCCAGAAATAGCTATACAACTCATGTAGAATAAATGCCCCATATGCACAACCCATTTAATCTCTCAGATGAACTAACAGGTTGCTTTTCAGTGCTATATGGAAAATGATTACTACAGAAAGAGGTTACATTTAAGCAATATCACACAAGCGGGAGTGCTGTGATCCAGTCGTAGATAGTCACAGCCATGCGGCTGATATACAGTATAGCTGCTCTCCCTCTCGTGTGATATTGCTTTTATACAACGGCTCTATTAGCCTAACTACTTATCAAGTAATGATTGAAGACTACCGATTATGATTTTGTCATTTATTCGGCCCAACTAACAAATATAGTTCCATCAGGATTCCATTTAAAAATATATATTTTCTACTAAATATCAATTAGAATGTAAACAATGCAGAGTGATATGTTACAATAAACAGTTCCAGTGCTGTTGTACTGTATATCAGTGTTCATGGAATGCCTCTTGTCCAATGAAATTACTTGACCGGAATTAACTGTTGTATAATTATATTCATTAAATTATAGAATGACAGTGAAATCTATGGGGTTTTAATTGCTGGTGTGGACACCTGCCTACTGAAACTAGACCATTTGTGGAAAATGAGAGAGAGAGAGAGCAGATGGCAATGAGGTACCCCTGATTTGTGTTATAGTAAGGGGAAAAAATACAGAACCTGAACACATATTCAACAGCCATAACCGATCAACAGATCAGCTGTAACAAAGGCCTGCATACACAATGAGTCCCCAGGATTGTGTTTAAAAATTCCTGATCTTGTCCATCAAATTGAGACGGGTTTCATCATTTTAGAATTCGGTTTAGGTAAGTGGTCAAGTAACCTGAACTCCTGAGTGCCTCTAGAGTAGGGGTGCCTAACAAGGGCCGATCAGTTTCACAATTTTGTACCAACTTGTGCTCTTAATTATTTAATTAGCTTAATCATATCATGATCTGACATTTGTATAAGCACCAGCTGAAGTACAGGAGTAAACCAGCAAAAGTCTATAGAGATGTCAGAAAAATAAAGCTAAAGTAATTGGTTGGAACAAAAACCAGCATGCAGACTTAGCCTCCAGGACCGGAGTTGTGCACATCTGCTCTAGAGCAGTGGTTCCAAACCTCGGTCCTGGGGGACGCTTGCGAGCCAATCCTGCATTGTGTTAACAAGTTTAAGGAAAAAATTATGAAAGAACATGTGTTCAACAACCTTAATTGAGCAAGAGATTGGTTGGAAGGAAAATTAGCATACACATGGGTCCCCTCAGGACTGAGTCAGAGAGCCAAACTCTTTCTAGAGCAGGGGTCGGCAATCCCGTTCCTGGAGATCTACCATCTTGTAGGTTTTCATTTCAACCCTAATTTGGTACACCTGATTCTACTGATTAGCAGCTCAATGAGATCCCTTGCTGTTGAATGAGGTGTGCTTTGTTAGGGTTGGAGTGAAAACTTACAGGACAGTAGATCTCCAGGGACAAGGGTTGGGGACCACTGCTCTATAGAGTACTCTACTGGTTATGAGTCTAACAAGTGAACCTAGTGGGTAAATGAAACACAATTTTTTGAGTCAGCCAGGCATCCAACACAGAAATGTAATATGCTATACACTACCATTCAAAAGTTAGGAATCACTGAGACATTTGATGAATGATGTGTGTGCCCTGCGATGGATTAGCAACCTATCCGGGGTGTATTTCTGTCTCTCGCCCAATGCATGCTGGGATTGGCTCCAGCCCCCCTGCGACCCTGACCAGGAATAAGCGGGTTATATAATGGATGGATGGTTTCTCTAGTGCCAAATTAGCACATTAGCCTGATTACTTAAGGATGAGGTAACACAGTGTGTTGTTAGTATACTGGAGTAATGGCTGCTGAAAATGGGGCTTTGCAATCATCTGTAAAGATTGAATTTAAAAAACTTATTTCAAATAGTAATGGTGATTTGTAACATCATTACACAATGCAGGATTGGCTCGCAAGCGTCCCCTGGAGGCTAAGTCTGCATGCTGGTTTTTGTTCCAACCAATTACTTTAGCTTGATTTCACTGTCATTCTATAATTTAATGTCATGATTGTACTTTTTGATCAATTTAATGCCAGGCTTGGTGAATAAAAGTATTGATTTCTTTCAAAAACATAAAAATTCAAAGATTCAAAACTTTTGAACGGTAGTGTATAATATAATAATATGCTGAAAATATATGAAAATAAAATATATTATCAAGATATTGTAACACTTCATAATATTCTAGCAAATATACAAATAATTGGCAATTTTTGATTTTTTTTAAAAATGCACTTAAATATATTTATCATATTTTCAAATATATTGCAGTATATCTTTTTTCTTAAAGGGTTTGTTTGTAAATAATCGTATGGATTGCAGTTTCCAGACTTTGTTGTCTTTCCATTGTATTTGAAAGGATTGCAAGTGTACTTCCTTATTAGCATCAATATGTATCTGCGGAACTACTGTCAGTCACGTAGGAAGTGACTTAACTTCTTCCTTGGCTCACCATCAATGATTCCCACCTCTTTCAGATGAAGCTGATGAAGGGGGAGAGCCCTCAGACAGGGACGGAGGGACAAAAAAGAAGAAACGGGGCCCTAAGAAAAAGAAGGAGACGAAAGAGAAAGATGTGAAGCTGTCGAAAGGACGCAAAAGAAAAAAGATTGTGAGTTGCACAATTCTGACCACTGGTTTCAGTCATTATTTATTGAAGTTATTCTCATATTATCTCCCCTCCCTCTCTCATTCTCTCTCGCACTCCCAACCTCACTCTTTCTCTCCCTCCATCACTATCGCTCTCTCTCTCTCTCTCTCACTCACTCACAGGACAGTGATATAGACAGAGACTCCGAGCGGGATTATGGAGAGAACTCAGACAGTGGGGCAAGCGGCTTCACAGCTGAGGGGAAAAAGAAAAGGAAAAAACACAAAGAAAACAAGGAGAAGAAAATCAGGAATAAGAAAAGTGAGGCTGGCGACAGCAACCAGGAGGATGTGGTCAAGGTGAGGGAGAACCAGAGCCATGAAAGCAAACAAAGTTTCCAACCGACTGTGTTTGGAAACTGTTAGAAAAATTATTGTAGGATTCAATGATAATAATTGAATTATGTTTAGGTCATGCTTATGTTAAATAATTCCACTATAGCAATATACGCAAGGTAGAAGTGGTGACAATATCCAAAGCAAACGCTTCAGTGGAAAAATATTGGATAGCTATCCTTATTGGTTAACAGTTGTCCCTTTCGTTTAACTGTTTGTAGGTTTGTTTTTGCCGCTGCTTATTTAATTGCAATGCTGTTACTCTCTGATTGTGTGACCCTTTCCAGCCGGTGGAACAGAAGTCATCAGGGCAGCTAGCGCGAGACTGGGGATTGGAGGATGTGGATCACACTTTCACAGAGGAGGATTATCACACACTAACCAACTACAAAGCCTTCAGTCAGTTCATGAGGTAGGCGCCAAAACTTAAGGAAATTGACTATACTACAATATACTGTAAATATGTGGACTTTTTGGAAAATATAGTGTCATATATTGCAACATCTTAAGCGGCAATGCTGTGTATATTTGGCAATGTGACGCCTGCAGTATATTAATAATATATTTTCTAATGTATTCCATTTCCACAAGCCCAGTGACCTAACCAAACCATTTCACTATTTCCATGTATAAACCCCAATTCCAAAAAAGGTGGGACAGTATGTAAAATGCAAATAAAAGCATAAAGCAGTGATTTGTAAATTTTTCACGAAGGCTCGGGCATTAACGAGCAAGGATGGGTCGAGTTTTGCCACTTTGCCAAAAACTGCATGAGTGAATAGTCCAACAGTTTAAGAACAACGTTTCTCAATGCAGGATTGCAATAAATGTATGGATTTCACCATCTACGTACAGTCCATAATATTATTAAAAGATTCAGAGAATCTGGAGAAATCTCTGTGCGTAAAGGGCAAGGCCGAAAACCAGTATTGAATGCCCATGACCTTCGATCCCTGAGACGGCATTGCATTAAAAAACCAACATGCTTCTGTAATGAATATAACCACGCTGGCTCGGGAAAACTTTGGAAAACCATTGTCAGTAAACTAGAGTTTGTCATTGCATCTTACAAATGTGAGTTAAGACTACTACGCATGCTTTAGAGTCAACCACATAGTTCTGTATCCAAACAGCTGTCCAGGTCCACGCAGCTCTGATAAGATGGCCCTTCTGATGTCACCTGTTGAAGAGTAGCCGCCCCGTCTCCTCAGTCCTAATTCTTTCAAGCGTGATTTCAGGGTTAACCGGGGCATTTTAATTTCATTATATGTTGAAAGCATTAATAAAATAAAATATTCCCGTATGAGTTCAATCTCCTCTTCCATACTTGCAAACTGAATTAAAAATGTGTGCAAGGACACTGCTGAGAGTAGTACGCAACAGAAACAGGAAATTAAATTGAGGGGCTTGGCTTTTGTCCAATCACAAACAAGTGTTGTCCTACCCTTTCCGTAATCAGAAATGTCATTGTGTTTTGTGAAATGTCGTTGTGTTTTGTGAAATGTCGTTGTGTTTTCTAAAATGACGTTGTGTTTTGTGAAATGTCGTTGTGTTTTGTGAAATGTCGTTGTATTTTCTGAATGTTGTAGTGTTTTCTGAAATGTCGTTGTGTTTTCTGAAATGTTGTAGTGTTTTGACCCTCAGGGCCACCGTAGTAACTTGCACATCTGTGAAGGCACCATTAACACCGAAGGGTACATATGCATTTTGGAGCAACATATGCTGCCATCTAGATAACATATTTTTCAGGGACATCCTTGCTTATTTCAGCAAGACAATGTCAAGCCACTTTCTGCACGTGTTACAACAGCGTGGCTTTGTAGTCAGAGAGTGCGTGTGCTAAACTGGCCTGCCTGCAGTCCAGACCTGTCTCCCGTTGAAAACATTATGAAGCGCAAAATACGACAACGGAGACCCCGGACTATTGAGCAGCTGAAGTCTTATATCAAGCAAGAATGGGAAAAAATTCCGCTTTCAAAACAACAACAATTAGTGTCCTCAGTTCCCAAAAGATTACTGTGTGTTGTTAAAAGGAAAGGTGATGTAACACAGTGGTAAGCATGCCCCTGTTCCAACTTTTTTGGAATGTGTTGCAGGCATCAGATTTAGAATGAGCGTATATTTACAAAAAAACAATAAAGTTGATGAGTTAAAACATTAAATATCTTGTGTTTGTACTGTTTTAAATTGAATCCAGGTCAAACGGGATTTGCAAATCATTGTTTTTATTTACTTTTATACACTGTCCCAACTTTTTTGGAATTGGGGTTTGTAATTTAAAAAGACAGATTCAGATGTTCTGTCTTGAACTTGGCATTTTGGAGACATCTGTGTCTTGACTCTCTCTTCCCCTTACACAGGCCCATGATAGCTAAGAAAAACCCCAAGATCCCCATGTCAAAGATGATGACCATCCTTGGGGCCAAGTGGCGGGAGTTCAGCTCTAACAACCCCTTCAAGGGTTCGGCTGCTGCCGTGGCGGCCGTTGCAGCAGCAGCAGCGGCTGCTGTCGCCGAACAAGTTTCGGCAGCAACTGCCTCCCCTGAGCCACCACCCCAGCCACCTCCACTCCGCAAGGCCAAGACCAAAGAGGGCAAAGGTCAGCACAGGGAGAGGCATGACATTCGATGGTAATTGTAATTTTTAGCACGTGCCTAAAGTCTTATCTCATGAACCCTGCGAATCTTCTTCTGTTTGTCAACCCCCCCCCTCCTCCTCCCCCTCTCACACACACACACACACACACACACTCACACACACAGGCCCGGGGTTTAAGAAACGCAGTAAAAGCCCACGCGTACCGGAGAAGAAGAAGGCCAAGGTCAAGAAGATGGCCCCTCTGCGCATCAAACTGGGAATGCTGGGTGGCAAGAGGAAGAGAAGCTGCTCTGTGAGAAAGCATGCGTCTGTATGTGTGTGTGTGTGCGCGTGTGTGTGTGTGCATGTGTGTGTGTGTATGTGTGCGTGTGTGTGTGCGTGTGTGTGTATGTGTGCGTGTGTGTGTTTGTGTCTGCATGTGTGTGTATTTGTGTGTGTGTATGTGTGTGTGTGTGTGCGTGTGTATGTGTTTGTGTATGTGAGCGTGTGTTTGTGTGCGAGAGAGGGAGAGATTGTGTGTGTGAGAAACATAGGGCCCTATTTTCACTGCAAGATGCGAGTTAAGCTTGTTAACTCACGGCGGTTACAAATTAAGTCATGTCCAACTGAATTTCAGTAAATTCATGACTAACGCACCTGCAGCATAGCGGTTGATGTCTCTCTCTCTTACTCAGAGTGAGGATGTGGATGGTGAAGACTCAGAACAAGAAGACTCCGGCGTTCTCAGCTCCCCTGTTCGCCCCGACAACAGTGGCCGTCCCACCAAGAACAAAAGAGGCCGACCAGCCAAGAAGAAGAAGAAGAAGAAGGCGAAAGGTGCAGTGTGCAGTACTAGGAAATAAGAGCTTTTGCATAATTGAGTTCCCATTTGTTTAATATGTTTATTAAACAGTTAAAGAAGTCATGTTTATTCATGCATATAAGTATGTATACATATGTATATATAAGTGCATCTCATGCTCTCTCTCTCTCTGTGCAGTTTTGGGAGAGGAGGGTGATGGCTATGAAACTGATCATCAGGACTACTGCGAGGTGTGCCAGCAGGGCGGCGAGATCATCCTGTGTGACACCTGCCCCCGCGCGTATCACCTGGTGTGCCTGGAGCCTGAGCTGGAGAAGGCTCCTGAGGGAAAGTGGAGCTGCCCCCACTGTGTGAGTAACTGCCCCCTCTGCCCCTGAACCTGTCCCAAGTGCATAAAACACTTCCCAAACTGCCCCTGCACTTACTTCAACTCCCTGCTTAGTCTGCACCTACCCCCACTGCATGAGTAACTAACTGCCCCAATTACCCCATCTGTCCCCTGCACCTGCCCTCACTGCGAGACTAAGCTACAATGCCATTAACTAACAAGTTAGCTAAGGGGCCTGCAGTCCTGGAGAGTCACAGGGTCTGCTGGTTTTTATTTTCACATTAATGTCAGCAGCCATTTTAAGACCAGAGCAACCAGGTGAGGCAAGTTAACTATGTGATCGCCTGCTTTAAATGATTCATTCATTAAGTACTCCTGATACAGTTAGGCTACAGCTTTTTCGTAAACAGAATTACAGTGTCTCATCATTGCTGTGGTTTATTATCAATGATCGAAGACCCCGGAACATAATTTCAAAGGATTTTTCAGTTTGTGATTAGTCCATTTATAGCATGGGTAAAGGATCAGTGATACTGAATGGAAACCTTTGTGTCTCGACTGAGTGAATTTACTAGCCTTGTACATGGTGCATTGATGTGCATAGAGGAAGTTTGTATTTTCATATTGATATTGAAATTAATATGCAACCACCTTCACCACCCAGGAGAAGGAGGGCATCCAGTGGGAGGCGAAGGATGAGGACTTTGAGGAGTTTGAGGAGGAGTGTGAGGAAGGAGCTGGAGCCGGAGCCGGAGCCGGAGCGGAAGTGGGGGCTGGGGCTGGGGCTGGTGCTGGGGAGGAAGAGGAAGATGATCACATGGAGTTCTGCAGAGTGTGCAAGGACGGAGGGGAGCTGTTGTGCTGCGACTCCTGCACCTCGTCCTATCACATCCACTGCCTCAACCCACCCCTGCCAGAGATTCCGAATGGAGAGTGGATCTGCCCACGCTGTCTGGTGAGGGAGAGCTGTTCTGGGCCAATCAGGTTTGGGACATGGGCAGACATGGGGTCTGTTGAGTTGTTGTCCAAAAAAAGTATTTGTAGATGCTTAGGTCGAAGTTGATAAAGATGTAGGCTACTGTTAATCACATTAATCTGAAGCTCTGTTAGACAGATAACACAGTGGCTCTCAGACCGGATTGGGACCCACAGGTCATGAGAGGGATTGAGGTGATCATGAGACACGTGATACATACAGTATGACACTGTATAATACACTTTACATTGATATTCACACCAGATTATTTTAACACTTTACACTGATAATGTGCACTGCCCTAGTTACAGTGCACATGCACTTGTGTTGACATAATTCTGTATCTGCACTTACATTACATTTAATAAGGGGGAAGGGGGTCACAGAAGATGTACTTGTTCATTAAACGGGCATTATCTGACCATAACTTTCTCACTCTTATTTCCCCTCTAACCCCTGTCAGTGTCCCCAGATCAATGGCAGGGTTCAGAAGATCCTCCACTGGCGCTGGGGGGAACCCCCTCCGCCGGTGCCCGTGCCCCCAGCCCCTGATGCCGACCCCCTACAGCCCCCTCCCCCTCCGATGAAGGGACGCGCAGAGAGGGAATTTTTCGTCAAGTTGACGGCACAGTCCTATTGGCACTGCACTTGGGTCACTGAGCTCCAGGTGAAAGTGGATGGTCGCTCTCTGTCTTTCTCTCTTTCTGTCTCTCTTCCTCTCTCTTTTTGATTGTCTCACTGTCCCCCCCTCTCTCTCTTCGACTCTCACTGTCTTTCTCTCTCTCTCTCTCTTAGACTCTGTCTTACTGTTTGCTTGATTGGCAGTATTTGCCAATAAAGTTAGAAAACTCACCAAACACAATTTACATTTCTAATATTAAAGACTTAATGTACGTATGTGCAATATATACATCCGTGCATGAATGCTGTACATACTAATACATACAGAGACAACACTGTATCTGTATCTGTTCAACCAACAAAATGATGTGTGTCTGTATTTGGATGGAAAACTGAAAGTAGGTGTATGTTAAACCACGGTAGAACTGCTATTTAGTCCTCTTTTGAGCTATACATTGTTTTATGGTCAATAACTTAAAATTAAACATTTGAAAATTGGATCTCGCAAGTACATAGAGATCTATTCAAATGCAGAGAGGTTATAGTATCCCTTGTAAGAGTACCTGAAAATAAGATATCAAGAGTTTTTTGATATCCTTTTATACCCAGTCACGATAGCATCACCTGTTTACCTGTGTTACGAGCAGGTGTTTTTGAACTTCCCAGTCTTTTTTTGACCCTGTCTCAACTTTTTTGGAACGTGCTGCCGGCATCAAATTCAGAATTAGCGTATATATGTACAAAAATCAATAAAGTTGATTTTTATCTTTTCTTTGTACTGTTCTCAATTAAATATATGTAAAAGAGAATTTACAAACCCCTGCTTTCTGCTTTTATGTGCAATTTACATACTGTCCCAACTTTTTTGGAATCGGGGTTTGTATGTACAACAGGGTATTTAGGTTCAGGTATGCACCTAATACATACATACGTACATACATACCTACACACATACATGTAAATGCAGGAATGTCTGTACTGATGGGACTATACCAACTATACACTGAAAGTGACTTACTGATTTAGCCAATGGTTGTGTAGAGCAACAATTGTTTCAAACAATTCTGTGATCGGCAGTTTATTGTAAGTTTATCCACCCATCATGGGAGTCAAAAACCTCAGGCTCCCATATCACTGGTTTTACTAAGTTTTCTCCTCTTTTTATATCTCTCTTTACAATGTGTTCTCCCTATTTCATCCTTCGCTTCTCTTTCTCTTTACCCAGATGGAGATCTACCACTCTGTCATGTTCCGGAACTATCAGCGAAAGACGGACATGGATGACCCCCCTGCCCTGGAGTACAACTCAGGGGGGGAGGAGGATGGGGGCAAGAGTCGGGCCAAAGACCCACAGTACACTGCCTTGGAGGAGAAGTTCTATCGCTATGGTATCAAGCCTGAGTGGATGATGGTCCACCGTTTCATTAACCACAGGTGTGTGTGTGTGTGTGTGTGTGTGTCTGTGTGTGTGTGTGTGTGTGTGTCTGTGTGTGTGTGTGTGTGTGCGCGTGCGTGCGTGCATGTATGTGTTATGTTCGCTTGCATGCACGTGTATGTGTATGGATATGCGGATATTTATCTATCTGGCTAGATGTTGAAATATGTCAATGTGCAAAAAGTTAATTAGCAAATAACATGGTTCTACATTAATTTATTAATAATAGATGTGGGAATCATCCAGTCCACCAGTTAATTTTACATTTAAGTTAGACATGGTAATACCATTTTTAAAACCATTGTTATGAAATGATCATAAATGAGTTCATTAGGATTACATTCAGGCTAAACCAAAACAAAATGAGATATGTAGTAGGTGGGGGATGGTTAACATAACATAACATAACATAACTTACTGACGAGAACAGGCCATTCAACAATGCTCGCCACTCGCCATCTTCCTACCACGAATGGTTACATTAATGCTTATGTTTTAACAGTAACGTGACTGACTCATGTTTCACTAATGCTTTCTTTGTACCTTTTGTGAATCATATCCTAACTGTGTGTGTGTGTGTGTGTGCTCTTAGCAGTGTGGATAAGAAGGGGAATTACCTGTATCTGGTGAAGTGGAGAGACCTGACCTATGACCAGTGCACCTGGGAGCAGGAGGACCTGGATATTCCTGGCTTTGCCATTCACAAGGCCAATTACTGGAGACACAGGTACCACAGTATGCTGGAATCCCCCCATAGAAATGGGAATACGCAGGCATGTGTGTGTTTCTGTAGAAATAACCCCTGTGTATGGTGTGAGTGTGTATGTATGTATGTATGTATGTATGTGTATGTATGTGTGTGTGTGTATGCGTGTGTGTGTGTGTGTGTGTGTGGGTATGTATGTATGTACAGGTGCAGCTCAAAAAATTTGAATATCGTGAAAAAGTTCAATATTTTTTGTCACTCATTTCAGAAAGTGAAACTCATATATTATATAGATTTATTACACATAGAGTGAAATATTTCAAGCCTTTATTTCTTGTAATTTTGATGATTATGGCTTACAGCTAATGAAACCCAAAATTCAGTGTCTCAGAAAATTTGAATATTTTGCTTTAACATATTTTTAAAGTATCATATTTAATATTTGGTCGCATATCCTTTGCATGCTGTTACTTCCTGAAGTCTGTGACCAATCAACATCAAAAGACTCTCGATATCTTATTTCCAGGTACTGTTACAAGCGATACTATAACCTCTCTGCATTTGAACTGATCTCTATGGGAATTTGAGGGTGAGACTAGATTCAGCTGTAAATTACACTGGTACAGTATGGAACACATGGCTGGCTAAATGGCTGTAAGTCATCAAGGGTCTGAGCTATCGAACGAGCCCCAAACCATCACTCTGTTGCCAGATATGAAGTAGATGTGTATGGATCACTGCAAGGGTTATTTCTCCTGACTAATTTTCCTATAGAACTCTATGGGGAAAAAAGTCAGGAGAAACAACCCTTAAAGGGATCGATCCACATCTACTCCATATCTGGCCGCAGAGTGATGGTTTGGGGCTCGTTTGATACCTTAGACCCTTGATGACGTACAGCCATTTCACCAGTCATGTGTTCCATACTGTACCAGCGTAATTTACAGCTGAATCTAGTCTTACCCCCCAATTCTCATAGAGATCAGTTCAAATGCAGAGAGGTTATAGTATCGCTTGTAACAGTACCTGAAAATAAGATATCGAGAGTCTTTTGATGTTGATTGGTCACAGACTTCAGGAAGTAACAGCATGCAAAGGATATGCGACCAAATATTAAATATGATACTTTAAAAATATGTTAAAGCAAAATATTCAAATTTTCTGAGACACTGAATTTTGGGTTTCATTAGCTGTAAGCCATAATCATCAAAATTACAAGAAATAAAGGCTTGAAATATTTCACTCTATGTGTAATGAATCTATATAATATATGAGTTTCACTTTCTGAAATGAGTGACAAAAAATATTGAACTTTTTCACGATATTCTAATTTTTTGAGCTGCACCTGTATATATGTATGTGTGTATGTACAGTGCCCTCCACTATTATTGGCACCCCTGGTAAAGATTAGTAAAAAGGGTTATAAAAAATTCACCGTTTGGTGAATTAGCTTAATGTCACACTGAAAAAATGAGAAAAATCAGACCTTTAATTTAAGTAAATGTATTTTGAGAAAAGAAGTAATTATTTTTAACAAAACCACGTGTGCCACAATTATTGGCACCCCTGCATTTATATATAGAATAAAGTAATCATTTTTAGTATTTGGTCGCATATCCTTTGCAAGCCATGACTTCCTGATGTCTGAGACCCAACAACATCAAAAGACTCTTGATATCTTAATTTCTGGTACTCTTACAAGTGATACTATAACATCTCAGCATTTGAATGGAACTCTATGGGAATTGGGGGGTGGGACTAGATTTAGCTGTAAATTATGCTGGAACAGTATGGAATGCATGGTTGGTAAAATGGCTGTAAGTCATAAAGGGTTGTGTGTATGTATGTATGTATGTATGTAGAGTATGTGTATGTATGTACGTATGTACACTGCTCAAAAAAATGAAGGGAACACTTAATCATCACAGTATAACACCAAGTCAATTAAACCAAACTGGTCATGCTGGATGATGTTGCAGGCAGCATAACATTCGCCACGGCGTCTCCAGACTCTTTCACGTCTGTCACATGTGCTCAGTGTGTACCTGCTCTCATCTGTGAAGAGAATGGTGCGCCAATGGCGAACCTGTCAATTCTGGTGTTCTCTGGCAAATGCCAATCGAGCTGCACGGTGCTGAGCTGTGAGCACAGGTCCCACTACAGGACGTCGGGCCCTCATGCCACCCTCATGGAGTCTGTTTCTGACAGTTTGGTCAGAAACATGCACACGAGTAGCCCGCTGGAGGTCATTTTGTAGGGCTCTGGCAGTGCTCCGCCTGTTCCTCCTCGCACAAAGGAGCAGATACCGGTCCTGCCGCTGGGTTGTTGCCCTTCTACAGCCCTGTCCAGCTCTCCTCGTGTAATGGCCTATCTCCCAGTATCTCCTCCACGCTCTTGTGACTGTGCTGGGAGACACAGCAAACCTTCTTCCAATGGCACGTATGGATGTGCCATCCTGGAGGAGCTGGACTACCTGTGCAACCTGAATGGGCTGCAGGTACCGCCTCATGCTACCAGTAGTGACAAGGGCACTAGCAAAATGCAAAACTAGAGAAAAATCAGTCAGGAAGGATAAGGAGAGAGAAATGGTCTGTGGCCACCACCTGCAAAACCATTTACTTTTTGGGGGTTGTCTTGCTGTTGCCTCTCCTGTCCATCACTTTCATTTGCACCAAAGCAGGTGAAATTGATTCACAATCGTTCACGCTTCCTAACTGAACAGATCGATATGCCAGAAGTTTAATTGACTTGGTGTTATACTGTGTTGATTAAGTGTTTCCTTAATTTTTTTGAGCAGTGTATGTATGTATGTATGTATGTATGTATGGATATACATATGTATGTATGTATGTATGTATGTGTGTATGTATGTATGTATGTATGTATGTATGTATGTACATAAATAGCCATGTGTGTGTATTTTTCAGGGAGGAGGTGCTGAAGGAAAAACCTAAGAGGATGAGGAGTGAGAGGAAGGAGGAGGAGGATGAGGAGGATGATGAGTCATCAAGCTCTCCTGTCACTGATGTGAGTCAAACTACTTCTAACATATAAACGAGTCATTTAAAATTGGAAATACATGTATCACTTTAAGTGCCTATGGATCCATTTAAAGTCAGCTCGTTCCAAAGGAGCAGGATACTGAATAGAAAACAAAGTAATTTATTGTGCGCAATAAAACACATATTTTATTGCATTTCATGAGACATTCACATTTGCACTTATTTAACAGTGCTTCACATCCACAGCCAGCTAGCTTGCTTTGAACTGATAGTTTGTCCTGTGTATCCTTTCTGCCTTTTCCTTGGTTAATGTTTTCAGATCCTCTGTAATCAGTACACACACATAGGTTATATTCTTTACAGCAGTCATTGAGGCTACTGTTTTCTTTGAGGCTGCCGTTTTCTGCTGGCAGCTGTGAGCAAAAGATTATTTATGGTTATTATGATGCTCCATCTGATTATGCCGCGTCTTTCAGAAAATAGAAAAAAAATGCTCTCAAAAGATCCTTCTTACAGCTTGTTTGATTATTCTTTATTAACTTATGAACAATTTATGGGTGAAAATGAGTGTTAAAAGCATAATACTAGAGTAATGCAAGCAACCATTCCAATAAAAGATTCTAAATACATCTGTGAAATTTAACTTCACTTCCAAAGTTATGAACATTTCCTAACAACCCCCATTGGTTTGTATTTCTGAGGTTCTACTCTAGTTGGAAGCTAAGGGGCAGGAGACACATTCACAGAACCAAAGGGAGAGGTATTTCACAAATCTACCAGCAAAAATAAAATTGGCAAGGGTTAGCAACTCATTAGTGTTTTTCTGTATGTTATCTAGTTTCTTTTTTGTTATCTATAGACTTTTCTGGAACCATACATATCAGACATAATTTCTTGAAGGGAACATACAGACTGTCATTTATTGAGGAGGCTACCAGTAGTAGCTAGCGAGCTTGCTTGGCTAGCTAGCCAGTAATGACCTCATAGCTAGCTAGCAGGCCCAATATTGGTTTTGTTTCTGACTTGTAGCCATGGGCTCAGGAGATGAAATAGGTTGGTAGAGACTTGACAGAGCTGCCTGCTCCCACAGCACCTGCAGTGTCAGGTGTGGCTGGAGCTACAACTACTGTTGCTCAGACAACTATCAAATGTAGTTGTGTGTAATGGCTAGTAATTTAGAACATTTAGGTTAGTGTTGTTTGTAAATTACAGCTTTGAAAAGAACTGATCTGGTATTATACTTTACTTCATGATTAGTACTATGTTGGTGGTAAATTGTGAATTTGGGGTTTTGAAAGTCATTTTCACAACTTCTTGGTTTTCTGTCCAAACACAGATAATATATATATATATATATACAGATCATTGTGTTGGTTGAACAGATACAAATACAGATCTCATCTCTGCACACCTCTACCGTTTACCATCTCCCTTCTGTGTTTATGCTTCTAATCTGCCTCTATTCCTCTAATCTTTCTCTATGCATCTAACATATTTCTGTGCTTGTAATCTTCTGTTTGTAATTTGTCTCTATGTTTTTTTCTCTATGTGCCTCTAATTTGACTTTATGCTGTAAACTGCCTCTGTGCTTTTATTTACATTTTATGGCTTTTTCAGCTTTATTGGACAGCTCAGTGTAGAGAGAAAGGAAGAATGGGGATCGAGAGAGAGAGGGAGAGACACGCGACAAAGGATGAGCGGTCGGATTTAAGCTTGCGATGAGTGTGTGGATAGTGCTCTACAGGCTATGCCACCAAGACACCCCTGCCTCTGTGCTTCTTAACTGCCTCTAATCTGTCTGTTTTTTTATTCAGTCTCTATGCTGTTAATCTGTCAGATTTTTTAGTCTGTCTCTATGCTTGTATTCTGTGTCTGTGTAAACTAGCCAGTTTCATCTGCTGTAGAATGTTGAACGTCAACTGTATGTCTTGTCATGTCTGTATACATGTGGCGTCGGAATTTACGATAAGTAAATAAAAATGATATGAAATCACATCACTCTACACCCGGCTATGATGTACAAAGGGAAACTGTAGACTGGCACCTCACTTCACAACGCTCTCCCTGCCTGTCCCTCCTCTTCCTCCCCAAGCCAACGGTAAAGTACGAGGAGCAGCCCGATTTTGTGTCGGTAACGGGAGGCACTCTGCACCTGTACCAGCTGGAGGGGCTCAACTGGCTGCGCTTCTCCTGGGCGCAGGGCACAGACACCATCCTGGCGGATGAGATGGGCCTGGGAAAGACCATACAGACAATCACCTTCCTTTACTCCCTATTCAAGGAGGTAAGAGATGCACCATACATACGCATTCAGCATGCCCAGAGAAAGCCGCTCCATGGGTAGTCATAGTCATGGGTCGTACAACTTCTGAAGACCTAACATCACTGTAAAAGCGGCTTTGGAGTTACATTAAATGTATTTTTTGCTGTAAACCACAAACCCATCATTGTGCCTATACCAGCCATTCTAAAGCCAGCAGGTCATCAGACAAATCTTTATATATCCTAAATCTCTTTTATAGCACACAAAAACTGTCTGGGCCAATTTAAAACATAATTGAAACTTAAAAACTGAAAAAAATGTAATAAAACAGAAAGTGAATTGTCCATTTAATTTGGTATGTTCTGCTTACAAGAAATAAAATAAACTTTTTTTCTTGAGTTTTAAGAGTCTTGTCTCTGATGCACTGGTCTCCACCACCCCCAAAACCCCAGGGTCACACCAATGGCCCATTTCTGGTAAGCGCCCCACTCTCCACCATCATAAACTGGGAGAGGGAGTTTGAGATGTGGGCCCCTGACTTCTACGTTGTGACTTACACCGGGGACAAGGACAGCAGGGCCATAATCCGCGAGAACGAGCTGTCCTGTGATGACTTGGCCGCCAAAGGAGGGAAGAAGACCTTCAAATTGCGGGTGAGGAGCGAGAACAGAAACAAAACTATCCTCTCTTCCGTGTAGAACTCATGAGAGTTCCTGTGGCTAGAACTCAATGACTCCTCTTTCTGCTAGAGTTAGGGATAGGCAATAATACACTAAAATGTATTTTACAAAATACCTCCATTGTAAATGTATCATTAAAGTATATTGTTGCATTTCTTAAGGTGATAAAGTTATAGTCTGTAACCTGTTAACACAATATAGCTGGCTGAAAGAGTAAGAAAGTGTTGAGCAGCAGGCATATGTACTGTATTCACATACTTGGAGAGTGTTAATGACTAAATATCTTTTTGTTCTACTAGTTCACTAATTTCCCTCTGCTGCACTCACCGATTCTCTCCAGCGGGAGGCGCCTATTAAATTCCACGTGCTCCTGACCTCATATGAGCTGGTGACCATAGACCAGACCGCGCTGAAGTCCATCGACTGGGCCTGCCTGGTGGTGGACGAGGCCCACCGCCTCAAGAACAATCAGTCTAAGGTACTTTGTGTTTGTATTTGTGTGTGTGTGTGTGTGTGTGTGTGTGTGTGTGTGTGTGTGTGTGTGTGTGTGTGTGTGCGTGTGATTGTGTGTGTGCGATTGTGTGCGTGTGATTGTGTGTGTGTATGCGTGTGTATGATTGTGTGTGTGTGTGTGTGTGTTTGCGTGTGTTTGTGTGTGTTTGTGTGTGTGTGTGTGTGTTTGTTTGCGTGTTTGTGTGTGTGTGTGTTTCAGGATACTAAAAGTAAGATTTCTTTCTGTCTCTCCACTTTTCCCTCTGTCTCTTCCTCTTCCCCTCTCCCTTTCTTTCTCTGTATTATCAGTTCTTCAGGAAGTTGAACGACTATAAGATTGATCACAAGCTGCTACTGACGGGCACACCCCTTCAGAACAACCTGGAGGAGCTCTTCCACCTGCTCAACTTCCTCACACCTAACCGCTTCAAGTAAAAGCACACAGCATGCACACAGATGCACCCAGTCACATTCACATACATAAAAACACACACATGCATGCACTGACACACAAATACACACACACACACACACATTTTTCAGGATCTAAAAGAATGTCTGTAGCCTTTTCTTAATCAGCTTCTTTTTCATCCTGTCCTTCATCCTGTTTTCACTCAACATTCCCCCATTCCTTACACTACTGTCATCCACTCTCTCCTCTCCTCTCCAATACTCTCCCCCTCTCTGCCCCCCCCCCCCCCCCTCAGTAACCTGGAGGGGTTTCTGGAGGAGTTTGCGGATATCTCCAAGGAGGACCAGATCAAGAAGCTGCACGACATGCTGGGGCCACACATGCTCAGAAGACTAAAGGCCGACGTCTTCAAGACTATGCCAGCCAAGACCGAGCTCATTGTGCGCGTGGAACTCAGCCCCATGCAAAAGTAAGGGGATGGGGTGGAGCTGGGCTCTATGCAGAAGTGAGGGGCTTAGCCCCATGCAGCTGTAACCATCTTCTCATAATGTCTGAACAGGAAATACTACAAGTTCATCCTGACGCGCAACTTTGAAGCCCTGAACTCCAAGGGTGGGGGGAACCAGGTGTCCCTCCTAAACATTATGATGGATCTGAAGAAGTGCTGCAACCACCCCTACCTGTTTCCTGTAGCTGCCTTGGTAATGATCCATATTTCCCTACATCTACCATAGCAGCTATGTCTGCATGCAGTATCTGCCATAGCAGTGCTCCAAGCCTGTTTCTTGTAGCTGGCATATTCATGGGTCATATCGGTTTGGTAATATCCTCTTCTCTGTAGCTGCTGTGGTAATGACGCTTCTCTGTTTCCTGTAGCTCCCGTGATAAATATATATGATCCCTGTATCTGGCACTATAGTGATCCGTACCTGTTTCCTGTAGCTCCCGTGATAAATATATATGATCCCTGTATCTGGCACTATAGTGATCCGTACCTGTTTCCTGTAGCTCCCGTGATAAATATATATGATCCCTGTATCTGGCACTATAGTGATCCGTACCTGTTTCCTGTAGCTCCCGTGATAAATATATATGATCCCTGTATCTGGCACTATAGTGATCCGTACCTGTTTCCTGTAGCTGCCATAGTTTTTTCCATATCCCATATTCCAGGTCTGTAAAAATCCTATAAAATTCACATATGCCGTATACAAGTCAGAAACTTGGACTTATAAAATACATTTGTGGTAGAGAACTAGCATATACATTTCAGACAAAAATTAAATAGTTCCCTAACATACATGGTTCTCTCTATAAAAAAACATTGAGAGATTGTATAAGAAATGTATACAAATATATAATATAATACTAATCAACATATATGATTTTTATAAAACTTTGCAAGTAGGTTAAGTATGATTTTTACAGACCTTTTGCATATGGGTTTTCATAGTGAGTGAAACAGCCCTACCTATGCCTGGTCCCTATGGTTACAGTTTTGGTTAATTTACTTTACATAACAAACAATAACACTTTTATAATAGGCAGTGTTAGTTACAGTGGTTATCTGCTTGTGTCTGTAGCAGTCTTGAGTAAAGTATTTTCCTGTGAACTAGGAGAAATATATGTTTGACTGGCACCTCTTTCCATTGATTCTCATCTGTATTTGTCCCAGAGAAGGAGGGAGACAGATAGAAAGAGATAGCAAAAGAAGGAATGTGGAGGGGCAAAGAAAATGAATAATGAGAAGGTGAAGGGAGGGTGGAAATGATTGGACGAACAAGCCTACTAACAGTGTGTATGTGTGCGTCTGTGTGTCTTGTATGTGTGTTGTGGGTGGTTTTGTGTGGCATGGGGGTGTAGGAGTCTCCAAAGGCAGTGAGCGGGGCATATGAGGGATCTGCACTCATCAAGGCTTCAGGAAAACTGCTGCTCATGCAGAAGATGCTGAGGAACCTGAAGGAACAGGACCACCGCGTGCTTATCTTCTCCCAGGTAAACAGGGCCGCTGTGTGCTTATCTTCTCCCAGGTAAACAGGGCCGCTGTGTGCTTATCTTCTCCCAGGTAAACAGGGCCGCTGTGTGCTTATCTTATCCCAGGTAAACAGGGCCGCTGTGTGCTTATCTTATCCCAGGTAACAGGGCCACCGCGTGCTTATCTTCTCCCAGGTAAACAGGGCCGCTGTGTGCTTATCTTCTCCCAGGTAAACAGGGCCGCTGTGTGCTTATCTTCTCCCAGGTAAACAGGGCCGCTGTGTGCTTATCTTATCCCAGGTAAACAGGGCCACCGCGTGCTTATCTTCTCCCAGGTAAACAGGGCCGCTGTGTGCTTATCTTCTCCCAGGTAAACAGGGCCGCTGTGTGCTTATCTTATCCCAGGTAAACAGGGCCGCTGTGTGCTTATCTTCTCCCAGGTAAACAGGGCCGCTGTGTGCTTATCTTCTCCCAGGTAAACAGGGCCGCTGTGTGCTTATCTTATCCCAGGTAAACAGGGCCGCTGTGTGCTTATCTTCTCCCAGGTAAACAGGGCCGCTGTGTGCTTATCTTATCCCAGGTAAACAGGGCCGCTGTGTGCTTATCTTATCCCAGGTAACAGGGCCACCGCGTGCTTATCTTCTCCCAGGTAAACAGGGCCGCTGTGTGCTTATCTTATCCCAGGTAAACAGGGCCGCTGTGTGCTTATCTTATCCCAGGTAAACAGGGCCACCGCGTGCTTATCTTATCCCAGGTAAACAGGGCCGCTGTGTGCTTATCTTATCCCAGGTAAACAGGGCCACCGCGTGCTTATCTTCTCCCAGGTAAACAGGGCCGCTGTGTGCTTATCTTCTCCCAGGTAAACAGGGCCGCTGTGTGCTTATCTTATCGCAGGTAAACAGGGCCACCGCGTGCTTATCTTCTCCCAGGTAAACAGGGCTGCTGTGTGCTTATCTTATCCCAGGTAAACAGGGCCACCGCGTGCTT